>OZ024869.1:83633188-84233188 GCA_964017185.1 Rugalucina vietnamica | reverse complement strand
TCTCAAAATGTATTGGACTAGATGCTGTGAATTTTGTCAGACTTCCCGACATGAAATGATTCGGACTACCGGCATTTCTCGAAAAATGAACATTAGTCCGTGGAACTGGTGACTTTGTCTTGAACGGATTATCAAGACAGGGCGGGGGTCTCTCCGGGGGCTCGGATTTGTTTCTGACAGAGACTCGGGGTGGTTTCTCTGGCAACTGTCGTGACTTGTGTGGTGGGTTACCACGGCGACCACTCTGTCTCACGACTTGTTGTAAGTTGGCTAGTCTCAGGTCACCTTAAATGATAGAATTGGTAATCAAATGAATATCAATATTTTAGTCAATCCAGCTATTTATTCAGATGAGCCGACTAAAGTTCAAGTGTCATCATTATCATTATTACTACCATTATCATTATTATTATTTTGGTATATTTATTCATTTATATTTTTTGTAAAGCAAATACAGTACAGTAGGCTTCTGTGACTTTAGTTTGCACATGTTGCCATTTCAACAGCATATTCTGCCTGTTTGACCCTTTGGT
The DNA here is from genome assembly GCA_964017185.1 of Rugalucina vietnamica. Taxonomy (NCBI): domain Eukaryota; kingdom Metazoa; phylum Mollusca; class Bivalvia; order Lucinida; family Lucinidae; genus Rugalucina; species Rugalucina vietnamica. Next base: position 84,232,655 of record OZ024869.1, on the reverse strand, counting down.
ACATGTAACAAAATTTGTCACAATATTAATGATACCCATGGATTTGGGAAATGAACTGCTTTATTTGATTTTCTCATGTGGATTTAAATTGTAAACTGAGAAAGGACAAATATTGCAAAGAACTGTACCTGTATCTGAGACGCTTCCTCCCATACCACTGTCAAAGGTGCCAGTATCATTGGATAGATCACTGTGGACGTCTTCTTGCTTCTTGTGGGGGTCCTGAAAATACACATTATGCAGCTTAATAACACATTGTATTGTATAATATTCAGGCTGATTTGGCCCAGCAGGCACATGACGTCAGATCGACGTTGATGCGACGCATCATCGTTGATATGATGTCATTATGACGTCATGTGCCCGCTGGGGTTTGCTTGAGTTTTAACATCCAACTCAACAATTTTAAGTCATGTTGGGATACTGGTGTACAACTTTATGGTTACTTAACAATATATTTTGTGAGCTAAAAGTGACTTGCTAAAGGACAAAAGATAGAAGTCGGGTAGCCTATTGATTGGTACTATTGAGATACTATTGGTACTATTGAGACACTGATTACAAAATCTCAAAAACTTTGTTATCTTCATCCCAACATGAATGAAAAACAGCTGACTTGGATACTACACCCCATAGCAAGCACACAATCAAGAAATAAATCCATATAAAAATTGCTTCAGAAAACAATATCAATTTAATCAAGATATTGTTTAATAATTCATTGTCATATTTTTATTCTTCGAAAAGAAACAAATATTAGCCTCCCAGCAGACAAGTTTCGGCCGCAATTATTCTGATTATTCACACTCGTAATCAGATCTATTTTACACTGTCATGGGATAAGGCTACATACAATGCCGACACAATGCGATCTTATGCAGTATTAACGGATGATACCACAATGCTGTTTTGGTCCATTGTTAATGCCAAAGCATTTGTAAGTGATAAAAATCAAGATAGAGACTATCAATTAAAATCATAATTTTGAAGGTATTACTCATCTAAACACATCAAGACAAGTTTCAAATATTCTCAAATCACATATATATTCCAAATAACAGAAAAAAGAAAGAAATTAAATCAAGTGTCAAATCAATTGAGCTGTGACACGAGGAAACCAACAATGTGGTTTTCTGACCAGGTCTGACACAAGCCAGCCTGGACAGCTGGCTAGAAGCTTGAAATTTTGTACCATCCCAGTTGCAAAAACAAAGACGCAGTTCAGCTTCGCGGTTACCCATGAAGCTGACCTGTGTCTTTGTTTTTGCATACGTACAATGTTGGCTTTCTTATGCTATGGCTCAATTGTAGATTATGATAAATGGTTCTTTTCCCTTCTTACACAAAGAAATGGCACAATTAACATTAATTATAAAATGAACTTTAAAATTTGACCAATTTGACTTTTAGCTATTAAACTATTACTTATTTAGAGTACTGGGGTTTTAAAGTCAATGCTTAAAGAAGATTGGTAAAAAGAGTTAATTATAGCGAGTCAAAGACGAGCTCTACCAGGGGCCAGTTGTTCAAAACTTTGTTAGCTTAACGCTGTCATTAAGCTCTAATTTAGTTAACTATAAGCAAATGCACTGTTATTTTTTGTTGAAAAAATGTGAGAATCCTTATGCAAAGGATTCTCACATTTTTTCAAACAAAATATAACAGTAAAAATATTGCCATTTGAAATTTTAACGAATCATTAAAGAGCTAACAACATCATTAATTGAGCCGCCTCGTGGGAAAACCAACAATGTGGTTTCCGAACAGGTCTGACACGAACTGGGATGTACAAGCACAGAAGATGGTTAGAGGCTTGAAATTTTGGATTTAGAAAGAAGAGGAATTGTACTATCAATGTAGCGAAAACAAAGGCGCTGATCAGCGGTAACTGCGAAGCTGATCTGCACCTTTGTTTGCGCCTATGCAGATTGTTGGTTTTCCCATGGGGCGGCTCAATTATTTCACTTTTTTCTGCAACATTTACCTCATTTTGTCCATTGCCAGGTTTATTCTGTATCAGCGCCTGATGAAGTCTCAGTGACGCTAACCTGTGTAACTGTTGACTGTCGTGCTTCGTACCAAACTCAGTGCTATCCACGGAAACATGGCCGTTCTCTCGATATTGCATATCATTCTGAAACACGTAAAAAAGTTGAAAATTAAATAACTTATTTTTTGAAAATATGTTAACTGTTTAAATCAAAAAGTTGGAATTTTAAACTCAACTACTTCAAGTATAAATGGGCATGGGTCAGCCGAGCTGAAGGGAAAGCTCTTTTCTTCTTTACATAAAATCTTGACACTTTAAGCAGGCTTAAAACTAATATATGTATCAATTTTTCGATAAATATGGTTGTTTCCATCAATTGTTTCAATTGATTTTGTGATAAAGTTTATCAATGTCTCAAGATGTAGGCAGGCAGCCAAGTCTATAACTCAGAGTCGGAATTAATTTTCAATATGAAACAATGCGACCGAGTGGTGTTAGCCTGTTAAAAATCATATCTCGGCCATCTTTTTGTTCAAGACAGCCCACATGTATCTATTAATGATCTTTAATTACTTAAGATATTTGGCACCTATCAAATTAATAAAGTGGACCATAGGGTTAGAATAATAGCTATAACATGATATTAATTCAATATTTTTATATCAAACTTAATAATCTTGCAGCTTTATGAGAAAAAAAATCTAATCGAACCAAGATCCATAAAGTTTGCATTGTTCCAAAAGCAAAATAAATAATAATATGTGCATGCGTGATTTAATGCAACTAAAATATGAAAGAAAATCACGATTTTACCCCACCCCAAGTGGTCCTGTTTAAGTTTAAAATTTATGTCTATACAAGAAACATAAAAAAAAATTCAACCCACAACCCTCACTAGACCCACAATTTTATCATGGCTGTAAATAGGAGAGGGATAGATCGAAAATTGAACTTAATATAAAAAGTATTATTTTCAAACCTTTCTTTTTAGGTAACTTTTACTCTTAAACGAAGACTACTTACGTCAGAAACATAATAATTCATACACTAATGAGACAAATGAGCCACCTCGTGGAAAAACCAACAATGTGGTTTACGACCAGGTCTGACACAAACCGGCCTGTACAGCTACAGAAGCAGGCTAGAAGCTTGAAATTTTGGAGAATTGTACTATCCAAGTAGCGAAAACAAAGGCGCTGATCTGCGACTTTGTTTTCGCATTGGCAAAAATCCGGTTTTCTCACGATGCGGCTCAATTCATACAGGACATCACATCAACTTGTAGCAAAAAAATGAACTTTGTTTATTAATAATTGAGCCACTGCATGAGAAAACAAACAAGTTGGGTTTCTGATCAGGTCCAACACATTCAGGCCTGTACAGTCACCATACTTGAAATTTTCTATTTCATATAGGAAGAAGAGGAATTGTACTATCCATGTAGCGAAAACAAAGGCGCTGCACAGTAACTGCACAGCTGATTAGCACCTTTGTTTTCGCATATGCAAATTGTTTGCTTTCTCATGCAGCGGCTCAATTATGTTTTTACATTTTTTTTATCTTTACAACTAATTGATATTTAAATAATTATGTTTACAAGATATTTTTTTCTTTTTTACTGTCTCATCGTATTGTTTTCTCATTTAATGGCTTGATATGAAACAAAATGATTTTATGTCAATATCGAAATACGAAATACGCTTTGGGCAAAAACGTGAAGTTTATATGATGGTTAAGCGTGGGGTTTTATTATTATATAAGCGTGCCTTAATTTCAAATGTGAGCATAGATTCATTTCAACAACTTGTAAAATCATTGTCCTTTTTGGCATCAAATTCTCACAAGATCTCATGGCATTATCATCATCAAAATTTTGGGCCTTATTTTGGAAAAAATTTGCTTGAAGCATTTCTAGCCATTTGGTGTTCAGTCGCCAAGCAACAATACATTTAGGCATAAAAGTTTTGGTTATCAAGTAGTTAGATGCTGTGAACATCTAGGAAGTTGATCAGGCTGCTCTGAAGTTTGTTTTTGCAAACCAGGTTGCAAATTTTCTTCCAAAATTGCTTATTTGGTGGCATTTCACATCCTCTGTACTCAAATCATCTAAAATTGCGCTATCATTTTCCTCCATTAGTATCAAATGCATGCCACTTTCAACCTTTTTACAGGGTGTACTTGTTTAAACTCCTCAAATTGTCAAATGATCACCAGCATCATCAACAGAAGCTTGCGCAGAATGGTACACTGATGGGTTATCAGTCTGAGCCGTGACGCGATAAAACCGGTCTTCGGGGGGTTCCGACCAGGTCCAACATAAACCAGTCTGTACTTTCACAGAAGAAAGCTAGAATCTTGAATTTTCGAATTTAAGAAGAAGAGGGACTGTACTATCCGTGTAACGAAAACAAAGGCGCTGATCAGCTGTGCAGTTACTGCACAGCTGATCTACGCCTTTGTTTTCGCATAGGCAAAATGTCCAGTTTTCTCGTGACGCAGCTCAGTATGGAAGTTTATAAACTGTGAAGTAACCAAACCAAGGCACTTTGTTAGGCATTTTCCCCATTAAATTAGCTTGACTGAATGAAGTGTCTTGTAAAATTAGGAAGAACTGCTTTTGTGCAAGTTATGAAATTTGGGAAATTTGAAGGAGTCAACATTTTATACTTCAAATGCAAAAGCTGCTGGAGAGATTCAGTATCTTTATTATGTTCTTTTGACAAGCCTCAGAAGCCATTTTGAGCATCGCAGCATGGACAAAATATAAAAATATAATTTACACCTTTTGCGGACAATTCAGATTCAATTATTTCATTTGCGAACCATATAGCGGACCATAAAACTGCTCCGAGGGGTTGAAGGTGAAAGTGTTTATAAGGCTCCCTGTTGGTTTAGTAATTTAAACGTCTTAGGCATTAAGAGATTTTACTACCCAACCCCACCATCCAATATTGTTTCCAGGCTAGTAAATCTCCTAGTCACCAATAACCCCTTTCAATTCCCATTTTATTGCAGTCCTAAATTTCAAAGCGGCCATCTTTATGACAATTTCATTAAATTTGAGACCTGTACTAAAGCTTCTCCCTGGTGCATTCCTGCACATCAAAATGGACAAAAGACCCGGGTAGGGGTCATGTGGGGATGAAATAGCCCATTCTGACACAACACCTAAAAGGTGACTTGAACAATGTGGGTATCTTTTTAACCCCACCCCCTACTGGTCTACGAGGCTCTGCAGTATTGTTATCCAATTTGGGCCGAGTGATAAACCAATTATACCACAATGAGGGTAGTCTGTCACTTGTTGCACGGCAGTGGGATGCTGCTGAAGGTGATGATTACCCACGATTCAACAGTTCTATTAAATTGACGGCAACCTGACATCAACAATAGCTGTGGCAGGACGCGATGGTCAACTTGAAATGTCAACAAAATGTGCATGACCAGCCAAACAGTTGAGTGACATTTGAAGTTACATGTACCGGCATTTGGAAGATTTTTTAAAGTATGCTCTACGACATATTCTAACACACCTCACCTATATAGCCAATGGTAAAAATGCAACAATTTCACTGGGCGAATAAGCCGTTACTTTGCGGCATTTGTGACGTCAGCTATCCCACAAAGCAGCGTTAGACAGCGAAACGTCATTTTAGCGCACAACAAACGTAATAAGTGTGTGTAAATACCAGCATTACAGTCAAATATTTGGCGGGATATCTGCAATGCAATGGCGGAAAGCTGAATGATATCGACGGTTTCAGCAACATTTATTCCGTTTATTGTGTGTTAGAATCGAAATAGATCAGCTCAAGTGCGTGAATTGTTGAGTAATAATTCACAGTTTGTCGGTCAGTTGTAAGAAGATAAATCACTCGTGCTACGCGCTCGTGATTTGATCTTCTTTACAACTGACCTCCAAACAGTGAATTATTACTCGACAATTCACTGCTAGAGCTGATCTATTTCTTAAATCAAAATTCAGGTAAAATGTTTAATATGAAAATTCTGTCTGAGTAATAAAAATCTTCAGACAAAAAATTAAATGTGAATATTCAGGCAGACTAGAAAAAGTGCCTTGAGAGGCACGTATACCCCCGGCTGGTAGCTGTCCCCTTACCCCCCCACCCCACCCCACACACACACACCCACACCCACCCTCCCACCGCCCCAAACCCAGACATTGCTACTGAAACTAACACATTGAACCTAAATTTCCAAATAAAAGAGAGCACCCTCAACAAGTACATCTGCAAAAAGCACTGTCTAAAACCATTGGGAGTGTAGTAGAATGACAGACCTATTTTAGAGCAGTATACAGAGCTGACCTGTATACTCAATCTAGGACTTGATCGCGGACATTGAGGGTCAGGTCCTCGGTCCTAGACGGAAAATAGAATGTCATTCTTCAATAATATTAATAAAAAAAAAAAATATATATATATACAATGTTCTAGATTTTTACCTCTAGCCCCACCCATGGCATGACCCTAGAGTCTTATGTCAATAGGAACAATTCATACCTTATAGAGTACCTATGGTGTAAGTATGAATGATTTCTAAACATGGTGGTAAAGAAAAGTACATAAAATATAATTGTCAAAGAAGTTCTAGATTTTGACCTCTAGCCCCCCCCCCCCCCCCCCACATGGACCCTAGAGTCTGAACCTTACATGGTACCTATGGTCTAAGTATGAATCCCTTCTGACAAGACATTGTGGATGTCAAGAAAATGGACTTACAGAAAATTTATCATGGTATCTATCATATTATAAATGTGTCCTAGATTTTGACCTCTAGCCCCACCCCTGGTGATGGTACCGAGGATTTGGTGACATGGAATATGAAAGCAAACCCTATAGTGTATTCATAAACTAAATCCCTATGATTGTTTGTTAAGATATGGACTTAGAGAAGAAACATTAACATTGTAAATAGCACATTTTAAAGGTGACCTAGATTTTGACCTCCAGCCCCACCCCCGGGCATGGACCCTGGGGTCCGAACTCATGGAAATGAAGCAAACCCTATAGGGTACCTATGGTCCAAATATGAATGGTTTCTGACCATTGGTTCATGAGATATACTCCTCTAGAGAAACTTTAACCAAAACTTTGACGTAAATTCCACGAACGTTCCGGAATTACGAACGAAGAAACGAACTAACTAACTAACATACGAACGGACGAACGGAAAAGCGAAAACTATATACCCGTCGGCATAAATGCCGGGGGTATAAAAATGAGACTATTATATCAATTATGAATTTTCAGGAAAATTCAATAGTGAGTATTCAGGCAGAATATTTTATATGAATATTCATGCCTTATCTCAAATTATGAATATTCAGGCAGAATTATTGCATGACTATTCGTGCAGAATATAAATATGGATATTTAGCTAGAATATTACATAAGAATATTCAGGCAGAATATTAAATGTATGAAAATTCAGGCAGAATTTTTAATAAGGCAAGTAGGGAATGGAATGAATCCTTTGGGCAATATGTTGGGTGTCTAATACAAAACTACTTTCATTTACCTAAAAAATAGATTGATTGATTTTACTTTGAATGTTTAAACTGAGTTATGAAATATCATTATTTGTTTTGTTCTCATAGTATACCACATAAAAATATTATTTTGAAATTAAATCATTGGAAGAGATTTAAAACCAAAGATTAGCGTATTGTAAAAATATAAGCCATTTAATCTGTGAAAGGCAGATTATCCTAAAATTTTGACATAAACTTTGGTTTCCCTCAGACGAAAAACAAAACCACAGCGTTATAGGTACACAATTGCCAATGATAATTTGGAGGCAGGGGGACTTTTTGCCTATTTTCTTCTTTGGAAAAACAGCCCATTTTCTTCTTTGGAAAAACATGTAAAAATCAAACAGCAATAATTTGAGAGAAGAGATATCATTTGACACAATTTTTTTCTGAGCTTTGGCTCATATTCAGTTCTATGGTCTTCCTAAGCTTTTTTTCATAATCATTTTTAATCAGCTTATGATTTAAACCACAGTGGTTCTATAGGTTTCCATTTTAATATATGAGCCGCCTCGTGGAAAAACCAACAATGTTGTTTCCGAACAGGTCCGACACAAACCGACCTGTACAAACACAGAAAAGAGCTAGAAGTTTGAAATTTTGGATTTAAGTAGAAGAGGAATTGTACTATCCTTGTAGCGAAAACAAAGGCGCAGATCAGCTTCGCGGTAACCACAAAGCTGATCAGCGCCTTTGTTTTCGCATATGCAGATTGTTGGTTTTCCCATGGGGCGGCTCATATAGGTATCTTCATTTATTTATTTATTTTTTTTTTTCAAGTCCATATTCCAAATACCAACCAACAGGGGAACATTCCAGTCCTTACAGATTTTCTTGATTCATTTACATTCACAGTCAATTGATGGTTATGTCATGACAGGACATCTAGTTGTCTAAACATTATTGTTCTACGGTCTTCCTCATCAGGAAAACATTTCCGTGAAATGTATACCCCCTTAAACCCCACTTTTACATAGAAAAACTGGGGTATGCAGGGGTATACCTATTTTTCTTATTTTTGCTCCAAAACATATATTCTAACGTGTACCCACAATCTATGTTTTGAGCAAAAATAAGAAAAATATCAAAAAAATTCTGAAGAAAAATTTCAATTTTTACAACTAAGGAAAATTCAGTATATTACATGGGCCTGTTTTTGTAATGTCAGGTAGATTACCAGTACTTAGTGCACATTCTTCCATGATCTACTGTGACAACTGCTCTTTGTGAATCAGCAAAAGACAAAAATTGGCAATTTAAATGATGAAATCTTTAAAAAAAAAAAGTTTGTCGGATGAAGAGGTTAATCTGTGGTCCATTTCAAATCAGACTTGCAACAGACAGCTATTGTGCCCGTTACATCTTTTCACAGGAAGCCCCAATTTGAATATTCTGGTTGCCCCGGGACTAGCCATAGATGACCCTACAGGTATAGTTCATTAACCGAATGGCGAAAACTTGAAATTAGCAATTCAAATGTGCTAATTTCTACTGATATGGCTTAAATGGTTATTAGAAACAATGCGCCATAAAATTGCCGTGAAATGAAACCATGGAAACTAAAGCTCCTGAGTATTTAGTCTCCATGGCTGTCAAGACTTGCTCGATTAAGCACCTGACTAACCCTGACTTTATCAAAGCTTTTGTACGACTCTGAGGCACGACAAAACTTTGATGATACATTGTCTTAGGCCATATAGGAAATGATGTGGAGAGATAAAATGATAAAATAATATTGTAGCATGAAATTTTGCCCATGGTCATTTGACTTTCCTTGCATATGTTTAGATTGACCGATAATTAGTCACAACAAAGTCGGCAAGTTGAAGTACAAATGAGGAAGCATGGGGAAAACTATGTTTCACACTGTTGAAACATTTAAACTGTCAAATTTTGACAAAATGGCAATTTGAAATAATTTACAACATTGAATATATGTGATACACAACATAGTTTTAAAAAATTCATGATATCAATCAATTTATCATATTCATAATGTTTAAAAGTAAAATGTTTTAAATGAAAAAAAAAGTGGAATGTTGAATCTTTAAGATCCAATTGAAACTACATGTAATAAAGAAACAAAAATGGTTTAAAATCTATATGCTTTTTGAAACCAAATTTCACAAGTTTTAGTGAAGTTTTACGGCAGGTTAAACACAGGTTAAGGAAACAATAAAATGCAAGTGATCCATTTTGCTTTAAGTCCAACCCATGAAGATTTGATCCCTTTCTGATCAATTTTGTGTATTGCCTTATAAAAATGTTTTAATTCAAGAAACCTGTCCCATTTCAACGAGGTCCTGTTCAGTGATCCCCAGAGAACCAAAAGCCACAACAACAGTTTTCAGAACAAATACGCAGCACACTTCTAAAAATTGTCAAAGAATAGTGTGCAATGGGGTATGATAACGGCAAACTGCGCCTTTTAATAAATTTCATCAATTTTAAGCCGGATTAAACATCACATACAGAGTTATTACCGTTTTCAAAGCGCGCTGTCCCCACAATTTTTGCCGGGCAATAAATCATTTGAGAAAATCTAATGGAATTTAATATGCCTGTTTAACATGGGTGAAGCTTCTAATTACAGTATGCTATAGCAAACGATATGACACATCACAGCCGCAAAATGTCATCAGATGAGACGTTGTAAAATCGACTTTTAAGTTTAAATTGTCAGCGATACTTGAAGTTAAGAAAAGCTGTTAAAATTAAATTGAAACAGGTCTATGTCAAAATGATGCTACAAAAATTCGGATGCACCTGAGTATTTGGGGATTTGAATGGTAAATCTACAAGATAATCCGAAATATTTGAAAAGTTCATGACAGCTTTTTATCTGAATTTAAACCAATAACCAATCCTGAGTGTACTATGAGTCTCGTTATTAGAAAATCTGCTTGACGTCAATGCAATCGCCGAAGATTGAGATCTGCTTGCACATCTTCAAAGTCTGAATGGTAATTCTATTGGTCCTAATATAGATCCTGTGATGATTTGCGTTTCTGAATCTTGATGATTCTGAATCCTTAGTTTTAAGGTTACTAATTGATCAAGATGACCAGGCAGGCCTGAGTCATAAGAAAATCTTGAAGACCTGCATGACGAAGCTCATATCTAATCTGAAGAGCCTTTATTAAATGAAAACGCTTCACACTCAACCCAAAGTTTTGCCACTTCGCAGACTATCTATTACATTGTTATTTTTTCAAGGGTATATCAACAATATATCCAGATTTTTCTTCAAGCCAAATTATATTAAGAGGCTAATTTGATTGTCACATAGAATCTATTCAAAGCATTGTCAAGGTTATTTTTCTTCACCTTTTCCATTTAAACTCTAACCTCAATCTACTTTCTTTACCATTAGAGCTTTTTCACTTTTAAATATTTGACATTATGTGTACCCAAATCTCAATTTTAAAATCCTTTTCATGACTCAAAAAGAGCAGTTATACAGTCAAAGACTAGATTGACAACCCTTAAACTAATTTTAATTGAATCAAAAAGCTCTTGAAATTCCAAAAAGGTCTCTAATCCTATTTTTTGATGTGGTAGATGCCTTTGAAACTTATCAACATTACAAGTAATTAATGAAAAAGAAGAGATTAGATAATTTACAGCCCAACAAGGTCAAGTGCCCGGATGAAATGCCACAGTAAAGTGTCAAAACCACCCTGTAGAAGTTTGGGCTTATCCCAATAATGAGGTTATGGACACCTATATTTATGTGGCAATATCTAATTAGCAGTGTACAGAACCAACAGGGTACTAAAAATTCTCCCTGGTCTCAATGTCTAAAAGAATCAATTTTTGGCAGTTAAACATTTAAGGATGACACAAAAGTCAAATATCTACTAGTAATGTTCTATAGTAAAATGTCCACAATCTCCGTAGAAAATTGCAGGTTGGACCCTTATCAGTTCTACTGAGCCTGCATTGCCTGCTCTGCCCTCATAATCTGTTTGATGACTTTGATTTTTAAAATGATATAAACATTATTTACCTCATATACAACATCTTTTCCTTTCATATTATTCTTGTCCTTAGTGAGATTGGTAATCAGTGCAGGCCTAGGCACCAGTGGACCATCATATAACCCTGAGAAGTCTGCCTTTCTTGCCACGTCATTTGGTAGTTTGGGTGAACCAGTCGCAGAGCCAGGTGGACTGGTGTTGTTGTTATTCTCCAAGTACTTCTGTTTTCTCAAATCCAATCTTCGGACAATCCAGATCACCAGTAATATTGTTGCCGCCATGACGAGGGTTACCACGACAACCACTACAGCAATGACAACATTCTGATTGTCCTGTGACTGAGCAGCTTGCCTTGTCAAATCTGAGGTCAAGTTCTTCATAAGAACACATATTGTGATGTTTGTACTGTCTGTTTTAGGTGGTGAGCCATTATCTGATACTATAACTCCAAGATTGTACCAGTTTACATCTGATTCAAACATTTTCTTTGCGACAATAATCTCACCCCTATTTCCTATTCTGAATATATTTGAGTCATTCCTTTTATCTATTGTATAAGTCAGTTCAGCATTCTTTCCCTCATCTTTGTCAGTAGCAGCGACTTTCAGGACCTGGGTCTGGGGTGGTGCCATGTATGTCACATAGTTTATGATATGCTGTTCAGCTCTTGGATATCCAATAACAGGATGATGGTCATTTATATCAGTAACTAACACAGTTACACTAGCAGTTCCAGTTCTTTTCTCAACCCCATTGTCTATCGCAAGTACACGGAATACATATTTAGGTGTATCTTCTCTGTCTAAGATATCATTTGTCTTAACAGTTCCATCAGGCAGAACTTGAAATGGTAAATCTTCATAGTTTTTATCAATACTATAAGTAACATAGCCATTCAAATCAGCATCCAGATCATTTGCCGATACTTTATTCAGGACAGTTTGCTTCAGATTGCCTTCCTGAACAGGGAATTCATAATCTTTTTCGAAAACGGGATCATTGTCATTTTCATCCTCTATTGTCACATAGATCATTGCTGACGATGACATCTGTGGACTGCCTGCATCAATAGCAAAAACTGGGAACTCATAACTGGACAGATTCTCTCTGTCAAACGATTTGGCAGCAGTGATTAGTCCAGTTTCTTCATTAATACTGAAATTCCCTTTTTCATCTGGGTGTAGATAATATGAGACTTTTCCATTCTGACCTGCATCTGCATCCTTAGCCTGGACCTGGACAACTATATAGCCTTCATATTTGTTCTCTTTGATGGAAGCTGTATAATTTGGGAATGTGAACTCGGGAGGATTGTCGTTATCGTCAATTACATTTACATTGAAAGTTGCAACAGCACTTAAGCTTGGTACGCCTTCATCCTCACAGATTACTGTCACAGTATGGGTTTTGATATCTTCTCGGTCTAGTTTGTTGAGAATGATGACTTTGTATTCATTTGGTTTGTAGCTCTGAATTCCAAAGAAATGATGATCCAGTGTGCACGAGGTGTTTCCATTTCGTCCTTGATCGCCGTCAATGACCTTGACATATGCCACAACGTAGGCAATAGCTTCAGCCTCTGATACTTCTGCATTACCAGAGGGTGAGAAAACATTCAATTCAATGACTGGAGCATTATTTTCACTATCTTCAACAGTAACTTTCACAGTAACTTGTGAGCTCTGGGGTCTTTGACCATGATCTGTTGCCTTGACAGAAATTTTGTACACCTTTCCTTCAGTATATTCCAGTGGTCCAATAACTTTCAAAGCTCCTGTCTCCTCATTAATTTCAAACTTGTTCATGATATCTTCTGATTGCAATTCATTGAGACTGTAAGAGACTTCAGCATTAGGACCAAGATCATCATCTTCAGCATAGACTGTTACAATAGTTGTGTTTATAGCGATGTTTTCCTTGACCTTGACTTCGTAGACAGGCTTATCGAAGACTGGCTTGTTATCATTGTAGTCCAAGATTGTGATGTTTAGGGTCATAACACCAGATAGTGCAGGATCACCTCCATCACTGGCTATAAGTTGAAGGGTATAATGATCTTCTATTTCTCTATCCAAGTCAGCATCAAGAACGAGTTGCAGTATAGTATTGTCCTCAGTCTCTTCAAAATTTACTCTAAACAGATTCTGAGGAGGTGAAATGGAGTAGGCTTTTACTGAATAATTTGAACTGTCATCATCTTGTGCAATGTCTAAGTCAAAGGTACTTCCAGGTCTGTCTGATTCCAGGATTTCTATATTAAGAGTATCTTTCAGGAAATATGGTGCTTTGTCATTAATATCTTCAACATTTATGGTTACTTCTATCTTTTCAAGGAAGGAATTGATTGATTTTGCAAAAACTTCAATTGTTACTGGACATGAAAAATCATTCTTCGAAAATTTACAAATTTCTTCTCTATCAATTTTTTCTTTGATTGTAAGTTCACTTGTTGATTTGTCGATCGAAAAGTGTTTCATAATATCAGTTTCACTTGCAAAATATTCCATGTCATTTAATTCTGCTTCACTAGCTAAGTAACTGATGTTGAAATCTTTGCCAATGTTTCCTATGGGGGTTCCAGGCAATTGTTCCTCAGGAATGTAATATGAAATAGCATGAGAATAGTGCATGATATATGAAAACACACAAATAAGGCACGAAACTCCATCTGCTGACTCCATGATTTTTTTCTCCTTTATTTTTAAAGTTTAAATTTCTCCAATGTTGAATCTAAGTTTGTGTCATCATGTCAATGAGCATTAAATTGCAAAACTGTCTGGTTCAGCTTTCAGATTGACATCTTCCATATTTTATTCCGAAGTATTAAATAAATCCTGTCACTCAACGTCGATGATCGCACTTCTAGTTTTTCTTCTAAATGATCCAACCACTGTCACTCCCTGTCGTCCAATGTTTCCGATTTCACCAACTACCTGTCTGTATAGTATCCTATGTAAAAATCCAATTACAATTCTTTAGAGCAGTAAAGTTTCAAATTAAATCGTCAACATCCCCTCAATAGTTCAATTACAGCAAGTTTCATCACAGTAATGCAGATCCAAGAAGATTGAGTATTGTCTGTGTATTATCCACCACATTGTCAGCCCTGGAAAAAATAGAATGAAGAAGATATATTTGTTGACTGATAAATTTCACAGGTAAATAAAACACTGAGATAGCTTTTGCCTCTGGTAAAGTTTAATTCACCTGTGTTTTAGTACTCTTCTAAACTTAATTTACCAGAGGCTTAAAAGATTGAAATCTCGTTTAGAAAGCTGGGACAGCATATGGCAACCATCAAGCCCCTGTTCTTACATTACGAAAACATGCCCATGCAATACACAGAGATTTTTTGAGCTTCAAAAATTGAAAATTTTCAACTGAAAAATTTTGATATTTTTCTTATTTTTGCTCAAAACATAGATTGTGGGTACTCGTTAGAACCGCCTCGCCGAGGCGGTTCTAACGAGTACCCACAATCTATGTTTTGGAGCAAAAATAAGAAAAATAGGTATACCCCTGCATACCCCAGTTTTGCTATATAAAAGTGGGGTGTAAGGGGGTATATATTACACAGACATGTTTTCCTGATGGTTATGCCAATAAAGGGGTGACAGAATTACCTTGAATGGATTTATTCAATCTGGTTACTATCTCTGCCATAACAATAAACAAATAAAATATTCATAATGAAATTTATCCTGATTATTTTCCATAAATCCTTAAAGAAAGAAAGAAAATATTCAATATCTTAGTAACAGACATTGTATGCTTAAGAAGATTAAGGGTTGTAATGTTATGGATAGGGGTGGGGGATTACTCCTCAAATCTGACAAAATAATCAAATTTAAACAGGATGATATAACATTGTATAGAAATACTTTCACCAATGACTTTGACTTGGGTCTAAATACACCAATAGAGAACTGACTTTTACAGAATATTATGCTTAATGTCATTTTAACACTACTTTATTGCAATATTTAAGAGCCATTTATGTCACTGCCGTAATGTCAACCATAATGACTGCCCTAAAATGTGACAAAAACTATTATGGATAAAATTATTTCCATTATGGACATGAAATGGGGTCTTTATCCTGAAGTTGATGAAATAATGTTATGTTAATAATAACCTAGAAGTGACTAAACCTTTTATCATGTTTGGTTTTTTGTCCAAATCTAATCAAATGCTACATCTTAAGTTGGGCAAGAGAATACATGTAAACAAGAAAGATATAGATCAAAATATGATTTTTGAAAGAAGTTACATGTATAGAACGTAACAGTTACAAGTTTAAAAGAGTAACACTTGATGACATTTGTAATGATAATGAAGTTCAAAATAAAGCAATGACATTGAAGACCTGTAGAGAATTCGGAAGCAAAATCCAGAAACTTTAATGAAATCTTTTAGTATAAATTGCATGTGATATCAACTACTAAATATTCTGATACCAGAAGACGAGGACTTAGTGCTATTGCAAGAAAATGTATGACAAACGTCACATTATGGCAGAAACTTTTAATTATTCTCAAAATGTACTTTATCATAAAGATTTTGAGAAAGTAAGTCATTGTTTACAAATTATAGCTGACTAAAGCAAAATTATAGAGTCTAAAGATGTTATTTTTCAAATATTTAAAATTTCATTGTTAGTGTAGAGAAAGTTATCAGCATTGTTTATCAAATGTGTCCAAATGAAACATAACCCCATTATAATTTGAGCTAACTATTTATAAGAAAATATTTATGAGCTGCCTTTTAAAAACTTGGAAATTTTTTCACACATTCTACTTTTTTCAAATGCAGCATATGATTAAAATGAAGAATCTGATGTTTTAGAGGCAAATATAATAAGCATTTGTAAACTGTCAAAATAGTATAAATATTCAGATAAAAATATGGAAATATGATAAAAATTAAACAAAAAATTAAGAAGTTATATTTCAATAATTAAAGACCACCAATATAAATATTGAAAAACAAACAATTTATCTCTTCACCAGTACAGAGAATTAAATAAAGAGTAAATTGCCGTATAGGTGGCTCATAAATTTAAAATATGAAATTATTAAAGGAAAATTTGTAATACCTGAATGTTGGTCAGTGACAGAATAAGTGTATTAGATCAAGGTATGTCCATCAAAGTTTTTAAATCCCATCAATTTTATTTTAATCACTGCCTATGCACACTGTTGAAATAGCAGTATTGTAAATCGTCATATCATTGTATAGTAGTGTATTACCTTAAAGCCGATGATAGGTTGTCGAAGCATATCTCTCTGTCCAAACCGCGGTAGCCAATCAGAAGCTGAGAATTTACCTGAGCTGTCTGTTGATCAATTAACAGGTAAATTGAGTTGCATCATGAGAAAACTGAATTATTGCATGAGCAAAAACAAAGATACAGATCAGCTGTGCAGTAGCTGCACAGCTGATCAGCACCTTTGTTTCTGCCTCATGGATAGTACAATCAATCTTCTACTTAAATATGAATATCTAATCTCAAGCTTTCAGCCTACTTCTATGACTATACAGCCCAGTTTGTGTCAGAACTGGTCAGAAACTGGAAAGACTTGTTTTCTTGAGACGTGGCTAAATTAACACTAAACACTGTAGTTTTTGAATGTTCACTTCCTGTCAAATGTCGAAATTTATTTAAATTTTGTGATTGATTACTACATACTAATATACAGAACTTCCAAGACTTAAATTTCAAAATGTGGTAATTTTTCAACACTTTAGTGAAATTTTTACTGCGAAAAAGCCTCAACGTTATAATCTTGCTGAGGTTTAGGACCAATAAATTGTAATACAAAACTTATGATCGCATCAGAAAACGCTTTCAGTTGAATTTTTTACAATGATAGGGTTATGCGAACCTTACGAAAAATAATGACAGTTTTACAAAATCTAATGACAAAGGTGTTGGAAATCTAACGCAAGTACTTAAAGAGAGGTTAAACTTCATCTAAAAACATGAAAGATTGTCGATAAGGGTTGGGTGTAGGGTTGTTAATTTGCATCTAGTTTTAATGTTTCACGTAACAGGTGTGGAGGTGTTTAGCAAGGTGTGCATGAAAACCCATCAGAAATGTATATGAAATGAGTTCAGCACAAATGAGTCTGGCTAGAGCAAAGTTTTTCAGGAAAAAAATCGAAGTCACTGAACCATTGAAATATAGGTCATAATGGCCTATATGTGGTAGTGCTTGTGAAACAGTCAATGTCATGACACTATGATAGTTTACATAAAATTTTATCAAAATTAGCCCACTACCTCCACAAATATCTTTTTTAAAAATTGTAGATGGATGGACAACAGATCCTGGGTTTACTATAATCTCGCTTGTTGAGCCTCCAGCTCAGGCGAGGCAAAAGAATGACTGCTTCTCCCTCATACATCATTACTTACCCTAATGTTTTCTAACAAAATGATAGAGCAGGCTATCATCATAGGCACTCTGTTGTAGCATGGTGTCAGATATCCTTCTGAATGGCATCCTTTGGTTGGGGAAGTTGCTTGTGGTCTGAAATGGTAGTAGTGTTTATATAAAAACATTTTCCACATGGCCACAATGTGACGTACATCATCCAGTATTTCAGATATAAAGGGAAACTGTTCTATGAGCTATTGTGCTGTAAGGAGGAGAAAAAAAAACATTCTCATTGCATTTGATATTCTGTTAAAAACCATTCTACTTTTTTGAATGGTTTCAACATGTTCTCTTTCAGTTTTGTCACACCAGCTCCGATGGATACAAACAGTCTGATTCTTTCACCATTTTGCAGCCTCATGATAAAAATATGTTGCCTTTCAGTACACCAATGTTACACATTTCAGGTCATGTTGCGATAGGTACTTCTGAAACAGTTTTGCTTGACATGCTTAACCAGAACAGCTTACCAGTACTCTGTGATCATCCTTTTGATGAAACAGACAGCTGCTCAGCCCACAAATGCCTGATCGGCTAGATGATCTATCAACTAATAGTATTGCCCTTTTTACAAAACAACAGACATGTATGCACTTACAAAAAGGTACATGTAATGGTCTGTTAAACTTGATTAATTAAAATTCAAAGATCACACTAATTATTTGACAGTAACGACAGTTTGACTGATCGCCTCTCTATTTCACTTAATCAATATACAACTAGTTTATTTTAAGTCTAAACAGCTTGAATAATTTTCAAGGAAGTCTACAGGCAAAAAAGTCATGAAGAGTTGGACAGAATATAAATCAGCCATGATTGTCTAGAATCCAAGAGCAAACTACTGTCTAAAAACTTGCCTCTGATAATGCTTTTTCGCAGAAAATTTTTGTATGGGAGACGACAGAAAAATTATTTTAATGTCAAAATCTTGATCTTAGTTTGTCCTATTAGGACCTGCAAAAATTTTGAAAATCGGTGAACAAATAAAGTTTGTATGGCCAAAATGAATTTTGCATAGGGATTTTGCATTGGCACGGGCGATAATCGATGATCGTGAAAATGCATATTTTCGTGAATTTTTACCTGATTATGAAGATTTTGTCTCAGGTATGTCATTTGTTTCAATTTAAAATAATTTTGAGCAATCATGATTTAATAGTTAGAATTTAAAATTTTTGCGGGAAAATATTTACCTCCCTTCCATGAGATTTTTGTACAGGAAATCCCTATTCAAAAATGTTTTTGACCAGAACTTTTTTATTTGTCAACCGATTTTGAAAATGTTTGCGGCACATTTTGCGACAAACTAGATGCTATATTGTGCCAAGAAAATATTTCTCCTACATTTGAACAGTTGTAAAATATCTGCGAAAATCCATTATCACACACTACGAAGCAGACTTTACATCCTACACGTAAATATACAGACCACCAACTACCAATTTAATGGATTTTGTTGGTTGGTTGATCTGAATCTTATAACATCTCTGTCAAAATGAGTCATGACAGAAAGACACCATGGCTTCTTGAGTACCTAATCAGTACTATGAGGCTATAAAATGTCTGGCTAAAGGACACAAGATGGCAGTAGGTTTCACATCCTTGACCCCTGTCTGTCTATCTGGAGTCTGGCAATCAACCATTGAGGCGACACTCTCTATATGGATGTGGGACCTAAATTACATGTGAAGCCACCTTGGTGCGCAGCCCTCGTGTAAAACCACTCGCCTTGCAAACCAGGAGTTCCGAGTTCAATCCCAGGATTTTCAAGTCTTTGAGATGACACTTTAACCCTGTCTGCATATGACCATTACTGTTGTTTGGGATCTAAAACATGAAATCAACCTATATATATTACAATGGTCTTGTTAACATGATACACTGGCAATTTACAAGGCAAAAAACATGCATTAATGTGTGTCTGACATGGTAAAATGTGCTTTGATGCTCATTAACAATCATTAACATCATTAGCTAGGCCTGTGGCATGACCTGCCGAAAATGGAGAAACATGTACATGTGACCTCAAGCCCCAAAAAACTCTGGTCTAACTGCTTGAATCTGTAGATCAAAATATGGAAACTTTTGGCAGGAAACAACAAAGGATTGCATGTATATACATAAATTTGATTTTCTCGTTCTCAAACTTAATACAATTGAAAACTTGCAAATCAAGAGTAAAAGTATGTGTGTTTTCAAGACAAAGCCATTAAACTATTAACTCTATGATGTATTACAAGTTTACATGTACATGTACATTTAAATAATATTTTTGGCTGGACATCAACCGTGGAGGCGGCCCCCGTGGCCGAGCGGTTAAGAGCGCTGTTGCTTAATCACTCGATCATCTCACTGCTGTGACTGGTGTGGGTTCGAGCCCCGCTCTGGCCACATGTGAGAACATCTCACCGCTGTGACTGGTGTGGGTTCGAGCCCCGCTCTGGCCACATGTGAGACAAGCCAAGTTCTGCTTGCGGGTGTGTCAGGTGGTTTTTCTCGGGGGTTCTCACGTTTTCGCCCCACCTACTGATTGGCCCATCTCATATGAGCTGAAATAATCTTGAAAGGGACGTAAAACTGAATTAAAAAAAATAAAAAGAAATCAACCGTGGAGTTTGGGGAAATGTTGTCCATCCTTAAGATGCCATTCAAAACCTTATACACATATGAATTCATTGAAATTTTCATATGAGGTATGAATACAAAACTGACAAGTAAATTTTATAATTATAACTAGGGAGTTGCCCAAAATGAGCCGCCCCATGGGAAAAACCAACAATCTGCATAGGCGAAAACAAAGGCGCAGACAACGAACAATAA
Organism: Rugalucina vietnamica; assembly: GCA_964017185.1. Classification (NCBI taxonomy): domain Eukaryota; kingdom Metazoa; phylum Mollusca; class Bivalvia; order Lucinida; family Lucinidae; genus Rugalucina; species Rugalucina vietnamica. Next base: position 84,211,871 of record OZ024869.1, on the reverse strand, counting down.
TTATTTCTTAAGATTTGAACTCTTGTTCCCTGTCTCTTTTTAACACATCATTTTCTGTCAGCATCCATTTCAAACAAACTGTTTTCTTATGAACAAGAACATAAATATTATTTGAGCCGCCTCATGGGAAAACCAACAGTCTGCATATGCAAAAACGAAGACGTAGATCAGCTTCGCGGTAACCGCGAAGCTGATCAGCGCCTTTGTTTTCGCAATACAGATAGTACACTTCCTCTACTTTCTAAATCCAAAATTTCCAGCCTCTAGCCTGCTTCTGTGCTTGTACAGGACTGTTTGTGTCGGACCTGTTCGGAAAACACATTGTTAGTTTTCCCATGAGGTGGCTCATTTATAATGGCTTCTTAACAAGACGGTGCAACTCAAATAATTAGAAACAATTAATGACAAAATTTATGACCACTAACGATAATGTAATGAATATGTCATTGTTGTCGGTAAATCTGAAAAGGCAAATATGACAAACTTATTTTTTGCATCGATAGGTGGTTGAACAGTTTATTGTTCTAACTTATTTGTTTTTCTTTCAATAAATTATATATCATAATTTTATAGCCAATTTGAACTTTACAAAGGGCTGTTTTCATTAACTAGATCAGTCACTGACTTTTAATTATGAAAGATAATTATGCATATCATAATTTTCATAAAATTTGCAACACTCAATGACTGGAACAAAAATTTATGAAATCATCGGCACACAGCCCCTTTCACTCAAGCTAGCTGTTGGAGCAGTTATACATGTAATTACACAAGAGGACCATGTGTGCTGAAGATCTGAGTTTCTTTTCATGTTACCCACAAAGACATCTGGATCTTCTGATCTGCTAATTTGAGTGATCGACCTTTAAAATGGCATGCTCAAATGAAATTTCTATCTTACTACGAGTAGTAAAATGATAAGATATGAACTTTCTGATCACACCTCGTATGTAGACATTTGGCCATTTAGATACCAATAGGTAACTCCTAAATTAACAAAATTCTGCTTTTGTTCTTATCCTATTTCAATTGTGTGTACTGAATATGCATTGTAAATGTTGTGCTAAGAATTTTGGAATATTTTAAAAATGAGCTTCAACCAAACAATTACAATGTTTTTATCAGAAGAGGTGACAGCATCACCTAAAGATAAATGCTGAAAAGATTTTAAGAACACATGGCACCTAGGACACTCTTTCAGTTCTAAAATAGTATAAAAATGTTACCTGATCTACACAAAATCTTGATTGACCTAAATGCTGAAATGACAAGCTCAAGTGAAAAGGGCTGTATTAACTTTTTTTTTTCAAATACCTTATGGCTGGCAGAGAGACATTAAATAGTTTTCAGGCCCAAAACCTAATACAGCATTTCCCCAACAGTGACAATGAAGCTAGATATTGATTTTGGTCAACTGGCTCCCGGGAGCAATGTTTATGCTCAAAACATAGAAATACACAATTTGAGGAATGGACTGCAGAGTAGCAATCATCATATATATACTAACGTGAGCCGTTCTCAATACTCAAGGATGACTAAATATAATAATTTAATGTTTATGTCAGAGTGACTTTTCACAGTTTTTTGCTACTATGCCCAAAGCTCCCACAAATTCTAACACCAACTTTGCATGTAACACTCCAACATTTGGCCAAAGCGGTAAGTTTGCAAACAGTTAAAATACTAATGCTGAATGTCCTTTAAGTTTATCAGATCCAATATGATTTGGGTCTTTGGGGCTTGCCATGAAATTGTCGGAATGTTTAGGTGCATAACCAGAAATCAGTTTGTTTTGGTCTTCATCTAAGTTTAGAGTCCAAAGTATTCAAAATTATCAAAATATTAATGTAAGGTCACCAAACTTGAGGCCATATAACAACTTTGAACAAAATAATCATCCAATTTTCTATTTAGAATTATAAATGGAAGTCAAATATATATCAACCATTGCTATTCAAATGTCATATACATTACAATACTATCCTATTTAGTTGCGGGTGGAATTCGTACCATTTCTTACACGATAATGATACACTAGGAGACATTTTTCCTTATGCAAATATCTGAAAACTGTAGAATTGGATTGATTGAAAACGTCAAATTTTATAAAAATCGAAGGCCATTTTACAGTCAATTTGATTTACTTTGTTAGTAATTCATTTAGAAAAACATGCTTTCAAATTATCGCTGTAAGTTAGGAAAACATCTTCGAAAATCACAATATGACGATTCAACATAACGAACTGCAGTGTTTGCGGAGAATTTAAGATGCGCAAATTAAACATAAAGGCGAGACAAAATCCATTACAACTCTCTCAAATTACGATTTAATCAAATAGCAGCAAATATTGACAAACTATCACGATGATAAGGTTTCAAATCATCCTTTTCTTTGGTGGCATCATGACTTTTTCCCACTAGTTTATTAGCAAATAAGTATTGTAAGAAATTACGATAAAGAAGAAGCGCAAACTATCAGTTGTAAGGAAGTAGCACTCAAGACATTCCTACTGCAAGGTAATGTGGCTTAATACAGTTTGTCTGCAAACATAATTTTGTTTGAAAATATTGAAATATAAACAGTGGAGTGACCACCAGAAGGAAGCCTTATGAAGAAAATCAACAATATTGCATGCAAAAGGAACACAAAAGCATGTCCAAGCTAAAGTTCAATTGTGCACACGTCCCCTATCCCTATCCATCAAATGAGCCTTGTCATTTATGAAAACCAGATTTTTACCTATGCAAAAACAAGGGCGTAGATCAGGTGTGCAGTAACTTCACAGCTGATCTGTGCCTTTGTTTTCGCTACACCAACAGTACAATTTCTCTTCTTCTTAAATCCTAAATTTTGAAACTTCTAGGCTGCTTCTGTGACGGTATAGGCCGCCTTGTGTCAGATACTTGTAAATCTGAAATGCAATACTTCAAAGACAATGGTCATCTTTTTTTCTGGCGGCCCCCGTGGCCGAGTAGTTAAGAGCGCTGATATTTCATTATCGCACTTAACCATTCGATCATCTCACCGCTGTGTCTGGTGTGGGTTCGAGCCCCGCTCTGGCCACATGTGAGACAAGCCAAGTTCTGCTTGCGGGTGTGTCAGGTGGTTTTTCTCAGGGTTCTCCCGTTTTTGCCCCACCTACTGATTGGCCCGTCTCATATGAGCTGAAATAATCTTGAAATAAAAAAAAAAAATCTCAAAAACAGGTGCCAGATCATTCAGAAATGAGAGGTGTCACATGTTTACCCATGACTGCAAGTGAGCCGTCTCGTGGGAAACCAACAATGTGGTTTCCGAACAGGTCGGACACAAACCGGCCTGTACAGCTACAGAAGCAGGCTTGAGGCTTGAAATTTTGGATTTAAGTAGAAGAGGAATTGTACTATCGGAGTAGTGAAAACAAAGGCACTGATCAGCTTCGCGGTTACCGCGAAGCTAATCTGCGTCTCTGTTTTCGCCTATGTATATTGTTGGTTTTCCCATGAGGCAGCTCAAATGGGAGGTATCACATGTTTACCCATGACTGCAAGTGTTGAACAACGAGCACATTGTAAACATGCTCATTATTCAAAAAGAATATTCAGGCATGTTCTATAATAAACAAATACTAGTTTGTTCAAGTTAATATTGAAACAAAATCTTTAATTCGATATAATACCCAGGTCTCTCAAGTCAAATCGCAAAAGGTTTTTATCACTCAAACCATTTAAAATAAATCTTTGAAGACTATCAGATCGGAAGCATGAAGACGAACAAAACGTAAGGTCGTCAATTTATCGTTACAATCTATTCAGTATTCAGTTGATTATTTCTCAAATCGTCACCAATAAAAGACAGTCCTTGATTATTTTAATACCAATTCATCTGTCAATTTATCTGATCTAGTGGGGGACAAATAAGACAACATGTATATTACAAATGGTAATTAAACTAAAATTAACTGAATGCTAGATTAATAAATCTAACTAGAGAATAATCAAATCTATTAAATTAAAGTGGTATGACCTGGTGACTGGATAAACAGTATCATCATAGTAGAAAATCGGTATCATTATAGTGAACATCATAATATCGAACGTTCAAGCTAAAAACTCAGATGGGGGGAAAAACATTCATTTCATTTTTTTCTTTGATTTTTAAGAACAATAAATTTTATGACGTTTATTGCCGAACATTTCCCAGCTCCAAAACTTTAAGCATATTTTACTCTAGTATGCACTCATATTTCATAGAATGCAGCTTCTGAGCTCGCTAATGATTATCTAAATGAGCCACCACATGGGAAAACCAACAATCTGTATATGCGAAAACAAAGACGCAGATCAGATTCGCGGTGACCGTGAAGCTGATCAGCGCCTTTGTTTTCGCTACTCGGATAGTACAATTTCTCTTCTTCTTAAATCTGAAATTTCAAGCTTCTAGCCTGCTTCTGTAACTGTACAGGCCGATTTATGTCGGACCTGGTCGGAAACCCCGAAGACCGGTTTTCTCGCGTCGAGGCTCATTTCATAGAATGCAGCTTCTGAGCTCGCTAATGATTATCTAAATATAGGGGAGCTTAATCGGGGATGAGGACGTTGCTCTGCTTCTTTCAGTATGCTAACTTTGCAGTTGACATTCAGATTGACTATCTCTAGATCTGCCATTTGAACTCTGTATGTTAAAATGATTTACATGTATTTGGTAGTAGCACGGCCCAGCTTCCAATTCCATCCATTATTAAATAACTATTTTCAGTATTTTCTATGTCTGTACAATTTCTGCTTATCATCAGGAAAACATGTCCATGAAATGTATACCCCTCAAAACCCCACTTTTATATAGCAAAACTGGGGTATGCGGGGGGTATACCTATTTCCATTATTTTTTCTTCAAAACATAGATTGTGGGCACTCGTTAGAACCGCCTCAGCAAGGGCTGAGACGGCTCTAACATGTACCCCCAATCTATGTTTTGTAGGTACTCCAGCTTTGTGTACTTTAAAACAGACATCATGACTTGTGCCTCGATAGAGCTTTATATAAACAAAATTTGTGAATGCCATGTGTCTGGTACATAAAGACGATGATTATGACATTTAATTTTAACCTTCTTCCAATAATACCAAGACTTTGCCCTTGTTAATTTCTTTTTCCTGACTTTTGCAGATAAAATCTTCCGCGTTTTCTTTGAAGATTCGAAAGGTTGACAAGAAGCATTTATATTCTACACCAACGATTATCCCCGACGATTAAAAACGATACATTCACACTTCTTCTAAACATCAAAAGTCTTGTGCCAATTCTTTGTCTCTCATATCTATGTTACCTTTAAGTGATCGTTAAACATTAATTATGTCGCAAAAACAGGTAAATCTTCCCCATAATCTTTTCATAGTCGGGGATCAAATATCGTCAAATAGATACCCTATCAGAGATTAATAAAGGTAACATTCTCATGTCGCTAGTTTAATCGCTGGTCAACAGACATGGGATTTAGTGTCAAACAACTAACCTTCTTGAACCCGTAATGTCACTATTTTATAAATGTGTTACTTTAGCTGTGTTGGCGTAGGCCTGAGTGAGCTGTGTAGACCTGCAGAGCATGTGACAGCCAACCTGCCCTTCAGCTCTGCCTAATCCGTGGCTTTGTTGTTTATAACTATTCAGATTTACAACAATTTCAATATCTGAAATCTTAAGCACAGTGATTTGCACTTCAGTGAAGCATACGACGATTACGTACATTGCAAGTGTATCACTACAATGCAGAAATTACGCACCCGCCACCCACTTTGACCATATTCTGTTCAGTCAAAGTTTGCTTGTTTCTTTGGTGCTTAAAAATGCATCAACCCTGACGCTAATGACCAATCAGGGTTGTTGGGTCATTAAACACAAACAAAATAAACTTTGACAAAACATAACATTTGAGCAATGAGCCGCTTAATGAAAAAAAAACAACAATCTGCATATGCGAAAACAAAGGCGCAGATCAGCTTCACGGTAAGCGTGAAGCTGATCAGTGCCTTTGTTTTCACTACACGGATAGTACAATCCTTCTACTTCCTAAATACGAAATTTCATGCTTTTACTGTACAGTCCGGTTTGTGTCGGACCTGGTCGGAAACCACAACGTTGGTTTTCCCATGTGACGCTTCAGACCAGACTGAGCAAATAACACATGAGCCTGTGCGTGAGAAAACCAACAATCTGCCTATGCGAAAACAAAGACGCAGATCAGCTTCGCGGTAACCGCGAAGCTGATCAGCGCCTTTGTTTTCGCTACATGGATAGTACAGTCCCTCTTCTTCTTAAATCCAAAATTTCAAGCCTCTAGCCATCTTCTGTGCTTGTACAGGTAGGTTTGTGTCGGACCTGGTCAGAAACCCAAACTGTTGGTTTTCTCACGCACAGGCTCACTGCTAATCTGTTAGAGAGGAACAGTGTATGCTGTTTAGTAAGTTGACAAGCTCACTCACTGCATTATCTCATGTTTTCATAATTTTCAAATCCCATGTTATCCTTACAAAGGGGACATATCTCGGTTGGAAATAAACTTCCCGACATCAATACACAAAAGATAGGAGCTGGCTCTAGACTAATCCTGAATGACCTTAACAGGAAAGTATATATAGAGGACACAAGTGCAAGCATAGAACAAAACCAGGACACTTGAGCCGCGATGCGAGAAAACCAGTCTTTGGGGTTTCCGACCAGGTCTGACACAAACCAGCCTGTACAGCCACAGAAGATAGCTAGAATCTTGAAATTTCAGATTTAAGAAGAAGAGGGATTGTACTAGCAGTGTAGCAAAAACAAAGACACTGATCAGCTGTGCAGTTACTGCACAGCTGATCTGCGCCTTTGTTTCCTCGTAGGCAGAAATCCGGTTTTCTCATGATGCGGCTCACTTTATAAAGCAAGGAAGCACCACTTTCATCAATGCATCATATTCTAAGTTTCACTAATTAAGGAAAGCAATAAAGTTTAAAACAAATATCAATCAATCATAAAGTGTAGTAAATTTCATGAAAATTTGTACAAGAAAAATATATATGAAATGCCAACATTCGGACAGAATCCACCAAATTTTCCAAAGGAGGGCTGATTAACCATATAGCTTGGTTCCCTTTGCAAACTGTTTCTTCTATAAATCTACCTTTCTATAAGGGTGAAAAAATACATCTATTTTCATGTTAATTTTTAGACCATTTTGAGTAATTATCCCAACACCTCTAATGAGGTACAAATGAAATGCAGATTATTTAAATATTTAGACATACACACTCTGATAGGATCACCATAACATAGTGAGCCGCCCCATGGGAAAACCAACAATCTGCATAGGCGAAAAGAAAGGCGCAGATCAGCTTCGCGGTAACCGCGAAGCTGATCAGCGCCTTTCTTTTCGCTACTCGGATAGTACAATTCCTCCTCTACTTAATTCCAAAATTTCAAGCTTCTAGCCTGCTTCTGTAGCTGTACAGACTGGTTTGTGTCGGACCTGGTCGGAAACCACATTGTTGGTTTTCCCACGAGGCGGCTCAAAGTCTTGATGACTTTTCCTATTTGCCATGGGTCAAAACTTCATTAATGTATAAAATTTTCAATTCTTCTACCTGACCAAGAACAAAGTACCGGTCACTCGTGGCCCCGGGGTGGGGACGTGATGACCAGCAGATCGATCTGATATAAATACTTCAAAGACAACGGTCAATTGCCCGGAGTGGTCAGGTTAAGCTCAGGAGAAATTGGTCACTTGCATGTAAACTGTCCAGACGTGTTTAGGACAATGGGTTAAACACAATATTGTTCCCCAATACACACAGTGCAATTTAAATTGAAATTACTATCTTTGTTAATTAATTGACCAGGTGGACATCTGAAGTAGCGTTATGTAACGGTCGATCACCTGGGTTCATAGGTAAATTTCGATCACTGTCTATCTTAAACAATTAAAATTGAAACCAGGTAGACTGTTAATGGGGAAATGAAGATTTTTGTTGTCTGTCCTGCATAAAAAAAAAAATCACAAATAAAAAGGTCAGGACCATTGGTTTGCTATGTAATGTATATGTGATGACAGATTCTTATTTAAAAGATTTGATGGGTTCTTTTCACTTTATCAATTTTCATTTTCGTTAAACTTAAAAATTTGACTAGAATCTTGAATGAACTATAACAATTTATTTCCAATGTCACTCTTTATTCAAATTTTCGGCCAAGAGGCCAAAAATTTGAGCAAAGAGTGACATTGGAAATAAATTGTTAAAAATTTGATGCAACTGCTCTTCTACGTACTATACCAGCTACCAATGCAATGACATCCTATTGAAGGTATTTGATTGTTATCATTGGGTGTTGAATTTTTACAAAACAAATGGGGGTTAAAATACTTAAAACCTGTGAAATTCAAAAACTTTGAAACCGTAACAAAGTAACGATTAAGCTCTCCGTTATTTTTCTCACACGAGATACAAGTATCGTTTAGTGTTATTGTTTTAGCGATTACTCATGACTCTTTTCAATGAGTTTTATCTGTTTTAATCTTTTAACAGTCATTGAAAATCACCGCAGGTGTTAACAAAACAGTGTAACAGCTCAGATGGAGGAAGACTAGATACAAACCATCTTTCATCTCCGATTTTTTTTTCAACATTTTTAAAAAAATACCAAATATTCTGAAATTGCTCCATTTGTACCCAAGCTAAAGAAGACTTATTACATCTTGAGGATTTTTTTTAGGATGACAGCCATCTTGAGCATGTACATGTAACATAGATGTCCTTATCAAACAATCGTCCAAACTAACTTGAGAGGTGCCTTACAGAGGGGAGAACATTGAAAGATTGTGGACAGAGGAGACAATGGCAGAGGATGGTCAACAATGGAAACAAGACGATTGGTTTACTATAATGACCCTGTGAGCCTTATGACTCAGGAGAGATGAATACATTGTTGGAATAACTTGAATACATCGACTCACCCAATTCCTTCTTCTCCACTGCCGCCATCTCTCTCTAGTTGATTGGAATCATCATTATCATCAACTTTGTTGTTGTTTTTTTCATCTGTCCTGGAGCTCTTGTCACATATTCAGGAACTTTCTCAGGCTAGATACCTGACTTTTGCCAATGAGGACCTGAAATTTGTTGAAGGACCAATATGCATATCGAGATTTTAAAAAACGAAAACAAGAGAAGTTTCTATAGCAAGTCTAGTCCGCCTAATTGCTATCTGTTTTAAAATCATCACTTCAATGAATGGATTTGTAACAATGTAGCAATACTGTAATGGATCTTATCATCAAGTCAATGTGCGCTTCAAATAAGAAAGATCATATTCATGCAATAGGTCATGCAAGGCAATGCATTAGATATTTATCTTGTACTTGCCAAAATCATTGTCAATATCATCAGGTCAAGCATGATTGTAAATGCATGACTGTAGCTGTAATAATCTTTCATATAATTATCTTGTTTTACACATTTATAATGCAAAATTAAGTGACAAATTTTGTTCCAAAAAAGAGCAGAAATATGTCCCCCAATTTGTAACTCGGTGGTGACGGTCTTGCATTGTTTTATTCAGGTGGACCCATAACTAGATAATACATGTCTTGAAACTTGGCAGCAACTCATGTTTAGGTGATGACTACATATGCTTTTTTGTTGTTGAATATGATGATTCTACAAGCATCTGACACGGTGAGGAAACTACATAGACGGAGCCATTGGCTCTGTTAAGGAAATCTTGTGTGGGTTTTTCCGGTCACGTGCGGCGCCGTCAATCTCGGCTGTTTTGGTTGACACGAAAACGTAAGTAATTCCATTTATTGTCAAAATTTAATTTTATACTGAACACTAGCGAGAAAAGGGGAATTGTATGAGGGGCCCATGACTTTCAACTCACTTCCTTGTCTGTTTGCGAGTTCCAAGTGGACGCGGTTTCGTCTGAATCACTTTTGTCGTGAGCCACGGCGAGGTAAACAAATGTCATTTTCTATAATGACCACAGGCTTTCTATTGCTCTTTCTGCATAAATATTACTTATCTGAATGTTTAGACCGTCCGAATGTATGAAATGATTATCTAATCCTTCCCCACTCATGAAAAACAAAATTTGAATCAAATTAAAATAAATTGAGAAAAAATAAACAATGGCTCCGTCCATATCGGCCGGCTCTGTCTATATCGGCTGGCTCCGCTATATGAGGGTGAGTTTTACTATATTGCATTCTGTAGGCACTATATTTTGTGATTATATTTTAAATCACTACACATTTACATGAAGTGGCCAGAAACTCGCAACCACGAATGAGCGTGCCCTAATATGAATGAAATAAGAGCTGTCTGATGACAGCGTAGCTCGACTGCATATAGCCTTGTCAAACTGGGTATCTATTTCCAAGTTTGGAACCTCTATGATAAGTAGTAGCCAAAATCTAGACTTGTAGAAAACTATACCACAGAAAAGCCAACTTTGAAGGTGTTCAAGATTTTGACCCCTAGCCCCACCACCGAATAAGGAGGACTCAGTGGTCCATGTCATGGAATGAAAGCCAACCCTACTGAGTACCTATTGTCTAAGTTCGGACCCTCTATGATAAGCTGTTGCTTATAAAAGCTATATACATCTGTGTGACGGGAACGCGGACGCGGACGACTGAGGTAACTACAATAGCTCTTCGCACTTCGTGCAGTAAGTACTCAAGTGTGCAGTGTCAACTTCAGACAAACCTTTTTTCAAATGTTGGTTTTGTTCAGTTTTGCGTCCTCCAAGCTGTTTCACTGGTATTGAGACGAATGGATCGGTAAGTGGGACGAAAACGGGAGTACCCCGGGAACAAAAAAAAACGACACACCCGCAAGCAGAGCTTGGCTTTTTCACGTTGTCCGAGACTGCCTTGCACCCACAGGATGATATGGTCGAATGATCAAGAGCACTGAAATCAACAACTTTAACCACGGGGCCGCCCTTTTTGAAATGATAGATGGTTCGAGAAAAGCATCACCATTCCAAAAATAACTTTCAAAAAAATAATATCACTTTTGACTGGTAAACTCAACAGCGAAACAAATCTATCGCTTCTAAAACTCACCCTCATACAGCGGAGCCAGTCGATATAGACAGAGCCGGCCGATATGGACGGAGCCATTGTTTATTTTTTCTCATTTTTTTTTTTATTTTGATTCAAATTTTATTTTTCATGATTGGGGAAGGATTAGATAATCATTTCATACATTCGGACGGTCTAAACATTCAGATAAGTAATATTTATGCAGAAAGAGCAATAGAAAGCCTGTGGTCATTATAGAAAATGACATTTGTTTACCTCGCCGTGGCTCACGACAAAAGTGATTCAAACAAAACCGCGCCGACTTGGAACTCGCAAACAGACAAGGAAGTAAGCTGAAAGTCATGGGCCCCTCATACAATTCCCCTTTTCTCGCTAGTGTTCAGTATAAAGTTAAATTTCGACAATAAATGGAAAACTCACGTTTTCGTGTCCACCGAAACAGCCGAGATTGACGGCGCCGCACGTGACCGGAAAACCCCACACAAGATTTCCTTAACAGAGCCAATGGCTCCGTCTATGTAGTTTCCTCACCGTGTCTGACAGAAAAAAAAGAGAACAAGAATCATTTTATTGCAATTATGCTTTAGCCTTGCAAAATCAGACTTTCATCTTCACTGGCTACAACTACAATAGCCACTGGACAAAGTTCATCTAAAGCCATTTGTCCATCACAAAACTTTGTCCATTTCAATACACAAAGATTTTTAAAGCTGTAAAAAAAAATGAAAATTTTCCGAGGCGGTTCTAATGCCTACCCACAATCTATGTTTTGGGATTAATATAAGACCAGTGGACCAATGGTCCTGTAAACGCTCACCTGAGACCTGAGATATATACCAATAAACTTCTTTGACTAGAATGATCATATACATGTATATATCCCCAGGGCAGGGTCAGAATAACCCCTGGGGTCAATTTCTTTTCAAATCATAAAAATTCAGTCCATTTGCCAATTTACTGCAATTTTTGCCCTTCAAATGGCATTTTTTAAAACAATTTTCCCCATTCAAATGCAAGGGCACCTATGCTGACCCTTGCCGTAAAATAGGTGAAGGTCATCCCAGGTTCAAGATTTAAATTAACTTTGTAGAGCTTTGCCCCAGTCTGGGTCTGGGGACAAAATTTTTTCATAAACATAATTTTTTGTCCATTTGCATACTTCCAGCAAGTTTCACACCATTTAATTACATTTTACAAATTTTCCCCATTCAAATGCATTGGCGACCTAAATTGACCTTGCCGTAAAATAGGTCAAGGTCATCCCAGGGTCATAATTTATATAAACTTTGTAAAGCTCCACTTCCTCAAGCTTCATGCCAAGTTTCAATAATAGGCCTTATGGTTCTAAAGAAAAAGATTTTTAAAGGTTTTTGCTATTTATAGCCATGTGACCTCGACCATTTATATAAAATTCCGTTTCCCCTTCCTAAAGCCCCTATCTCACTGGGATGCGACAACCGGAGACTAGTTCGCGAATAGTTCGCGACTATTACGCGACAAAGATTAACGATATAAACAAAACTTTCATGTTGCAGTCTCATTGAATAAACATTTATGCGACAAATTCGCGAATTTCGGTCTAATTTTGAAAATATATCTCACGACTGTCGCGCGACTGTCGCACGACATTCGTGAGAGTGTCTCACGACTTTCCTGCGAATGTATCTTATTTTCATTTTAATTCGTACGACAGTCGCGCGACATTCGTGCAAGTGTCGCACGACATTCGTACGAATGACGCTAAGTTTTATTTTCTCGCCAGATAGTCGCGAGTTTTTCGCATGTTGTCTCAAGACTGTCCCGCGACCGTCGTGCGACACTCGCACGACATTCGTACGAGTGTCGCGACAATTTCGCATTGTAAATTGCCAAAATTTCGCGGCGACAGGTTTGCGACATTCGCACGAACGTCGCGCGACCGTCGTGCGACCGTCGCGAGAAATATTTTGGGAAAAAAATTCGCATCCAATTTTTAAACATGTTTAAAACCTTCGCGACCAGTTCGTGACTAGTTCGCGACACGTGAAAATTCTCACGACACTCGCACGAATGTCGTGTGAAAGTGCCGCGACTAAATTCGCGTAACAGTCGCGAGGAATTCGCATGCCAGTGAGATACTAGCTTAAGGATGCTCCACATGAAGTTTGGCTTTGATTGGCCAAGTGGTTTCAGAGGAGAAGATCTTTGAAATTGTGGATGACGACGGATGACGACGCCGGAGGACAGATGCCGGAGCATGGGTATACTATAAGCTGACATGGTGAGCCTTCAGCTCAGGTGAGCTAAAAACCAAGAATCATTTAAGTGCAATTACGCTTGAGCCTTGCAAAATTAGACTTTCACCTTCTCTGGCTACAACTGCAAAAGCCTTTGGACAAAGTTCATTTAAAGCCATTTTTCCATCACAAAAACTTGTCCATTTCAATATACAAAGATTTTTAAAGCTGTAAAAAAAATGAAAATTTTCAGATAAAAAAATGATGTTTTTCTTATTTTTACTCAAAACATGGATTGTGGTTACACATTAAAACCACCTCGCCTACCCACAACCTAAGTTTTGGGATTAATATTAGAAAAATAGGTATGCCCCTGTATACCCCAGTTTTACCAAAGAGGTATACATTTCACAGACATGTTTTCCTGATGAGAGGAGTACAGATTGGAATACAGAATACCACCAACAACACAACCTCCCCCTCAATCAGCACCCCTCCCTGAAGATGAACATGTGTTATAGAGGTGACCTTGACATTTGAAAGGTCAAAGGCATTCCTAGAGCTTAACAAGTTGGCATCTCCTAGATACACGCAGCTTACGAAATATTCATAGGTGTCATCATAATTGATAGGCAGCGATTATGTAATGATTTAAGATTAAACTAGATTTAAAATCAGAATAAATTGTAGAAAGACAAACAAGGAACAGTGTATTTCCTTCATTTAAGTCAATAATTGTCATCACTTTTGATCTTAATTTGGTTTAAATCAATAGCAAGTAAATCACTGATATGATAGTACATGAAATGCATCATGGGAAAATGCATTTTGCATGTGCAAAAACAAAGGTGCAGATCAGCTGTGCAGTAACTGCACAGCTGATCAGCACCTTTGTTTTGCCACATAAATGGTAAAAAGTCTCTAGATGTCTTTAATGGCAGTACAGCTTAGTTTGTGTCAGACATGTTCATTTTGACAAATAACTTTAGACTTGCTTTCCCTCAACTCAGCTAAAATGATAATGAAAAGGACATCATCTTATGTTATGATATGAGAGATAATAACTAGACAATGACAATAGCGTAGAACAATGGGCCGGTTAAATAAAGGGTATGTACCTACAACTTCACCTTATATGTGGGACATCAGTCCGAATATCTGATTAAAATGATTCTCTCTATCTCTCGGAGGGGTCAGTCACAGGCTCAGGGCAATGATTTTACTGACAAAGCCTTACACTATAGATGCAAAGGCTTTTTACATCTTCAGCAACACCAAATACATGTACTTTACATTTTTCCCAGGCTACTATGTGAGAGTATCAAAGGTTTTAAAATCTTTTCCATTTTGGCTGTTCTGAATAGGGATGCATGCTGTTTTAGTTTTGGTCTATGCCAGGTGGCACAACACAATCCTCAGCCTTGTCCTTGTCACAGTCCTTGAAGACTGGTTTTGTCCTTCTAGCTAGGTCTCTGGACATCTTTTTCAATCAAAACATGTTAACTGAAAAGGCTTATACCTTCAGTGAGATGACAATTCAGTTTTGAGGACAATCTGACAATCTCAGTCATGTAAACTTTAATCTTGTTTAAGAGAGAAAGACAGCATGAGTTAGCAAGTTATAATCCACAAACTGACCATAATAAACCTCAGAAGGGTTCAAGGGAATAAAAATACTATTGAGCCACCGCATGGGAAAACCAGCAATCTGCATAGGTGAAAACAAAGGCGCAGATCAGCTTCGCAGTAACTGCGAAGCTGATCAGCGTCTTTGTTTTCGCTACATGGATAGTACAATTCCTCTACTTTCTAAATCCAAAATTTCCAGCCTCTCACCATCTTCTGTAACTGTAAAGGCCGGTTTGTGTCGGACCTGGTCGGAACCCAAACTGTTGGTTTTCTCACGCACAGACTCAATTATGGTTAAGTGGATCTATCTCTCTGAATACATATAAGCAGCAAAATACAACCAGAGGACCAATGGTCCTATAAACACTCACCTGAGTTTCTGGATATGTGACTTAAGTTGACCTTGCCATAAAATAGGTCAAAGTCATCCCAGGGTCATGATCGATATAAACTTTGTAGAGCTCCATTGCATGATGTTTCATGCCAAGTTTCAAAATCATAGGCCTTCTGGTTCTGGAGAAGAAGATTTTAAAGGTTTTTGCTATTTATAGCCATGGCGGCCATCTTGGTCATATGACCTTGACCTTTTATATCAATTTTCATTCCCCCTTCCTAACGATGCTCCACATGAAATTTGGCTTTAATTGGCCTAGCAGTTTCAGAAAAGTAGATGAATATTATGGTCATATACATGTATATAGCCCCGGGGCAGGGGCTGACAACCCCCTTGGGTCAAAATTTTTCTCATAAACATAAATCTTCTGTCCATTTGCATACTCCAAGCAAGTTTCCCCCATTTAATTACATTTTACTAATTTTTCCCATTCAAATGCATGAGCGACCTAAGTTGACCTTGCCGTAACATAGGTCAAGGTCATCCCAGGGTCATGATTTATATAAACTTTGTAGAGCTCCTTACCCTGATGCTTCATGCCAAGTTTCAAAATCATTGGCCTTCTGATTCTGGAGAAAAAGATTTTTAAAGGTTTTTTCTTTTTATAGCCATGGCAGCCATCTTGGTCATGTGATCTTGACCATTTATATAGACTTTCTTTCCCCCTTCCCAAGGATGCTCCATATGAAGTTTGGCTTTGATTGGCCAAGCGGTTTCAGGGGAGAAGATGTTTCATTATTATGGAAATATACATGTATATGGCCCCGGGGCAGGGGCAGACAACCCCCCAGGGGCTAAATTTTTCCATTAACATTAATCTACTGTCCATTTGCCTATTCCCAGTAATTTTTACCCATTAAATAGCATTTTACCATTTTTTCCCATTCAAATGCATTGGCGACCTAAGTTGACCTTGCCGTAAAATAGGTCAAGGTCATCATAGGGTCATGATTTATATAAACCATGATGGGCCCGCGTCCCTAATGCTACATACCAAGTTTCATGGAAACCGACCCACTGGTTCTGGAGAAGAAGATTTTTAAAGGTTTTTTGCTATTTATAGACCTGGTGGCCATCTTGGTCATGTGACCTGGACCATTTATATAAACTTTCGTTCCCCCTTCCTAAGGATGTTCCACATGGAGTTTGGCTTTGATTTGCCTAGCGGTTTCAGAGGAGAAGATCTTTGAAATTGTGAACGACGACGGACGACGACGACGGACGCCGGAGCATGGGTATACTATAAGCTCACCTGTGAGCCTTCGGCTCAGGTGAGCTAAAAAGCTGTCTTTGAGTTAGAGGTTTCTAACCAGGCCAGACACAAGCTCGAAATTACAATCACAGATGATGGACGAAGGTCTGGAATTTTAGATGTAGAAGGTAAAGGGGACACTTACTATATGTCTCTGCTGAGGTTGGACAGCCCAATTTGTGAAAGACTTGGTCAGATGATAGGTATTCTCTTGCCACAGATCAACCCCTAAGAAACAAAGATTTACCTTGAAGTGGACATCGGATATAGATAGATCATCCTCTCTAGGCCTAAAGCAGCAATTCTGGACACCCCTCTTCAAAAAGGGCCACTTAAGCCACTGTACATCCATTTGGTGGACCATCCCCTCTAACCCTTGAGCTACAGAGCATTGACAGTCACTTCAAGGAGGACCACTTGAGACACCATACTTCCTGCAGATCAAAGAATAAATGGTCAAGCAAAAAATTAATTTGGAATCAAGTTTCAATAAATGCTATGTTATATTTCATTTCTTTTTTTTTAATAAATTGCAATCAAGAATAATCCAGAACATCTGCTAATGTATATAATGCTACGTCTACACTGGGCCAGGTTCTCACCATGTCCTTACCATGTCCTAATCAATTCAAGAACGTGGCGAGGACGAGGTCAAAACGAAACAATTTCTGGTTTGTAAGTTCACACTATGTTCTCACTACGTCCCCACCACGTTCTTACTACGTCCGCACAATGTCCTTACTAGGTTGGGAACCGCAAGGATGTGATAAGAACTCAGTGAAGTCTTCCAGGACGTGGTATGGACGTACGAGAAGCATGGTAGGTCTTATCGAGAACCTGATGGACGCAGCGTAAAACGTAGTGAAGACGTAGTGAGGTCTTGATGGTCTGCAACAGGTTCGTATACCACGTCGATGAAGACCTTACTACGTTTGCACTACGTTCTTACTACAAGTTCCTACTACGTCCTTACCACGTCCTTACTACGTCCTTACTACGTCCTTACTGCGTTCTAATTCCACAATGTCCTCGCCACGTTTCTTTTGAGCATGTTCAAAATTTGACCAAGACCTTCACGTCCTTCAAGACCTCGCTACGTCCTTACTACATTCCTCCCACGTCCTACAAGACTGTACCACGTCCTTACTGCGTCCTTAATTTTTTTAGGACGTAGTAAGGATGTAGTGAGAACGTGGTCCAGTGTAGACACAAACACATGAGATGCATATGACAGAGAAGTTTGCAAAAACTTCATAAAATGTTTTGCTTGTTTGTTTTGTGGTTTAACATCCTTGTATTCAATAATTTTTCAGTCATGTCAGGGCAGACCCATCTGCTACTCAAACCCTGGTACGATCATTTATAATTGCCACTAGTGACCACTGTGCCTTAGTAGTCACTTCAGTATCATTCTTCCTTTAGTTTAGTAGCCTGAACGAATGCAGGGACGAAGTAATATTAAAACTTTGCTGACTCAAAACATAATGATAATGCACATCCCTCAATCAGTTACACCCCCAATATCGGAACCATTGAGCTGTCAGAAATAAATATGAGTTTATAGTTAAATTAGCTGTCAAAGTGTCATTCAAGTCGCTGAAAATGGCTTCTGAATATTAACTAATGCATTTAATTAAGTTGACTCCATTAGCAATCATTTTCAAATATAGTTAAGTTTGAATATGGTCCTTAAAATGAATTCAATTATTCTTAAAATCTCAAAAGGAATGACTCAGTGCTTATCTAGACTTAATATTCAAGCCTCTTGTCAAAACTTGTATTTTGTGCCATTGCTTAAAGTCCAAGTCAACAATTTTTCAGTATTTTGGACACAGCCACCGCTTCCTGGTAGTTATGGAAAAATAGCTGGTCTTCGCTGACATGTAACATTACGAAATTTTGCCCATGCAATAAACAGAGATTTTTTTTAGCTTTAAAAATTGAAAATTTTCAGCTGAAATTTTTTTATATTTTTCTTGCTTTTGCTCAAAACATAGATTGTGGGTACTCGTTAGAACCGCCTCAGCGAGGCGGTTCTAACGAGTACCCACAATCTATGTTTTGGAGCAAAGATAAGAAAAATAGGTATACCCCTGCATACCCCAGTTTTACTATATAAAAGTGGGGTTTACGGGAGTATTCATTGCACGGACGTGTTTTCCTGATGAAAGCTGACACATACCGTATATTGCACGACTAGATTAGGTGATAATGTGGCGGGTTTCACCTCCCGTGTTAATTATTAACGAAATTGACGAGACACAAAGCCGATACTCTCCAGTTGATTAAACGTAAAAAGGTTCTTGCCCACGGGTACCTCTTATCACTGCGCTCATTTCTACGCCACTTAGCCCGAGTTTCTCCGGTGGTATCTGATGCATACATAATCTGATTGTTCACCCTGATTTTGTAGATTTCAGGGTAGTTTTCACGCAGCATTGAACAAAATAGCTACAAAATGAGTTTTCTTTATGGTAACTTCAGGGGGATTTTACATGGAAATGGGTTTGTTGTCTGTTTAAGCAAGACTTGGTCCGTTTTGAATAC
This sequence comes from Rugalucina vietnamica, assembly GCA_964017185.1. NCBI lineage: Eukaryota > Metazoa > Mollusca > Bivalvia > Lucinida > Lucinidae > Rugalucina > Rugalucina vietnamica. Next base: position 84,192,771 of record OZ024869.1, on the reverse strand, counting down.
TTTACCTGAACACTAATCTGCCAGGTGAAAAAAATTAAAGAGAGGTGAGAAAATGTATTGTGGGAATGAAATTTATGATTTTTAGGCAAATTGAGTGAAAAATTGTTTGAAAAAATAGAGCAGTTAGTACTTTAAAGTATGCATCATGCATTTTTAGCAGATGAGGCTGGACGAGAAAACTTGTTTTAGTTTCTCACCAATTAAGGTCTATTCATGGTATGGCAAGGGGTCATGGGTAGAGATTTGGACTTTGGAGCGATTGGTTGTGCAATTTAAAACCTCTGCCACCATGTCTCGTTGCTGGGAATTTCAAGGACTGTATTGTTCTGTTGAGTTGAGGCTCAATGTCAAAGACCAAAATTTCACAGTCATGTCAGGACACAGCCATCCATTCCTGTGTACTAAGCATAGGTTTTAAGCCATGACCTCCAGCCCTGGAGTTACTCTTCCTCTGAGCAACCTAAGTCCTCAGAAAATTTGTGTAGCCGGTATGACTGCGAGCCAGCCTCAAGCCCTATTGTGGACATTGCTGCTTTTGAAGACCTTGACTCATTAGTTCATTTTGGTACAGTCTCCTGGTGCTAAGGTATTAAACAACTTTAGTCATACTTGACCAGTAACAATCTGATTTGGGCCGCGTCAAGAGAAAACCAACATTTTGACTATGCAAAAACAAAGGCGCAGATCAGCTTCGGAGTAACTGCGAAGCTGATCAGCGCCTTTGTTTTCGCTACACAGATAGTAAAATTCCTCTGCTACTTATATCCAAAATTTCAAGCTCCTATCCTTTTTCTGTGACTGTACAGGCTCGTTTTTGTCAGACCTTTTCGGAAAACCAAAATTGTTGGTTTTCTCATGCGAAGGCTCATTTAGCATTGTGAAACCTATTAACTTTATAGCCTACATTACCCAACATTACAGACCAGTGGTGACAAACTTTCATGGATATTTAGCATTGTGGTCACCATCTCAAACCACAACCTAATAAAGTTTATGTATCAAAGAAAGACCAAAGAATAATATAATTCTTTTTAACTTACCAACTACTTTACCACCCAGTTTGAAGTGAAGACATCAATGGACATTGAGGAAGGACGTTCTTGAGTTTCAACAGCCACATCCCAGCAAGGCAGCAACTATGACCTTCACCTTCCTGTTCATGTGCTGCAATAAACTATAAAGAGAAAAGTTTTAAGGAAATTTGGTTAAATTATACCATCAGGAAAACATGTCCCTGAAATGTATACCCCCTTAAACCCCACTTTTACAAAGAAAAACTGGGGTTTGTATGGGTATACCTAATTTTTTATCCAAAACATACATTGTGGGTACTCGTTAGAACCGCCGAGGCCGAGGCGGTTCTAACGTGTACCCACAATGTATGTTTTGAGCAAAAATTTAAAAGTATCAAATTTTTTCTAATGAAAATTTTCAAATTTTACAACTTTAAAAATCTCTGTATATTGCATGGGCGTGTTTTCGTAATGAGTATGTTAACATAGGTTGATCCAATGAAAAGACACGGGAGACTTGCATATTTCCAGTGGTGTAAATAGTTACAATGTTTAAGCTTTTTTAAAGGACTACATGTGGTGTAAGCAAGAGGCATTTTAGTGTCCCAAGCCTAAAATTGGTCCAGAAATTTCAAACTTCATATGGCCATCTTTAACTTCAGCATAATTTCAGAGAATTTCACATTTTCACAAGATGGTAAACCCTTTCATCAAGTTTCATTAATATAATGTTTGGAATATTAAGACCGATTGATTTCCTGTTTGCATCGGTGGTGGCAACTTCCAAGTTTTCTTTGCTTCTTGTTTTGCTGACCACTGTGTAACAGTTTCAATATTTTATCATTTAAATGTCCCACTATTTACAATATTCAGTTGCATCAATTTAAATTAATTCCCAACGTTTGATCCATGCTTCATTTACCTACCGTAGGATTTGAATAAATAAAAGGACCCAAACATGACAAAAGTGGTTCAACGATGATGAAATCGACCTTCGGCATCCAACATGCATACATCTACTCAGCATCTTCACACAAAGCCATGTGGTAAGCTAAGGAAAATCCTTGGTACATGTATTCTGAAATTCAAATAAAAAAATAACCAACAATTTATAGGGCAGCTTCTTTATGTAAGGATTCGTTATTTTGTTGAACATTTTCAATTCACAGGCTCATATTTCCCTTGCTTAATTTTGCGTAAGGTGTCTTAACCTGCTTTTAGGTAACAAATGAGTTTTATGCCATTTGATTATTAATTCCCTGGCTATTAGAAGCTTAAAAGGCGAATAAAGCCATTTTCAAAATCATCAAATTGGTATAAAATGGTTTTACTACCAGGGCGTTTATGACTAATTTTTCAATTAAGTACTAAAATGGAGCTGCTGGAGCTTTATATTTCATTTAAGCATGAAACATGGTACTCGCGGCAGCAATAACTGTTGAAACTGTGAAAACAAAACTCTTGAGGGATCTGTATGAAACAAAGCTACGTGTGCAGATGCAACTAATCCATATGCTTTTGTACTGTGTATCGATAACATGAGAAACGTAGAATAAAAAGATTTCCTACCGTTGGCATTTCATTAACATTTTTGCTACTCAAATGTTCTTCCTGTAAGCCATGGAACGATTTTTTCTTTGAATTTTCATACCATCCAGATTAAACTGAAAATACAAAAATCTAACGCTGGGGCCAGTTGTTCAAAATTAATGATGTCGTTAGTTAACGATTCATCAAAATTTCAAACATGAATATTACAAATACACTGTTATTTTTTGTTGATAAAATGTGAGAATCCTTTGCATTGCAAAAAAAAAAAAAAATAGAATTTGTTTTCTATGTGTAAACTGATGTCTCCCCCCTTTCTACGTGCATGTCCAAAATATGCAAGCAAGAGTTATAGTTCTCGTGCATCACATATCCTGTCATTCTGTTTTATAAGTGTACCAAGTTTCATTGAAATATCTCTTACTGTTTTCAAGTTATAGAGCGGGCACGAAATTGTATGGAAAATAATCAAAGGGAAATAACTCCAAAGATATGAAAGCAAGAGTAGTGATTCTTGTGCATGACACATCATCTCATCATGCTTTATAAGTGTACTATGTTTCATTGAAAAATCTCCAATAGTTTTTGAGTTATAGAGCAGACACAAAATTGTATGAAAAATAATCAAAGGGAAATAACTCTAAAGATATGCAAGCAAGAGTTATGGTTCTTTAGCACGACACATCATCTCATCGTGCTTTATTAGTGTACCAAGTTTCATTGAAATATTTCTTATGATTTTCAAGTTATAGAGCGGACATGAAATTGTATGGAAAAATAATCAAAGGGAAATTACTCCAAAGATATGCAAGCAAGAGTTATGGTTCTTTAGCACGACACATCATCTCATCATGCTTTATAAGTGTACCAAGTTTCATTGAAATATCTCTTACAGTTTTTTAGTTATAGAGCGGACACGAAACTGTATGGAAAATAATCAAAGGGAAATAACTCATAAAATACTCAAGCCAGAGTTATGGTTCTTGTGCATGACACATCGTCTGATCATGCTTAATAAGTGTACCAAGTTTTATTGAAAAATCTTAAACGGTTTTCAAGTTATAGAGTGGACACGAAATTGTATCGAAAATAAGCAAAGGGAAATAACTCCAAAAATACTCAAGCTAGAGTTATGGTTCTTGTGCATGACACATCGTCTCGTCGTGGTTTACAAGTGTACCAAGTTTCATTGAAAAATCTTTAACGGTTTTCAAGTTACAGAGCGGACACGATTTGTGACGATGGACGGACGGACAGACAGACGCACGGGGAAAAACAATATGTCTCCCGAGACATAATGACAGTGTATTTGCTTATGTAGTCAGCATTTACTTAACGAGTTGAGGTCTTAACGATGACGTTAAGCTAACAAAGTTTTGAACAACTGGCACCAGGCTTCTATAATTCTTTTGTCAACACAATGGAAGCCTGTGCTAGTCTGTGATCTGCATGTATCATATGACTGTTGGTTTAACTTTGCTCCCTGCAGGGCAGATCCAGGATTTCTGGAAGTGGGGTTCAATCCCACCAAAAGGGGTTGTTTTTGGCGTTCTGCCAAGCAGAACGCCTATGTTTGATTTCATTTAGTACTCTCTGGAGGGCTTCCCCCACTATGTCATGCTGAGTCAGCATTTATTTTTCAAAGAAAGGATCGTAGCTGGTGCATCTAAATGCAGGAGGGAAGGTACCAAGTCTTTTCGCTCTAGCGAAAGAAAACCCTGCCTAAACTCCCGGGACTTGGGATAAAATATTCATATCTTATATGGAATACAGTAGATAGTTATCAAGAGACAACCAACATGACTGATAGCAACTAACTCAGATGAAATAAATATGTGGCCCGGCGCAAAAGTGTTGTAACTCGGCTTTACTAAATTTTTCAGGAGGAGCAAAAAACTTTCTTATTTCTTTAAAAAGCCTTGTAATCATACATAATCAAGATATATGATGGAAAAAGCCAATTGTTTTTATTGTAGTTAACCATTTTTCAAAAAAGTCAATCTTTAAAAGAAATATTTGCAAAATTTAAGTTACAACCTTCTTGCGCTGAAAAAGCTTTAAAAAATTAGAAATGGTCACAGCGCAATACTGTTGTAACTTGAGTTACAACAGTTTTGCACTGTGACTTTCTTAAAAGAGCAACCAAATTTTGTCAGCGCAAACGTGTTGTAACTTTTTTTTAATGAATTTGAATATTCAGTTGATTGAATTAAAATATCCAGTTGATTGAAAATTGTAAAAACTTTGAAAAGTGATCCTACTGATTTAGTCGCACAGTTTACAGCAACATAATTCAACCAATCTGTACTGAGAAGCTCGGTATTTGATTATGAAGTAGGATGTTTGCCATTCAGTAATCATAATATTAATGAACAATTATTCTCTGTAGAAGGTGGAAAATACTATTTTGGGGACTTGTATTATTCTTGATGTAGCTGGAGATATTTATGTTGACGAAAAAGACTTTTCCCATACCGTTTACCAGTACTTTATATCTACTACATTTTGCAAAATTTTCTTTTGCAACCTTTTCATGATATTATCAATGTTTTAAAAAGTCTTGAAACTAAAAAAATATGCAAATGAAAATGAAGTTATAAATTACTGAAATTGCAGTATTCCAACCTTTATTGAGAAACACTCTGATAAACTTTTTTCTTAAAACCCAAATTTATTTTTGCACCTTTTGCCATCTGTCTGTTTGTCGGTCTGTCTGTCAACAATTTGTCGAGTTGTGTTAAACCTCGAACTTGAGTGTATTTCTCTGAAGAATGGATAGATGTAAGCATTTATAATCACTACATAGAAATTAAGCAGGCTCAACCATGACCCAATGGCCTTGACCAATATTTCATGGTTCGTCCACTTTGTCAATATAAAATGTTGAGTTGCACTGAGTCAACAGAACTGAAGTGTACCTCTCTATAGCAGTGCTATCATTTATACGAAGACAAGAAAAACCAGGAACTAATAAAGTGCAATAAAAAATCTCAAATCAGACACCACTCGCATGGAATCCCCTACCCGCTGTTTTGCAAATTGAGTTGCAAAACTGTCTTACAACATTCATATGAATGTCATGTGAATAAGCCACCAACTATTTGCAAAAGAAATTTTAAGTTCTAAACATGTTCAAAGATTTTATACAACATTCTGCGACAAAACATTTAGAAGCCGGTCGCAAGTTATCGCAAACCTGCTGCCCAACAGTTGTACAAGTGTCACAATTCTGTCAAATTTTGCGAATTCACAATGCAGTTAATATGTCACACCCCCATGAATGTTGTATGAATGTCACACTCACATAACAGTCTTGAGTGAAAAAAAGTGCAAACAACTCATGACTACTTATCTGGTGAGAAAATAAAACTAAGCGAGATTCGTGTGAATGTCGTGAGACACTCTCAGGAATATCTTGCGATTTGAAAATGAAACTAAACAATATCCAGGGGAACTTTGTGGGACACTTTAATTATTGTTGTACAAGTATCTTGCAACTTTCACTTGGCATTTGTGAGACATTTTGTAAAATCAGGCCGAAATTCACAAAATTTATGTACATGTATTGCATAAATTTCCTTTCAGTAGGACTGCAACGTGAAAATTGCATTAAAAAATCTTTGTCCAAGAGGTCACAAACTGGTCTCTACTTGTTGCATTCCAGAGAGATATGGGCTTTACCCATGCATTAGTAGTGTTTTCCTGCAGTTGAAATTTGCTGCAATAATTTGTATTCTTCTTTGGATTTATTTATTATCAGTGACAGTGAGGTTTCATTTGAACCATTATTAAACCATTATTAAACTCAGCATCAGGTTGTTTGCACAGTGCTTTGTCCTTATGCCAGGTATGGAGACTAGGTACCTTGGACTTGGCATATTGAGCACAGCATAGTCTCCAGCCTCATAACAGAATGTCTCTGTCACCCGTTTGTCCAGGAAAATTGTCATGGGACCTCGGTTTATAGTCTCATCCAAAAAACTGTAGAAGCCCGCAATTGATCCGTTTTACAAGTTGAGTAGCTAAACAACTACATGTACATGTTTATGTACACCACAGAGGTGTTGTGCCGTGTGGCGGCCCTAAAAAGTCTCCCCGTACATCATTCATAGTGCAGATTATATTTTTCTTTTGATCCTTTAGGATCAGTGAATATATTTGGAGTATGTCAAATATATTGTTCGTTAAGAATCATCTTCTTAACAGTATTTTGATTATTTGGCCCCTTTGGTAATATGAGTCTTTGATTTAGACTACACCTATGCAAATTCTTGAAATTGCAGCAAAATGTCTGGCTTTTGCTGCCAGTTTTGTAAAGGGTCACTGATGAATGTTTATTACCCGAAATTGTACAATATGGCCCATCTTCTCCCTTTAAACATTTTACTGCTTCCAATTAGGATCTAACAATTATTTTTATTTGCTATCACTGCAGCTGGTGTTGTGCCGTGTGGCGGCCCTAAAAAGTTTCCCCGTACATCATCCATAGTGCACATTATATTTTTCTTTTGATCCTTTGGGATCAGTGAATATATTTGGGAGTATGTCAAATATATTGTTCGTTAAGAATCATCTTCTTAACAGTATTTTGATTATTTGGCCCCTTTGGTAATATGAGTCTTTGATTTAGACTACACCTATGCAAATTCTGGAAATTGCAGCAAAAATGTCTGGCTTTCGCTGCCAGTTTTGTAAAGGGTCACTGATGAAGGTTCATTACCCGAAATTGTACAATATGGCCCATCTTCTCACTTTAAACATTTTACTGCTTCCAATTAGGATCTAACAATTATTTTTATTTCTCATCAGTTTTTATGTACCCTTGGTGTAAGCCCATCATTTTGAGCTTGTAATTTATAGACAGGAACTTACAGTCAAAGACCAGGACAAGGCCATCAACAAGCCAAAACTGACAGACAATGTTTGGGAAGATCAATTATGTAGACTTTATCACTGGGCGACACAATAACTTGAAGGTTGCAAAGGCAATTGTAAAGACAATTAGAAACCACCTTCATGGTGACTCTCCCTCTCCCTCTTAAGTGTTATACCCTGCTACTGAACCTGTTTTGACCCTAGGTCTTTGAACTGCAGACTTGTTGTCCTATGGTCATTTGTTTTCTATGAAAGTCAATTCCATGTTAACTTCTGTTTGTGAAGACATGTTCCTGTTTGGAGGTGTCATGTTTGGAGGTCCCAAAGAAGGCACTATAATGCTACCATTGTGGAGTACGACAAACTGGGTTATGGCTCAATCATGTTGTTGGATGAGATAGCTTTTAACGGGTGCTCAGACTTGAACAGGCTAGCTGGGGGCAGTCTTACAGTGTTAATATACATGAGATATTGAACTACGTAGGGTGTTCAAAAAGTTTGCAGAAAAATGCTGTCATGTCCTTATTTTGTAAATAAGCTTAACTCATATAGTTACAGACAAACATTATTTGTACATATATACAGCAAATTTTGCTGCTCGAGCATGAATAAAATTTAAACAGTGGTTGTTATGGAAAGCATACATCACAATTACCGGCCCACTTTTGATCATCTTTACAAAAAGTCAATGTTTAATAATGATGTTGCATTTGATAGTTTACTATGCTATTTTCACCAAATTTTGTACGAGTAAACAGTGATGTGGATAATTATTTTTTTGACAATGCGTACTGTACGCATCAAACTGAATATACAGTGCGTACTGACAATACAACTGTGTACACGTTTTTTCAAGAGTTGCATTCTTATTCTAACCTCTCATCAAGAATCGAATTTTGAGATATGTGTACACGTTTGGATAAGATGATTTACCCAAGTATGAAAATTCAAATAAGCTGGTTTATAATCATGTAATTACATGTTATTCTATCATTTAGGCATGTTAAACCATATACATGTGTGTGACAATGGCATAGATAATACAAAAGAAAAGAATGAGGAAAATGATGAACTAGCATGGCTGTAGTAAATGGAATACATATCAATTTTTAAATTGATGACAATGACCAGAAACCGTACAAAATGCCTATTCTATAAACCAAAGTGAAACACTACCATTAAACTACGTGAATAAACCTTTGGTAAACAATTTGTCTGACCGAGGCACTGGACAGAGAGCATGTATAAGGTATTACTACGAAAGATACATAATATATTACGTAAATATAGAACAATCAAAATCTACATTAACATTGTACAATGTAACTACTTTTCAATTGTTTGCAGAGCAGCCAGACAAAAAAAGTTGAAAAGTTGTTGTTTTGTAACAATTTTAAAGGTATGATATCTGAGTACGCATAAAACTAAAAGCTGTTTGCATACCACTCTCTGATTTACTGCATACATAGCACTCACAGCTCTCAATTTTTTATGCGTACAGAGCGAAAAATCATGCGTACATACACAGTATGCATCCTTATCTACTTCGCTGAGTAAAGTTCAATATGTTGGTGGTAAGCACATGACATCATATAGGTGTATGACATCATTTATGCGTAATGCTGCCATATTGTTTAGTGAGCATGCCTAAAATGCATGGGAAACAACGGTCTTCAATAAATTATGTATTTGAAACAGATATTAAAAGAAAGAAACACTGTTAAGAGCAGGAAACGCATATGGCGACAAGGAAATTAAGAAAACGGCAATCTGCAATTAGTATGCATTATTTCTAGATGGCCAGAAAAATGTCTATGTCAACTCAAGCAGTGTAATGTCAAATAACATTAAAATGTCGAAAATGATCATCGTGATAGAAAAGAGTAGAAGTCGTGAAATACACAAAATATATCAAGCTGTAGTTTCGGCACAATTCACCACATTATACACAAAGAATTGACAATTAGATGCTTTATGCCAGATGGACTCCAAAACTGCTTAAGAGCTAGCAAACAGTGGGAAGGATGCGAATAGCATGACATTGTTATGTCGTTTCTGGCCATCTAGAAATCATGCATAACAACGTCATACTTGGGCTGGTTTTACTGTTGTAACCCAAGATACGCACGTGATCTAATGCTTAATTTTCATCCGATTTTATTCAAATTTTGTGCATATGTTAACAATATGTTAATTTACAAAACATACAGACAGCGTGAATTTCCCATGAAAATTAATTTGGCAGCACTTTTCCGGTAACCTTTTGAACGCCCCTCGTATTACCATAATATTACATCATTTGTATATGGTTCAAAAATGGAGCATAAAATGGAAGAAAATTTACATTACTCGTCAAAATCTTACTGCTTGATGTGAATTATCAGCCTAAAGATTTTATAAAGTTATACAATTACTTGGTGCCACATGCCTTGACGATGGGTTGTGCTACCACAGCAGACCACAGTCTGGATCCCGCCCTTGCATTAATTTCTCCAAACGAAGCCTTTGATCTGGATATTTAGAATTAAAAGCCTGCCTCAAACCATGTTTACTTACTTGTTTCCTTTCGCTTCATTACTGTACAAAGCTTCAAGAATCTAAATGCGAAGTAGCTTCTGTGGCCATACAGCCCATTTCATGCCTGACCTGATATCAGATCCCCAAGAGAGTTTTTTTTGTGTTATTTATTAAATTGCTCAAAATAATGCCATTAACACATCATCAGTGTAACTGTGATGTCATTTTGTCATGATATTAACAATTACTTCCCTTCATATGTACATAAATACAGTGTAAATATTGAGTTACAACAGTTTTGCGCTGTAACCATTTACAATAATGTATCAAGACAGTTCAGCGCAAAAGGGTTGTAACTCGAGATACAACACTTTTGCGCTGTGCAAACCATTCATTTCAGTTACAACCATTCACCAAATATCAAAATATCTTGGAAAGTTTAAAAGATACAAGTAAAATAATTTTGCAGGCTATGTATATGTGTTAGACAAATCAAAATGTGCAAAAAAGTGATTTTTGGAAAAATTGGTAGTTACAACACTTTTGCGCCGGGCCAACGAATTGATAATCAAGAGACAACCAATGTGACTGAAAACAACTAGCATGGGTGAAATTGATATGCGACATCAAAATCATTATCAAGAGACAACCAACTTGACTGATAACAACTAACACGGATGAAATTAATATGCAACATTAAATTGGTTATCAAGAGACAACCAACATGACTGAAAACAACTAACACTGAAATTAATATGGAACATCTAAATGGTTATCAATAGACAACCAACGTGACTGATAACAACTGACACGAGAGAAATGAATATGCAACATCTAATTGGTTATCAAGAGATAACGAAAGTGACTGATAAGAACAAACTCGGATGAAATTAATATTCAACCTCTAATTGGTTATCAAGAGATAACCAACGTGATTGAAAACAACTAACATGGATGAATTTAATATGCAACATCTAAATGGTTATCAAGAGACAACCAACGTGACTGATAACAACTAACATGGATGAAATCAATATGCAACATCTAAATGATTATCAATAGACAACCAACATGACTGATAACAACTAACATGGATAAAATCAATATGCAACATCTAATTGGTTATCAAGAGACAACCAACATGACTGATAACAACTAACATGGATGAAATCAATATGCAACATCTAAATGATTATCAATAGACAACCAACATGACTGATAACAACTAACATGGATAAAATCAATATGCAACATCTAATTGGTTATCAAGAGACAACCAACATGACTGATAACAACTAACATGGATAAAATCAATATGCAACATCTAACTGGTTATCAAGAGACAACCAACATGACTGATATCAACTAACATGGATGAAATCAATATGCAACATCTAATTGGTTATCAAGAGACAACCAAAGTGACTGATAACAATCAGTGGGGCCAGGGATAAACCACTCGAGGTGCATTCTATGTACACTTCATGTATGCTACACAACACCCTCTGTACCCGTGATACAATCAATTACCTTACGTCGGAGACAGATACAACTAGATGCGGCGCGTGGCGGAAGATGGAGTCAGGTGAGTTGACGATTATTTTAATTTTACAGGCATTTATGCGGGGGAGTTTGGGTCAAGAGTTGGCAGAGAAATAAAGTGTACATACCTCTGTTTGTTTGCCATCAACAGTATTCTAAACAACATCTCCTTGCCACAGAAACAATAGTTTTCTCGGCGGAAAATTCCACCATCGTCACGAAAAATGATTGCATTTGCTAATTTCTCCAATCTTTCGTCACCTATTGACATTTTTAATGTTTCAATATAGACCAAAAACATTCTTTGTTACATACACGCAGAAAACAATAATGAAGTCAGGCTGGTTTGTTCTCAATATGGTGTTGAATACACACAGGGTAGATCGATTAGGATACAACTAACCTATATGAGTCAATTACCTCGATACAACTCACGTATAAGACTTTTGGATAGAAAATGATGCTCCTTACGTCGGAGAATAGAGCAAAAAATGATAGTACTTACGTCAAAAGACTATTGTACATTGAAAAGCCCACGGACTAGCGAGCACGAGTGTGTCAGGCAGGGCAAGTTTGCATGTGTTCCTTATATCAACATGTTCCAAGGGCTCTTGTTTGTGCAATTTTAACGGTTGGTAATACGGAATGCTACTTATTTATCTATTTATTACTTTAGTCACAACGCATCTACCATTTTACCAACATGTTATCCAGATGAGTAATATGATATTAGAATTTTAAAAAGACATCAAATATTGATTCAATAATAATAATAATAATAATAATAATAATAATAATAATAATAATAATAATAATCATTTAATTCATTAACAAAATTACTGGCAAACAGTCAGAAAAAATCGTGACCAGTCAGAAAAATAAATAAAACACACTAAGTAAAACATCTTGAGCCCTTGGAATATGTTGATATAAGGAACACATGCAAACTTGCCCTGGCTGACACACTCGGGCTCGCTAGTCCGTGGGTAGACGGAATATTTCCATCAGTGTTCCGTTCAATAAACTCCGCACCGACAGAAATGGGATATATTGAACCCTTGGTCGAAAATTAAAACCTAGCAAAAATGCAAAGAAACGAAAAACTGTGTTATGTTAGATCATTTTTGGCACATGTGACTTAAATCATATTCATTCTAGTTGTAAAAGTATGCATATTCATAAAATACTTCATGTTTTCTGTTGAATATATCAAATATATATATTAATAGATCAGGGGAGACTACTGTAGAATAAGCGACACAAAAAAGAAAATCGTTTGATTTTTCCAAATTTATTTAAACTCTGCGGGATACGCATGTGTTTATCAGAAGAATCATGACACTGCTACAAAATACATACCACAAATTCAAATAACCTTTACCAAATAATGAGGCTAAAAGCTTATTACGAAATCCATAATTCGTTCGACCATAGTTTGAATGCAACCTATGCTAAGCTGTCACGGAAGTGGAACAAGGTCATGGAGTGTATCGGAGTGCAGGTTAGTCAGCTGCTTTTCAATGTACAAGTCTTTTGACGTAAGTAGTATCATTTTTTGCTCTATTCTCCGATGTAAGGAGCATCATTGTCTATCCAAAAGTCTTATACGTGAGTTGTATCGAGGTAATTGACTCATATAGGTTAGTTGTATCCTAATCGATCTACCCTGTGTGTGTTCAACACCATATTGAGAACAAACCAGCCTGACTTCATTATTGTTTTCTGCGTGTATGTAACAAAGAATGTTTTTGGTCTATATTGAAACGTTAAAAATGTCAATAGGTGACGAAAGATTGGAGAAATTAGCAAATGCAATCATTTTTCGTGACGATGGTGGAATTTTCCGCTGAGAAAACTATTGTTTCTGTGGCAAGGAGATGTTGTTTAGAATACTGTTGATGGCAAACAAACAGAGGTATGTACACTTTATTTCTCTGCCAACTCTTGACCCAAACTCCCCCGCATAAATGCCTGTAAAATTAAAATAATCGTCAACTCACCTGACTCCATCTTCCGCCACGCGCCGCATCTAGTTGTATCAGTCTCCGATGTAAGGTAATTGATTGTATCACGGGTACAGAGGGTGCACAATATGCATTCAAAATGTATCTATTTTACGGTATGAAAAAAAACGTAAGGATGTTTTGGCTGCATATCATGCCATGGTAAAGCCTACATGGATTTGCATCTCTGGGACATTCTATTAGGTAGGTGATAAATTGCTGAATTTTAACTTATCCAAAACTGGGAACACCTTTCCTTTTAAAAGGAAATTTTATCTAGATTTAACCTGACTCTTTTAAAAATTTCCCCAAGAAAATGAAAGAATTCGGTCAAAGAGGGGAGACCCTTCTAAATACACCACTGCCCTGATGCTGATTGGTCCCTTCTCATATTTGGAGCACACATTGCTGGTGTGACAGGCATTTTGCGTGTTCCAAATAAAAAAAATGCATTAGTTTGGTTTTTATGTTTGAGAAAAAATTTGGTGAAAAATGGTTTCAAACATGAAAGTTGGCATGCTACCTGAAAATTTAATTCAGGTATAAAATTTTTTGACCTTAGAATTTGAAAATGACACTTTTAATAGTCCACCTTGATAGCCTTTAAAGATAAAATAAAATAAAAATTACTGAATTAGATATGCAGATAAAGATGCAAATTAAATCATAAAGGATTAAGTTTATACAGCAATTTTAAGTTCAGTTTGAATTACTGACTTCCTACCCATTTGATGTGTGTGGTTTGACATGTTATTTTTTCCCCTATGGTCAGACAGAATTTCGCATGTCCATTTTGATAGTCAACTTGGCATGGTAGCTTGGTCAGAAGTTTGTCTGATTCTGTGGCATTAACCCATATTTGACGAATGGATTTTCCCATCAGTATCATTTGGGCGAGTCCACTTCAGTTCTTAGGGGCATCAGGATTTTATTCACTTTTTGGATGAAAATTCTCTAAGCAAACAGAATAGCCCCAGATGGGACGCCACGTTCTGCGGCGTCACATCTGGGGCTATTCTGTTTGCCTATGTCCCACAAAAGGGACGTCAGGCCTAAACAAAAAAGCAAAATTTAAGGCGATATAAAAGCCACTGCGCAATTTCTACATGCCAAAAATGTAACTAATTCCTGTTTAAGGAAAATTGCTTAACTTATTTTGCAAAGTATACAATTTCACTGGGTAAAATGAAGCTGAATAAACCTTTTTTCTAGTCAGTTAACTTTATCCACCCCAGATTGTATCAAATGTTTTCTCAGTGAAATTGCCTATTCAGAATTCTGTACAATTTTATACAAAATAAACATGCTACTGCAGATCAGATAGGATATGAGCCGCCACATGGGAAAATCAACGACCTGCATAGGCAAAAACAAAGGCACAGATCAGCTTCGCAGTCACTGCGAAGCTGATCAGCGCCTTTGTTTTTGCTACACGGATAGTACAATTCCTCCTCTACCTATATCCAAAATTTCAAGAATCTAGCTCTCCTCTGTGACTGTACGGGTCGGTTTGTGTCAGACCTGGTCGGAAACCCGAAGCCCAGGTTTTCTCGCGTCACGGTTCATTTAACAGCATATCAATATGCCAGGTTGAAGATTAAAATCTGACAGTAATTCTCACCCCATCAGTGATTATATTGCTAAAGAGAAAAATGAGTTGGGGTATGACAAACCATCCAGTTACTTATGCAAATAACATCCAGGAACTAATCCTCAGACTGCAAAGACCAGGTCATGCATTTAGCCACATAGCCAAGGCTTCTTCATGTAGACTAGACAGGGAACATTGTTCAGATGTGGCAAACATCAATGCTTTCCAGATATTCCCTCGGATTCCAGAATCCTGTTTTTGATTTTGTCGAGAACTGGTTTGAACTATAGTGGCTGAATATGACACTAAGAATGACAAAGACCATAATTATGTATCTCTTGAATCAATCAGCTACTGTGTAGCTATAATACAGTCAGAAATGAACTTTGATGGAAGAAGTACCAGAACTGTATACCTATAGGACTTACGGCCAGGGACAGTAGATTTACAGGGACCTGAAACTTCAGTACTGCTATTATCATTTTCCAATGTATGCATGACTTGGAGTCAGGCCAGGTTTTAGAATATGCCCAATAGGTATTTACATGGAATATGTGTTTATAGTGGTCAGTTTCTACGAACTACTCCTTCTTCTATATTGCATTTTTATTCAAGCAAAACATGTCATCTGTTTAAGCACATATTGGGCTGTTGTTTGATGTCAAGTTTGAATATATACACCAAAAATTACACCTAAACCATCTCTATAAAAATGAAGAAAAATTGTTTTCTTCCAGAAGAAGTTTTTTTTGCCTCTTTTGTGTAAACAGCCTTTTTATATAAAAGTATTCACTCAATCTATTTGAATTTTATATAAAACAACACTGGGACAGTTCATCTTTAGAATGGTATATTTCTTTTTAAGTTATGTTCAGTATGCTTGTAGGAGTATTTTGTAAAACACAGGCAGTGTTTTGAATATTTTGCCTTATTTAATTGCATAGTCAATTATTGGAATACCTGTCCAGCCCAGTCCAAGTGGCAAGACAAGCATATTCTATAAAATAGGGCTAGAGTCCAATCACTTGTATTATAGATCACTGTTACGGCTTATCAGTTACTAGCATCCAGTAAAATTACAACATGAAGTATAGGGAAAATCCCGCCCACTTTTGCAAACTCTTGGCGTGAGTCTCAATGGCATGTAGAAATATATCAGAAGAAAAAGAGTCCATTTAAGAGCCCAGTCAACGGATTACCATGGAGCTACAGGTGTCTTAAAGTGCACGTCAGTAAAATAATAATATAACAATAATAATTGTCTTTATTTTAAGATCTGCTTTACTACACTGCACATGTGCACTCTATATTGTTTGTCTGAATTGATGCTTTACTTCCAAGTCAACAGCAATGGTCATGTCGGGACGTTGCCTCCATTTTATAGGACTTTTACCCAACAGAAGGATGTCATGACCCTCAAAATGTGCTTAAGAAATACCAGAGGACCAATGGTCCTGAAATCGCTCACCTGAGATTTTGGCTTTGATGAATGACCTTTGGCTAAGGCCATGTTGGCCAACGTAAAATGAAAACTTGACCTCATACTCACATAATTATTGACACTATGAACTGTCTGTATCTACCAACTTTCAAATCTTTCTGGCAATATTTGTCCTTTCTGTTTAAAGTTACAGTTTAATAGGTCAAGGTCTGTTTAAAGTTACAGTTTAATAGGTCAAGGTCAACCCAAGGTCATTATTTATACAAACTATGAAGGGCCAGAGCCCCCAATGCTACATACCAAGTTTCATTGAAATCAGTCCACCGATTCCAGTTGATTTTTAAAAGATTTTACCACATATATGGGCATGGCGGCCATCTTGGTCATGTGCCCTGGACCATTTATATAAACATTATTTCCCCCTTCCTAAGGATACCATATATAAATTTGGCTTTGATTGGTGAAGTGGTTTCTGAGAAAATTAAGTTTTAAATTTTATATGTAAATGACGTTTGGCCAATGTCAAGAGATGACCTTGACCTTGAATATTCATAGGACTTCATTAACTCAAAAAGTTGTACAGTCAAACCTCTATAAAAGCGCCACCTTTGGGAGTGAGCTAAGCTGGCTGTTATACACAGGTGGCTGTCTTATCAAGGTTCAGTCAGAGCAGTTGTCATGTAGAAAATATTCTGTCACAAGAAAAATCCTTTCTAAGGAAGGACTACCTGTATGTGTTTCGTAAGTTGACATCATTTCATGCTTCGTTACACAAAAATATATACAAAGCCTCATGGGTATTAACTTAATTGATTTTTTCTGCTAATTAACTGTTTTAAATACAATAATGAATAATAATTGTCCAATTAACAGCTTGTAAATGGGAAACATGACTTTAGGGAAGTATGAAGTGGCTGTCTTATAGAGAGTTATAAGCATTTTGGGATTGATTTTACTGGCTGCTGGTTGTCTTGTCGAGGTGGCTGTCATATGCAGAGATAAAATATAGTGAAAATGATTGGGAATGTTTCAGACTGGCTCTCTTATGCAGGTGGAGCTCTTATAAAGGTGGCTGATTCAGCAGGTTCAACTGTATGTATGTACCAACTTTCAGGTAACAGGCCACAAAATTTCCTGAGAAACCCAGTTTTCCATTTTTCCATTCAGAAGCCTATGTGGCCAATGCTGACCTTGCCATAAAATAGGTCAAGGTCAACCCAAGGTCATGATTTATACAAACTATGATGGACCAGAGTCCCCAATACTACATACCAAGTTTTATTGAAATCGGTCCAGTTGTTCCAGAGAAGTAGATTTTTTAAGGTTTTTACCATATATGGGCATGGCAGTCATCTTGGTCATGTGACATAACCAATTTATATAAACTTTGACGCCCCTTTCCTAAGGATGCCACATATTAAATTTGGCTTTGATTGGTGAAGTGGTTCCTGAGAAAATTAAGCTTTAAATTTAATATGTAAATGACCTTTGGCCAAGGTCAAGAGATGACCTTGACCTTGAATACTCCTATGACTAAGTTATATGTATCTACCAACTTTCAGGTCACAGGCCACAAAACTTCCTGAAAAATCCAATGTTTTTACCATTTTTTGCATTGAAAAGCCTATGTAACCAAAGTTGACCTTGCCATAAAATAGGCCAAGGTTAACCCAAGGTCATGATTTATATAAACTATTATGGGCCAGAGTCCCTGATGCTACGTACCAAGTTTCATTGAAATGGGTCCACCGGTTCCAGAGAAGAAGATTTTTTAAGGTCTTTACCATATATGGGCATGGTGGCCATCTTGGTCATGTGACCTGGACCATTTATATAAACTTTAGTTCCCCCTTCTTAAGGATGCTCCACACGAAGTTTTGCATTGATTGGACTTGGGGTTTCAGAGGAGAAGATCTTTGAAAAGCGAGAACAACAACGACGACAGCGACGGACAACGGAGCATGGCCATCCTATAAGCTCACCTTATGAGCCTTCGGCTCAGATGAGCTTATAACCACCAAACTAGCCAAATAAGACTTATATCTATGGATGGTTTGACTAAACCACTTTTCCTGGGCAGGCTCAGACGAGCGGTTAACCAGTAGATTAGAGGCTTTGCCTGGAGGCACAAGCAGCCCATCTATTTCTCCTAGGCCCCAATGGGCGGGGTTCTGTATTCCCGCCTGACCACCTTGTCTATATGACTTTGTCACTGCTGTCATTGGTGCTTGATTTACATTTGAGCCGCAAAGCGAGAAAACCAGTCTTTGGGAGTTCTGACCAGATCTGACAAAAACCGGCCTGTACAGTCACAGAAGCAGGGTAGAGGCTTGAAATATTGGCTATAACACACTGGTAAACGTAAACGCACTGGCTAAGGCACGAACGTATAGGCTAAGGCAATTTCAACGCTATGGCTAAGAAAGAAAATGGCGGGTAGGGGGACACATGTGCAGGTTTGTTGTTGTTTTACAGTTTCATTTTCCGGTTATCAATGATGACAGCTACTGGCTTGGCGGCGCGGGACCCACAAATGAGTCACAAACTTACGTTCGATGGCCTGATGTCGCCAGCTGCAGCCTGTAAAAGTGTAACCTCGACAAAGTGGAGACACTGAACCACGAAATCTCTTGATTTTTCATGAAATACTGTTTTTCTATGATATCGTACGCTGTCTTGTAGTTTATACACACGCAAATGATAAATCGGACGCCTTTGAGCACGATTCATGAAAAAAGTAAAATGGAAGGGCCCCAAGCTTGTGACAATACTTGAAGTTTCATAACAACGCTATTGGCTAAAGAACTGGAAACAACGTAGTGGCTAAGACCCCAGACTTTCTCGGTGGTGGGAGGTGGGGGACGTTATAGTATGGTCGTAACACTCGTAAGTGTCTTTCTCAAAGTAGGTTTTGAGGTCCAAATTATTGTTTAAACATGGTTTAGAGCTTCGTTAGTGAAATTAAAAAAAATATATCGTATATATATGCACCTATCAATGTTTTTCTTCGGAGTGGGGGTGCTTACAGGGGCAGTAAGACAACAAATTTATCCCAATCCCTGAGAATTAGACAGAGTACCATGACCCAGGGATGGTAAATTAGATGCTTTACTTGGAAATTGTACATGAAAATATACAGCAAAATTGATTGCCTACCAGGGGATTTAGGACATCACAATGCGATAAATGATTGGTGAATCAGACCCCTTTTTTCAAAATTGTTTAATTCCCACAGGAAATCCCGCCGCCCCTCCCCTCTCGGAGAAACCATTTGTCGCGAACAGTGGCAGTGATATACCGTTATTGGCGTAAAGATGCTAAAACAGGAGGAGCAGGGCTCGGAATAGTAATCATTTACTATTCAAGTTAATGCCAAAATGCATGTAATAGAAATAAGAGCTGTCGCAGGACAGCGTGCTCGACTGCTTCTGACCTTTGTCAAACATAAGGCCAAACCCGACCAGTAACCCAAAACATTATGCTCATACATCTTTTTTGCCTTGATGCAATAAGGCAAAATCAATGAACCATGAAAGTTAACTAAAACAACCGAAAGAAGTGTGTTCATATACCAACTAAGTGCCAAGACAAAACGCAAAATCACTGAACCGTGAAATAAGGTCACGCTGACCTATAAGTATTTCAGGGTCAAAGGTCTAGTGATACTTACTCATAATGTGAAAGAAATATGATCATATACCCATTCAGTGTTGAAATATAAAGCAAAATCACTGAACCATAAAATTAGGTCATAGTGACCTATAAGTATGTTTGGGTTAAAGGTCTGGTCATACTCATTAATAATCAGAAAGAAGTATGAAAAAATACCAACTGAGTGTCGTGATATAAGGCAAAATCACTGAACCATGAAATTAGGTCTCAGTGACCCATGGATACTTTACGGTCAAAGGTCTTGTCATACGCAAACATATCATGAAAGAAGTATGTTGATATACCAATTGAGTACTGAGATATAAAGGAAAATCACTGAACTGTGAAATTAGGTCATATTAACCGAGGACTACTTTAGGGTCAAAGGTCTTGTCATACGCAAACATAGTGTGAAAGAAGTTTGTTCATAAACCAATTGAGTGCCGAGATATAAGGCAAAGTCACTGAACCGTGAAATTAGGTCACAGTGACCTATAAGTATATTGGGGTTAAAGGTCTGGTCATACTCACTCATAATCTGAAAAAAGTATGAAAATATAATAATTGAGTGTCAAGATATAAGGCAAAGTCACTGGACCGTGAAATTAGGTCACAGTGACCTAGGAGTACTTCAGGTTCAAAGGTCTTGTAATACGCAAACATACTTTGAAAGAAGTTTGTTCATAAACCATTTGAGTACAGAGATATAAGGCAAAGTCACTGAACCGTGAAATTAGGTCACAGTGACCTATAAGTATATTGGGGTCAAGGATCTGGTCATACTCACTCATAATCTGAAAAAAGTATGAAAATATACTAATTGAGTGTCAAGATATAAGGCAAATTCACTGAACCGTGAAATTAGGTCACAGTGACCTATAACTATATTGGGGTCAAAGGTATGGTCATACTCACTCATAATCTGAAAAAAGTATGAAAATATACTAATTGAGTGTCAAGATATAAGGCAAAATCACTGAACCGTGAAATTAGGTCACAGTGACCTATAAGTATATTGGGGTCAAAGGCCTGGTCGTACTCACTCATAATCTGAAAAAAGTAAGAAAATATAGTAATTGAGTGTCAAGATATAAGGCAAAATCACTGAACCATGGAAAGTAGGTCAACCGACCCTTACCGTCATGACACACAAGTCAGTGTCACAAAGTCAAAAGATGAATGACCAACCATCTTCCTAAGTTGTTTCTATTAAGAAATGGAAAGAAAAAAAAAATTCAGGGAGTTCTAGATTCTGACCTCTAGCCCCGCCCCCTGACTCCGACCCAGAGGTCCGATGTCATGGAACCTAAAGTGCATGAAGTATGAATGATTTATGATAAGTTGTTGTCAAGATATGGACTCCTTGTAAAAGTTACACAGCAGTACATCTATTTTTTACAGTGTTCTAGTTTTTAACCTCTAGCCCCACCCCCCAGGCATGGACCCAGAGATCCGATGCCATGAAATGAAACTCAACCTTACAGGGTACCTATGGTCCGAGTATGAAAGCCCTCTGATAAAAAGTTTTCAAGATATAGACTTCTAGAATACTATATTACAGAAAAGCCATTATCATTAATGGTGTTCTTGATTTTAACCTCTAGCCCCACCCCCTGGCATGGACCCAGGGATCTGATGCCATGGAATGAAAGTCGACCCTACAGGGTGTCAATGGCCCAAGTATCAATGCTTTCTGATGAGTGGTTGTCAAGATATGGACTTCTAGAAAACTTTAACACAAGAATTGCCATTTTTGAAGGTGTTCTAGATTTTAACCTCCAGCCCCACCCCCTGGCCAGGACCCAGGGGCCCGATGCCATGGAATGAAAGCTAACCCTACAGGGTATGTATGGTCCAAGTATGAATGCTTTCTGATGAGTGGTTGTCAAGATATGGACTTCTAGAAAACTTTAACGCAAGTGTGACGCGCACGGGAACGGGAACGCACACGGGAACGGGAACGCACACGGGAACGGGAACGTGGACGACCGGGGTGACTGCAATAGCTCTATGCACTTCGTGCAGTCGAGCTAAAAAGAAGCAACCAGTGCACGGCCAACACATCTAGTCAGATAAGCATAAACTCAGTCTGTGACAACAATACATATTATCTAAGAGACCTACCCTTTCTTTGGAAAGCACACTCCTTCTTGGACGAGCCGAGAGTGGAGGGGCGGCGGGATTTCCAGTGGGAATCAAACAATTTTGAAAAAATGGGTTCAATTCCCCAATCATTGATCGCATTGTGGTGTCCTAAATCCCCTGGTGGGTCATCAATTTCACTGTATATTTACATGTACAATTTCCAAGTAAAGCAACTAATTTACCATCCCTGTGTCATGGTACTCTGTCTATTTCCCAGGGATTGGAATTAATTTGTTGTCTATTTCCCCCTGTAAGCACACTCGAAGAAAAACATTGATTGGTGCACATATACGATACATTTGTGTTTTTTTTTTTTTTTTGTTTTTTTTTTCATTTCACTAACGAAGCTCTAAACCATTTTTGAAAAAAAATTTAGACCTCAAAACCTACTTTAAGAAATACACTCACGAGTCTTACGACCATATTATAACATTTTCCCTCCAAGAAACTCTGGGGTCTTGGCCACTACGTTGGTTCCAGTTCCTTAGCCAATAGCGTTGTAATGTAACTTCAAGTATTGTCATAAGCTGGGAGCCCTTCAATATTCCTTTTTTCGTGAATCGTGTTCAAAGGCGTCCAATTTATCATTTGCGTATGTATAAACTACAAGACAGCGTACGATATCATAGAAAAACAGTATTTCATGAAAAATCATGAGATTTCATGGTTCAGTGTCTCCACTTTGTCGAGGTTACACTTTTACTGGCTGCAGTTAGCGACATCGGACCATCAAACGTAAGTTTGTGACTCGTTTGTGAGTCCCGCGCCGCCAAGCCAGTAGCTGGCATCATTGGTAATCAGAAAATGAAACTGTAAAACAACGACAAACCTGCACATGTGTCTCCCTATCCGCCATTTTCTTTCTTAGCCACTGCGTTGAAATTGCCTTAGCCTATACGTTCGTGCCTTAGCCAGTGCGTTTACGTTTACCAGTGTGTATAAGTAGAAGAGGAATTGTACTATCCGAGTAGCGAAAACAAAGGCACTGATCAGCTGTGCAGTTACTGCACAGCTGATCTGCGCCTTTGTTTTTACATAGGCAAAAATCCGCTTTTCTCATGATACAGCTCATTTGGCTTACTATGATGCAGACTCTGGTACTGTACCAAAGCTGAATTAAACCACAAACAGGGCCATCAGGGGAAAGCACACAGGCTTCTAATGTTTTTAACTCGTAGTCTGGGGTGTGTATTATATACGACAACTGCAAAGCGATCTCCGTGACCATTGTGCCAGTGGAGTGTTGACAGCCCTGGAAAGAAGTTGCACCATATACAGTGTACATTACGAAAACATGCCCATGCAATATATAGAGATTTTTTTCAAAAGCAAAAATTGAAAATTTCATTGGAAAAATTTTGATATTTTTCTTATTTTTGCTCAAAACATAGATTGTGGGTACACGTTAGAACCGCCTCGGCAAGGCGGTTCTAACGAGTACCCACAATCTATTGTTTGGAGCAAAAATAAGAAAAATAAGAAAAATAGGTATACCCCTGCAAACCCCAGTTTTTCTATATAAAAGTGGGGTTTATGTTTTCCTGATGACAATGCAGAGCCGACTACTGCTGAAACAAGACCCTGATTTTAATGTCAATTCAGGTTAAGCGTGTACTTCATTCACATGGGTGGTTTCATCAATCTGCATGGCTATTGTATGGGACAATATCATTTGTGGACAGGGATGGGATAAAATACTTATCTGATGCTGTGGTTGAATCGGAGGGTGCAATGCTATTGGTTTTCGTGGTCATTTTTGTCATATTTTTGTGAATATAATTTAAGTGATACATATCTATTCAAAATTTTTATTTATAGAGATATAGAAGTAATGTAGGATATATGGTCAATAATTTGTTTTACGAGATGCTATATATAGCAACATTATCAGGGGCGGATCCAGGATTTTTTGAAAGGGGGTTCAAATGAAGAAAAGGGGGGTTCGTCCGCCTAATTTCACTCGAAATTTCTTTAAATTCCCCATGAAAACCAAATAATTTCGCTCCAGAGGGGGGTTCGAGCGAACCCCTTGAACCCCCTCTAAATCCGCCACTGATTACTCACATGACAGTGAGTCTCCGATGGTATTTCACAGAATATAGTCTGTAGCAAATCTTTAACAGTACAATATTCAGAGAGACAAGCAAACAAATCACTCAAGAAGCACTGTGAATGCCAGACTCAGGCAAATGAGCCGCCTCATGGGAAAACCAACAATCTGCATAGGCGAAAACAAAGACGCAGATCAGCTTCGCGGTAACCGCGAAGCTGATCAGTGCCTTTGTTTTCGCTACTCGGATAGTACAATTCCTCTTCTACTTAAATCCGAAATTTCAAGCTTCTAGCTCTTTTCTGTGGCTGTACAGGTTGGTTTGTGTCGGACCTGTTCGGAAACCACATTGTTGGTTTTCCCACAAGGTGGCTCAAATACCTGTGATCCTGAATGGACCACTTGATGTGCGGGATCAAATGTGTTTATAATGAGACTTAATGTCCCAGTCAACAATTTTTCAGCAATGTTGAAAGGTAGCCAACGCTTCCTGGGTATTAACCAGTACTCTAAGGACTTAATGTGTCTTGCACAAGGACACAACATGGTGATCCCAGTGGGGATCAAACCCACCCAGCGGGCACATGACGTCAAAATGACGTCATATCAACGTCGATCGTCATGACGTCGTATCGACATGGATCTGACGCCATTCTGACGTCATGTGCCTGCTGGGCAAGGCCTCTCAATTCCGAGTCTGACACACTTCCACTAGGCCACCCCGCTTCTGCAAATAAAATTTCTAAAAAATGAAAATAAAACCTAACCCTTAAACTCAAGTTGTTTGCATCCCTTGACCTATCTAATATAGTTTAATAGTCTCTTATTGTCAGTACCCAACTTGTCAAGATAACAATTAAGGGTGAACCAAGGATACATTAAGGAAAAAATATTGTTTAAAAATAGCTCATTTAAATCACTTAGAAGTAAACAAACCCTACCTTAAAACGAATTTAATCTTTATGTGAAAAAAACTGAATTGAAACTTAATTGCAAGGAACCCTCCGAAAAACATTACTCAGTTTGTGATACATGTTATTACATCATTATTCTCAAGACTGCATTCCTAGGACTTGAGTTTTATGTTTCATCAGGAAAACATGTCCGTGCAATGAATACCCCCTCAAACCCCACTTTTATACAGTAAAACTGGGGTATGCAGGGGTATACCTATTTTTCTTATTTTTGCTCCAAAACATAGATTGTGGGTACTCGTACCTACAATCTATGTTTTGAGCAAAAATAAGAAAAATATCAAAATTTTTCTCATGAAATTTTCAATTTTTACCGGTGAAAAAAATCCCTGTATATTGCATGGGCAAGTTTTCGTAATGCACGGCAGGGCTCATTTTAAACAGACATAGCTGAACAAACCAACCACAGTTGTTACTATACCTAAAGCCCCTATCTTACTGGCATGGAACTGTTTTGCTAATTACACCATGAAAGGTTCACTGAAAATTCACCGGGATTTGCAATATTGTGGCATGTGTTACAGACTTGTTGCAAACATGTTGTAAAAGTTTTGTCACAATTCGAAATATTTATGTGACAAAAATTCTTGCGAACAACTCACGCTTTTAAAACTGATTTTATATGCAGACACTCTCACAAATATCAAAATATATGGCAACTCCGACCAACATTCACAATTTAAACAGCTGCATAAATGCTCATCCATTATCGCCGCAGTGAGACCGTTACCGAAAAAATTGTAGCAAACTAGTCGTCAACTTTAGGTGCAAACTTCAGGTATAGGTTTGGAACTGGTCTGAAGTGAAAATGTCCCCATTACAAAAACACACCCATGTCCCATGTAATATATAGATTTTCCGTAAAAATTGAAAATCTGCAGCAGAATTTTTTTTATATTTTTCTTATTTTTCCTCAAAATATAGATTGTTTGTACCCACAATCTATGTTTTGGAGCAAAAATAAGAACCAGAGGACCAACGGTCCTGTAAACGCTCACCTGAGTCTGCTGCAATTATACCAATAAACATGTTTGAATATTATGGTATTTAACCCCAGTGCAGGGGCAGATGAAGCCCTTGGGCGGTTTTCATATTCTGTCCAATTGCCAATTTCTTGGCTCTTGCTGGCTTTTCCCTTCAAATGACATTTTAACAGTTTTTCCCATGCAAATGCATGGGCAACCCATGTTGACCTTGCCATAAACTTGGTCAAGGTCATCACAGGGTCATGATTTATATATTCATTGTAGTACTTTAACCATGGATGCTTCACACCAAGTTTCATTGAAATCAATATACTGGTTTCAGAGAAGAAGATATTTGAAGGGTTTTTACCATATATGGGCATGGCGGCCATCTTGGTCATGTGATCTAGATTATTAATATACACATTGGTTCCCCCATCCTATAGATGCTTCACATAAAATTTGGCTTCAATTGGCCAAGTGGTTTCAGAGGAGAAGATGTTTGAGTATTATGGTAATATACATGTATGTTGCCCCGGGATGTGGGCATATGAGCCCTTAGGTCCATTTTTTTCAGAATCATTAATATTTAGTCCTACTACCCATTTCCTGCAAGATTTTCACCTCAAATGACTTTTCCTCAAATGACTTTTTAAAAGTTTTTCCCATTCCAATGCATTGGCGACCTATGTTGACCTTGTTGTAAAATAGGTCAAGGTCACCACAGGGTCATGATTTATATATACATTGTAGTACTTCAGCCATTGGTGCTTTCTGCCAAGTTTCTTTGAAAGCGATCCACCAGATTCGGAGAAGAAGATTTTTGACGGGTTTTTACCATATATGGGCATGGCAGCCATCTTGGTCATGTGCACAAGATAATTTATACATACATTAATTCACCCATTCCATAGATGCTTCACATAAAATTTGGCTTTGATTCACCAAGTGGTTTCAGAGAAGATGTTTGAATATTATGGAGATATACATGTATATTGCCCCGGGGTGGGGGCAGATGAGCCCCTGGGGTCCAATTTTTTTTTCAGAATCATTAATATTCAGACCTACTGCCCATTTCCTGCAAGACTTTCACTTTAAATGACATTTAAAAGTTTTCCCCATTCAAATGCATTGGCGACCTATGTTGACCTTGCCATAAAATAGGTCAAGGTCATCCTAAGGTCATTATTTATATACACATTGTGGACCTTGAGTCACTTATGCTACATGCCAAGTTTCAAGATCCTAGGCTTTTGGGTTCTGGAGAAGAAGATTTTTAAAGGTCTTTACCATATATGGGCATGGCGGCCATCTTGGTCATGTGACCTGTATTATTTATATACACATTGGTTCCCCCTTCCTATAGATGCTTCATACAAAATTTGGCTTTGATTGGCCAAGCGGTTTCAGAGGAGATGATGTTTGAATATTATGGAGATATACATGTATATTGCCCCGGGGTGGGGGCATATGAGCCCCTGGGGTCCAATTTGTTTCAGAATCATAAATATTCAGCCCTACTGCCCATTTCCTGCAAGACTTTCAATTTAAATGACATTTTAAAAGTTTTCCCCATTCAAATGCATTGGCGAAATATGTTGACCTTGCCATAAAATAGGTCAAGGTCATCTTAAGGTCATTATTTATATATACATTGTGGACCTTGAGTCACTTATGCTACATGCCAAGTTTCAAGATCCTAGGCCTTTGGGTTCTGGAGAAGAAGATTTTTAAAGGTTTTTAACATATATGGGCATGGCGGCCATCTTGGTCATGTGACCTGGATTATTTATATACACATTAGTTCCCCCTTCCTATAGATGCTTCATATAAAATTTGGCTTTGATTGGCCAATGGGTTTCAGAGGAGAAGATCTTTAAAATTGTGAACGGACGACGGACGGACGGACGACGGACGGATCATGGCCATCCTATAAGCTCACCTTGTGAGCCTAACGGCTCAGGTGAGCTAAAAATAGGTACACCCCTGCATAATCCAGATTTACTATATAAAAGTGGGGTTTAAGGGGTTTTTCAAAATTTCAATACATGAAGATGTTACTATATCCTGATGCTTTGTTCAGTTATGGGACCTTTTACATGTAAAATGTAAATAAATTATGCAATCATTCTACTGTACAAGATTTCTGTCCCTTTATGCCAAAAATACCCCCAAAGCATTGGGTAACATGTTCAGAGACCCTTCAGTGATGTGCGCTTTCCACGGTGAAGCTCAAGTGCTGCTCCAAACAAGAGCAACTTAACCAAATACAGCTGCATGTTTTACACAGATATCTTTGTAAAAATGACCTTAAATCATTCCAAAGTTTTATTAATCTTTCAATATGGGATTTTGAAAACAATGGTTGAAACTTTGTCCAGTAGTATTTTGTTGATGTGTAGTTTATGAGCCGCATCATGAGAAAACGGGATTATTGCCTATGAAAAAACAAAGGCGCAGATCAGCTGTGCAGTAACTGCACAGCTGATCAGCGCCTTTGTTTTCGCTACAAGGATAGTGCAATTCCTCTTCTTCCTAAATCAGGAGTGATTTTTAAATTCTATTCAATTTTTCGATGAAAATTCTCTGAGCAAACAGAATAGCACCAGATGGGACGCCACAGAATCTGGGGCTATTCTGTTTGCCTATCACGGAGTTTGTTTCCCGACAGTGAATAAAACACTTAAAACCAGCATTGTCGCCTCTTTAACTCATTTAAGCCTGGCATCCCTTTTATGGGACAATGTGCACAACAGTGATGTCACAAGGAATTTTAACAGTCCTGACTAAAACTAAGCTCGGAAAATGTGTGGTGCCGTTTGTGTAAGCTATTTGTGAAAGAGTTTACATATCCTATTACATGCAGCACACATTTTTGGTTGTATAACTGTAAAAACTTTCACAACTCATCATCTGGTCAATGAAAGCACTTCGGAAACTTTAAAGTTCCGAAGTGTTCTAAATATGGACAATTGTTTCAAAGAAAGAAAATATTGCTTAATAGTGATTACAATATGCCGCATATGATAGGATATGTGTAAACCATCTTTTGTTAGTATGAAAATAGCAATGCGCGAATTTCGAAATTATGTGCAATACGAACATGCTCTGTCATATGATGTAAACGCAAACGATAACAAACACAAGACTTTGTTTCCTGACACTGTTATTGTCAACCTCCAGATAATCGGTACATGGTAGCTACTGTTGATAGTAGGTACTGAGGTTGCTAGCCATGGTAGGGGTTCAAGACATAATAAAAAAAAAAAAAAAAACTGAAAAAACTGAAAAAATAGATTTTATAATATTCTGCACATTTTGCATTATGAATCGCATAGTTATTGGTATGAGTAAGCCCCAGCCTTGAACATTCGACATGGTTGACTTCTTCACTTTTTGTTGGTCACTTGTATTAATTTCTGACCAATTTGAATACACAAACACACAGTGTATATCCGAGCGTATGCGGAACAGACGGTTACGGAACAGACAGACGTTTACAGGAGCACGCGCTTTTTCGCGCCAAAAATGTTTTGTACATTTTTTCATCCAAAACTGTACGCTTCGAATGTATTGTTATATCGGCCTTGCATGTCCATCTACTATCTTCCAAAACACCATAATTTCTGGCATGGAAGCCTTGTAGTTTAAGCAGAATTTTGTTGCTTAGCAACAAAAACATTACGGAGCGGAACAGTCTACAGATTCGTTTATGTTACGGGGCGGAACAGACGTAGCCTACGAAAAAAACAGACGAATCAGCATACGGAGCCATGAATACTACATGAACAACACTGTGATGTCAAATATAACACTTTGCGGCAACCTTCTGTATTGTAGCACTCGAACGTGACCAGATGAAATACACCTGGTGACCTGGATCAGCATCGTACATGTATCAGAATAGCATCGACTATGTTGTGAAAACAAAAAGTTGTTTGGGGGCAAACAGCAGATCAGAGAGAGAGAGAGGGGAGAGAGGTCCCGATAGCTCAGTGGTAAAAGCGCCCGCTTCGGGGGCGAGATGTCGTGGGTTCGCCCAGGCCGCTCCATATCAAATGCGTTAAAATGGTACCAATGGCTTCCTTGGTGCTCAGCATCACGAGGCAATCACGGCTTTTCTTCTCCTTTAAATATAGTATCACTAATAGTGCATATCTAACAATAAATTCTAAAATAAAAGACTGAAAAAAGTCTGAAAAGGTCCGATAATAAGACTCATGTCTGTTTTAACCGGAGGTCTATATGGAAGGCTGGCATTCGTGCTGAATACGTTAGTTATATAGAGACACTAGAATTTCGGTCAAAGGAAAAGGTTCCCTGTTTGCATACTCAGACCTTAAGCAAAGTCATCAAGCGAACACCCACCTCCGTACACACCGGCGGGAGTACTCTCCAAAGTATCGGTCATATATTCCAAAGTCTTTCCATAAATGAATGATGCGTGAGAATCAGCCAAGACGCCGCAAAATGGAGCTTGCGGCGGGAGATAAAATCTTTGGCGTGATTTGTAAGCATATATGATTCTGTCATGCACCTTACTTATTTGATTTACTCGCAGTTTATTACTATTTAGCCATGCTTGTGCATATTAACACACTCTAAAGCTCGCCTACGTCTGTTCCGTGGAAATGCGTCATTTCGTCTGTTCCGCTCCGTAACAAACGACTGTACCGCCCCGTAACCATGAAATTACCATACGCTTCAGAAAAAAACAAATCTTGGCTTTTTTTTACTGGAAAACATATAAAATATTTAATGTCTGGTGGTTCAGGACATATTTAACTACATACGGACTAAATTCAAAAGGTTGACAATGGCTTATTTTGCAACCAATCTCGACACACAGCCAAAAACAATACAAAATATGCCATTTTTCACACGTCTTGGGCAGTTATGGCGAACCCCCTGAAAAATCATTGTGCTCTTGAGCACAGACAACTAGACGGGTATGTATGCAACACATCTGCTCTAGTTTGGTCTCAATATTTGCATTAGTCACTTTAAAAGAACAGAAAAACATTTTGGCGCGAAAAAGCGCGTGCTCCTGTAAACATCTGTTCTGCATACGCTCGGATATACACTGTGAAACATGCCATACACAAATCCTGACACTATCTATACCATCACATCTTATATGAGCCTGTGCATGAGAAAACCAACAATTTGGGGTTCCGACCAGGTCCGACATAAATCGGCCTGTACAAGCTCAGAAAAGAGCTAGAAGCTTGAAATTTCGGATTTAAGTAGAAGAGGAATTGTACTATCCGAGTAGCGAAAACAAAGGCGCTGATCAGCTTCGCAGTTACTGCGAAGCTGATCTGCGCCTTTGTTTTCACATAGGCAATAATCCCGTTTTCTCACGATGCGGCTCATATCTCATTTTTCTCATGCATATTAAGTGGGTGGGGCAATTCATACTGGACTGAAAATGCCCCTTGACTAACAACTCTGTCATACTGTCAAATTAGGTCCTAATCATGATAGATTATTTCTTTTCATTCTCTGATGACCCTTTCTGAACCTTTCAAAACCTTTTGTATCTTGTCTTAGAAAGTCTAAAACATTCTTAATTATGTTTATTCAACCCAAACCCCTTTCAGATATGGGTTATTTGATATTTCTGGCCAAACATTTGAACAGTGGACAGCCATTTGGCAGCCAATTCTATGCAATATGTAGTGATTTAATCCGTTTTTCATCATCAGACAATCCTTGGTACAAATGTAGGTACAGGGCACAATAACCAACTCAAAAACAGAAAGTTCCAGGGAGTCCCCTCCCTGGAAATTGCCAGAAATCCCGAATCTTCAACATGTTCAAGAAACCCAAATCTTTCACACCAATATTCATGATGCTTTCTTCCAGTTTTATTACCCAGGTGACTGAGGTGATTACAAAAAAACATCTATTTCATGAAACATGAATTACATTTTTGACATAAGTTGTCCTAACCATTTCGTTTTTATATATTAACTGTATGAAGGTTCTCTCCAGTATGTATTATAATCATTTTCCTATGGTGACAATTAGTTTTGTAACTGCTACATTACACTGTAATAGTAACAATCACAATTATGGAACTCTTTTTATGCCCCCGTCACACTGTATTTTTTCACTAGTTTCTCATAACATATCTGACGTGGCGCATTGTTAAGAATTACATTTTACAGTGCGCAATGTTATTTACATGTACTTGTTTATTTATATCTCATCACTGAAGAAGCCAATATTACGAAACAGCAGTGAGAATACATGTAAAACTGGACACTATTTTATGTTGTTGTTGTATATTATTGAATCATTTTCATAGGAGTAGTTTGTTTGTTTGTTTGATTTCTCGAAGTCCCAGTCAACAGCTATAGTCATGTCGGGACCTTGCCTCTATTTTGTAGGACTTCTACCCAACAATGGATATGTCATGACATCCGAAATGTGCTTTAAAATATAAACACCAAAGTAAGCAACAAAAGCTTATATGCATGGATGGTTTGACTAAAACCACTTTTCCTGGACAAGCTCAGACCTATTCTTACCAATATATGAGCCGCCACATGGGAAAACCAACAATCTGCCTAGGCGAAAACAAAGGCGCAGATCAGCTTCGCGGTAACCGCGAAGCTGATCAGCGCCTTTGTTTTCACTACTCGGATAGTACAATTCCTCTTCTACTTAAATCCGAAATTTCAAGCTTCTAGCCTGCTTCTGTAGCTGTACAGGCCGGTTTTTGTCGGACCTGTTTGGAAACCACATTGTTGGTTTTTCCAAGAGGCGGCTCATATGTTTACAGACATCCAATTTCCATGACAAGATTCAAACCAGCAAGAGAAAATGACATATATGGCACAGTATTTGTGACTTTTCAATTTTAACCCTATCAGGTTTGAATGCAATTTTCTTGAACATGCAACATTACAGCCACTGACATGATAGGACAACACATCAATGTCCAGACTGATAAACACTCTCCCATTTCTATTCTCTGAATAATTTCCGGGACGCCATATTCATGACATTTCAAATGACTCTGGAGTAGATGAATATCCATACAATTTATTTTATAATACATGAACAAGATGCTTGTGATGCAATCAGCAAACATGTTTTGATTCGCTTTATCAAAATGCACAGATGAAAGGATCCAGATTTTACAACAGTCTTTCATAAAAAAAAAAAAATATTTTCTTTTTTCTGCAATATAAAGAGATTTTGAGATTCTCTCCAGTGTGCAATTACTGGTATGAAGACCATCTCCAGTATGTATATAGTAGTTCCCATGTGTTGTCATATCAGGCAAGACCATACAATATATGCACTTTAGTCATTTGTAACCAGGCCCCCCACCAACCCACCCCCTCCCCCACCACCACCATCCCCGGGGAAGGGCCAGGGAACCCCGTGGAAATGAGTGGGGCTTTGACCAAAGTTGTGCCACGGCAGCCTGAGTGTCAGTGGTTGGTCCTTACTTTATTGAAACTTATTCATACCTAGAAATGCATACCTTTACCAGTTAGTTCAAGAAGACTGCTCTATCAGTAAACGGCTGGCTTGTTGTGCCTTTTCTATGCAAGAGGACAAAACTCATTCATCTCTTTGACTGTGACAGGTGACAAATTACCTGTAATAAATGAAGAAAAATACAATTCATACAAGGGATAAACCTATATAATGTTAGGCACAAATATTTTATAAAAAACAAAGAAGTACTGGAAAACAAAGAATATTTTTCTGCAAGCTCTGTCAGGGGCAAAACTATCATAATCATATTAACATTTTGCACATATCAATTTTCATAGAGGTATAAAAATGGTAGTTTGTTGCTAGATGATCGGGCAAAAAAGTGCCAAATCTTTAGCAAATTTCTGTAGACATTAAATTTCAGGGATCCCCTTCGAGGGGTTCTCTTCAAATGATAATGGTGTAGGATCCTAAGACACATCATACCCCTGTTATGTTATAGAGAATCAGATTTTCAGATATCAGAGTCTTATGTCTGTGGAAAAAGAGAAGAAAAAAAAAGCTTTTCTTACAGCAAACTTACATTAACAAGCTTACCTTTATGATTAGTGAAATAATACAATGCTATAATATAACAAACAAATGATGTTCATTAGTGAACTATGTGAACATTAATGTTTGTTTCTGTCAAACAAAAAACTTTCTTTTTTCCTCCCAGAACAAGATAAAATGAGCCGCCCCATGGGAAAACCAACAATCTGAATAGGTGAAAACAAAGGCGCAGATCAGCTTCGCGATAACCGCAAAGCTGATCAGCGCCTTTGTTTTCGCTACTCGGATAGTGCAATTCCTCCTCTACTTAACTCCAAATTTTCAAGCTTCTATCCTGCTTCTGTACCTGTACAGGCCGGTTTGTGTCAGACCTGTTCGGAAACCACATTGTTGGTTTTTCCACGAGGTGGCTCAAATATATCTATCAGCAGTACAGTGTCTTAAGCAAGGTACCATACTGTTAAGAAAACAGACCATTGTTTAGACAGATGTAATTTCAGACTGAAGCAGGTGCTAAGAGATTGGGTATACAAGTCTGCAACATTTTCTGTTGAAAGCATGTCCCATTTTGACAGATTCTATGATTAAATACATGTCGAATACTCCCACAAACAATTGCTCTAAAAGCCTTCCATCGATCCTTACATCAAGAAAACATGTCCCCTTATACTCCACTTTTATACAAGAAAACTGGGGTTTGCAGGGGTACACCTATTTTTCATATTTTTGATCCAAAATATACATTGTGGGTACTCGTTAGAACCGCCTCGATGAGGCGGTTCTAACGTGTACCCACAATGTATGTTTTGAGCAAGAATATTAGAAATAATCAAAATTTTTCAGCTAAAAATGTTCTGGGCAATCCTGCTGGTGGCAGATAACCAATACTTAGTGCACATTCTTTTCCATCAAATAAAAACTTCTTAAATCAGCTGAAGTGGAGATTTATGGTTATGGAAATACATTCTAGACCAAATCTTTAGCATAGAAAGATTTTTACAAGATAGGAATGTTCTGGGGTCCACTTGAAGACAAATTAAATATGCCACCGAGCTAGCTACTGTGCCAGTTTTTTAGTTTTAGAATTAACTCGTATAAGCCTGGCGTCCTTTTTGTGGGACATCGGCAAACAGCATAGCCCCAGATGTGACGCCGCTGAATGCTGTCCCATCTGGGGCTATTCTGTTTGCTTAAAGAATTTTCATGGAAAAATTTAATTAAATTTAAAAATCACTCCTGATGCCTCTAAAATTGATAGTGGATTCACCCAAATGATAATGATGGGAAAATCCATTCGTCAAAAATGGGTTAAGTAAAGTGTTACTTTAAGAAAAGTGTCTTGAAACTTGCTTGACTTTTTTTTTTCTTTTTCTTCAAGAATCAGAAGCAACACACTAACCATCATTTCTCCAAAGATAAAGAGCGTGTTTATACACCTACAACCATTCAACAAAAACATTTCTCTTGTAAGCTTGCTCAGAAAATCTGTTCTGTCTAGGAGAATTTATACAAAAACTATAGTAATTAGTTAACTCATGTAAACCTGGCGGCTTTTTTATGGGACATAGGCAAACAGCATAGGCCCAGATGTGACGCCGCAGAATGCGGCGTCCCATCTGGGGCTATTCCGTTTGATTTAAGGAATTTCATTGAAAAATTGAATACAATTTGAAAATCACTTCTGATTCACCTAGACGAAAATGGACTCATCCAGATGATAACAATGGGAAAGTCCATTCACCACTAAATGGGTTAACCACTTTGTAATCTTTGGCATTTTGCATACAAAACAATTGCCAGGTCTGTGAAAACAGTAGGCAAAAACATAGAACACCTGAATAGTTTATGACCATTAACGAAAATAGAATCAATTTAAAACAATAATAGTTGTAACTGACTTTATAGCAGTTGTTCTTCCAGATTTCACTGTATCTTTAATAGTAGATTTTCGCTTCAGGACATCCAGTTTTTTCAATCTTATGTTTATCTCCTGTAGTCCAACAAACAGCCCAATTATTTTATTCATACAAGTACTGAACCAGATTTTAACAACAATTTATATTCTACAATGGGGAGGTCAGTGTCTTGCTCAAGGATGTAGGTCTCGAACTCCATATTTTGACCTATAAATCCTGAAGATAAAAAGTTACAAAGAGTCTGGATGAAGTTCAAAATGAAAAGCCAAATGAGCCACTTCGTGGGAAAACCAACACTGTGGTTTCCGAACAGGTCCGACACAAACCGAGCTGTACAAGCACAGAAGCAGGCTAGAAACTTGGAATTTCCGATTTAAGAAGAAGAGGAAGTATACTATCCGTGTAGCGAAAACAAAGGCGCTGATCAGCTTCGCGGTTACCACAAAGCTGATCTGCCTCTTTGTTTTCGCATATGCAGATTGTTGGTTTTCTCATGAGGCAGCTCAAATCTGTTTAAACAAATCCAACGGATTTCATGATTCTAATTTCTACCAAAAAGTGAAGGCGAGACATTTTTAAAATCCAAATTTTGGGCGCAAAAACCACAATGCACTTTTATCACACATCAACTGATTACCCAGTTTTTCATCCATTCATAAAAGGTAAATATGAGTCTTTATGGGAAAACCAACAATCTGCATATGCGAAAACAAAGACGCAGATCAGCTTCGCGGTAACCGCGAAGCTGATCAGCGCCTTTGTTTTCGCTACATGGATAGTACAATTCCTCTTCTACTTATATCCAAAATTTCAAGCATCTAGCACTTTTCTGTGCTTGTGCAGCACGGTTTGTGTCGGACCTGTTCAAACACCACATTGTTGGTTTTCCCACGAGGTGGCTCAAATATGAGTCTTTATGAACACAAAGCATCAGGCTCTTATTTCACCTCTGCTATCTTTGGTGACAACCCACATCTATACATGGTACATCAAAATGAGAAAGCTCATGAAAAGGTGGTACTTTGTGTTCCCAGTTGACCAACAGGATATTAACCCCATATGTTGAAGCAAAATGATGAAGCCAATAGCCCCAGAGCCCCATTTTCATAAAACCCAAAGCACAGCAACTTTGCAATTTATAGATGAGATTCTGGTGTTATCTTGGGCATTCCTTCTGCACACTGATTGTTGAAAATCTTTGGACTCTCACCCACCATCCAAATTTTATTTGTGGGAACAGCAAAGGCTATGGTAAGACTGCTCAGAGGCATTTGCTAATACAGCTTTCACTGATTCTATACATGAACATCCTCAGAAGAAAGTTTTCTCAGAAATTTTGACTAGAATCTCCCAAAAGTGGCGTGGCTATTTCAGCTACAGAAGTCTGGAAGAGTAACTGGAATTTTTTTTTTTTTTTTTTATTCAGTTTAACATCCCTTTCAAGATTATTTCAGCTCATATGAGACGGGCCAATCAGAAGGTGGGGCGAAAACGGGAGAACCCCGAGAAAAAACACCTGACACACCCGCAAGCAGAACTTGGCTTGTCTCACATGTGGCCAGAGCGGGGCTCGAACCGACACCAGACACAGCGGTGAGATGATCGAATAGTTAAGTGCCATAATGAAATATCAGCGCTCTTAACCACTCGGCCACGGGGGCCGCCTATTGAGTAACTAGAAAGACTATATAGTCTGCCTATTGGTTTTTACCCGGTTTTCTTATGATGCATATTACCGGCAATCAAGTATCTTTATCCCCTGACCAACTCAAATAACCATGAAATTCAATGTTTTCTGTCAAAATTAAACCCTCATAAAAATGCATTGTGGAGAAAAATGGCTGATACCCATCTATGTATCTATGTATGAGCCTACTCGTGGGAAAACCAACAATGTGGTTTTCGAACAGGTCTGACACAAACCGGGCTGTACAGCTACAAAAGATGGAAATTTTGGATTTAAGTAGTAGAGGAACTGTACTATCCGAGTAACGAAAACAAAGGCGCTGATCAGCTTCGCGGTTACCGCGAAGCTGATCTGCGCCTTTGTTTTCGCCTATGCAGATTGTTGGTTTTCCCATGGGGCGGCTCATATATCATTAGAAAAGAATGGGGAATGGATAGTTTGTGAGATGAAAATTATCTCAAATAAGCACAGTATGACCATTGTAAGTTTTCAAAAACATGAGTTTGAGCAAAGTGTGCCAGGCTCCAAACATGCAAATTAATATTTCAAGAATTTTCTGCATACTTGTTGACCGCAACTCTTTCTTTAGCTCACAAGAGGTCTTTAATCAAAGAGTCAGTTTGGGGTTATGGAAGCTATTGAATCTTAACATATAATGCTCCACTCAAAGGCCATCATGTCACTTTCCGTTTCTCTCTTTAATCTCCAGTTTTTCAAATGGCTCGGATATCTCCATAAAAATTGTGCACATAAAAATCATGCATTTTCAAGTTTGTTGACTTCAACTGCTATTGAAAATGATAAATCTTCTTCCTATTATTATGACACTCCCTGGGCCTTCCATATGAATGTTTTTGGTGATGTATAGTATCCTGCATATGTAATTAGAAACTATAAATAATACCCAACAATGATATGAACTTTTCCTTTTTATGCGGTGAAAGTTCATAAAAAATTAAGCATTCCTTCTTAAACTCATTTATTGGGACATAGGCAAACACTATAGCCCCAGATGTGACGCCGTAGAATCTGGGGATATGCTCTTTGCTTAGAGGAATTTCATCAAAAAATGGAATAAAAATTTAAAATCATTCCAGAAGCCCATAAAAATTAAGGTTGACTAATGACGGGTGAAGTCATTAATCGGTTTCATCTTCATCATGGCAAAGAGGGCCACCAACTCTGTTGACCCTTCTGAAAAAATTATAGTGTAAAATTTATATTTCCATTGCATATCACACTGGTTATCTAGAGACATAAGAATTTTACATGTGTGTCAGGGATGGATAGACAAATCTGTCCTGAGGGTCACTTTGGCATCACAAGGCACGCAGGTTAAGACGACCAGGGGTATATAAGAATTTCTACCCCAGACCAAAACTGTGGATATACTGATATTTTCTTGTCTGGTGTGCAAGAAAACCAATACGTATGTGACTGGGAACAACAGACATGGACAAAATCAATAGTATTCAAATACCTGCCTGAGAACAACTTTCCACTGATCGAAGTTGTTCCCAGACAGGTATTTGAGCCGCCTCGTGGGAAAACCAACAATGTGGTTTCCGGACAGGTCAGACACAAACCGACCTGTACAAGCACAGAAAAGAGCTAGAAGCTTGAAATTTCGGATTTAAGTAGAAGAGGAATTATACTATCTGAGTAGCGAAAACAAAGGCGCTGATCAGCTTCGCGGTTACCGCGAAACTGATCTGCGTCTTTGTTTTCGCCTATGCAGATTGTTGGTTTTCCCATGAGGCGGCTCATTTATATTATTCTCCTTTTTGTTCTCAGTCATGTTGCTTGTCTGTAGGTAACCAGTGTGATGATGAACTCGTACAAGTCATATTGCATGAAACCCTTTTCTAGAGGCAGTAGAAATTCAAATAAAAAAAAAAAATCTTTTTTATTCTGTCAAATTAACCTTGCCCTCTTTTCAGCCCATTTGCATAATCATTGTGAGCGTAAAGAAAAAAAAAAGATCTGGTCTTCTTCATTTCATCTTTCACCCTTAATGTCGTTTCAATACTGATTTTGTTGACTAAAATAACATTTTATAACACTATAATTTGAGATGAGAAGTTCAGACTCACTTCAAATTTATTTTCAACATTCACCAGGTTAGTTTCAGCATGTAACTGTGTTGGGTTGTACATTCCCTGAGTACAAATCTTCGAAACACTGTTGAATTCTGTATCTGGAGCTGGAGCCATTTGCTTACCCTCAATACTTGTGAAAAGTCATTTGAACCTCAATGCGACAAAATGTACCTTCGGACATTCTGACATTACCGGTAGACGCATAAAAAAGCGGGAAGATCATGTCATACATGTTTTAGAAATAACTCTGAATTTGTAATCTTTGAACACTGGGCTACCAGATGAATGAGTTTTAAAACATATTTATTTTCTAAATTTGGAGTTATCTGCCCTTGTTTTAGCCCATTATAGACTTGATTTTCCTATATTTATCATTAAATGGTAACCATAGCAACTACATAATCATGAAATTAGACAAAATAATTTCATCACATTGCTTGTAAGGATATGCTTGCTTCTATAAAAACAACATGCACTCACCAGTGCTTGATCAATTTTAAGCAAATTTTATGCATCGAGTATCGTAGGCTCTAATAACATGCAGAAATGCATTGAGCAACTCTGACATCATTTTTCAGGTCAACCCCAGAGAAAATGTAACTGAAATTTTAGTGAAATTTTGATGAATTTCAGTGAAATTTCACTGAAATCCTTATATTTTGGTAAATTTCACCGAAATGATCAAAATTTGAAAAAATTTGAGTGAAATTTTATTGAGATTTCAATAAATTTTAATGTCACAGGAATTTCAATGAAATTTTCAACAAAATTTCATTGAGATTTCAATGTCATAGAAATTATAAATTTCAATGAAATTTCAACGGAATTTCAGTCTAGAGATTTCACTGAAATTTCAGTATAGAAATTTTATTGAAATTTTCAGCAAATAGATCTCAGTGAAATTTCAAAAAAAAATTGATGTCAGCAGAAAAAAATTCAGCAGAAAAATAAAATAGTTTTTTTTTTTTTTTTTTTTTTCAGCTAAAAATTAATGACATTTTACATAACACATGGTACATGATAATAATAACAGTAACTGGTGATTATATAATGTACTTTTTACTATCAACAAGCATGAAAAGTAAGCATTTCTGTACAGTACACAACCATAATTGCTATGACTTTAGTCTCATTTATCAGCATATTTCAGTGCTCATATCTGTATAGTTCAGCTATGCTCTACAAGATTTGGTGGTTCAGAAACGTAGGTTCTGTTTTTATTTAGGTGCATATAAACACACTTCGTTACCATTTTGTCCACAGAGATCATTTGGTATTGTTTTGATGACTTCACTGAAATTTCAGTGTAATATCAGCTTGTAAACTTTCACCAAAATTTCACCGAAATTTCACTGCACCGAAATTTCACTGAAAAAAATCCTGAGCATGCTCATAGCAACTCTATGACATCACTTCCTGTCTAAAATGGAGGGAAAGAAAACAGACACAATATATGTTTTTTCAAGTTTAAAGAGAAGGTGTTCAATAATAAGAAGTTAATTTCATTCAAGATTGATGCAGTAAGTGACATGTACAATGTTTACATGTATTTTAACTGTATATATCTTTTCCTTCAGATCATGTGACTTGCATTGATGCTTTTTCTGTTAAATTGCATCATTCCAATTCCCCACCCACACAAATCATTGTGTGAGAGTGTAGAACCATATTTTGATTCAAGAGTCATTTGGACAATCTTTACTGTCAAACCCAGTGCCTAGGTAGTTTGATTGTAATTATGGCTTAACATCCCAGTCAACAGCGAAGGTCATATTGGGACATTGCCTCCTTTTTTATATGGGACATCCACCCAAAATTGGGATGATGTGACATTCCAAAGTGCAGCAATAAAGCACCATAGTGCATCCAAGTAAAAAAAGGCTTATATGCATGGATGGTTTTACTTTCAACACTTCTCCTGGGCAGGCTTTAAAAGTCCTTCTAATTAAGCAGGTGACCATATTGGATATTCTCCAATTGTCAGTGAATATTTCATTATTATTTCAATGAAATAACAGTGAAATCTCAGTGAAAGAATTGGTCAAAATAACACTGAAATTCAGCGAAATTTCACTCATTATTTCAATGAAATAACACTGAAATCTCAGTGAAAGAAATGGTCAAAATAACACTGAAATTCAGTAAAATCTCGTTGAGATTTCGCTGAATTTCAGCATTATTTTGACCAATTCTTTCGCTGAGATTTCAGTGTTATTTCATTGAAATAATAACAAAATTTCAACAAAATTTCATTGAAAATCTTAATGTTATTTCAGTGTTATTTTGACCAATTCTTTCACTGAGATTTCACTGTTATTTCATTGAAATAACACTGAAATGTCAGTGAAATTTCAGTTGCATTTTCACTGGGGAATGACTCATAAAATAACTTGAATATTCTGGTCAAATAAGACCAACAGACTCTAGAAACATTATTCATTCAAAGTACATGTAACATTCTTTTTCTAATACTGTACTCAAAAATTGTGCGAAGGAACATTTTCTCACGTTGTGGCCCATTTAAGTTTGAACTGGGTTACCCCAACCCCTACCAAGCCCTATGATGAATGTGTGATGGACAATAACTTTCAATATTTGATAAAAGATAAATCATGAGCTCAAAATAACAAATGGCTTTGTTATCATCAGAGAACACTGAACAAAATCTAACTACCACTCCATCAAAGGCCAAAGCTATGGAGAGCATGCAAGACTTGCAAAGTTAGCCCTGGAAGTATGGCAGTAAATGAAGTCTCACAAATCAGATACTTCATCACTGTGGACGGCTGCAAAACAATTGTTGAAAAATTTTCAGTTGATCTAAAGTTTTAGTCCCTGAGTATAGCCTCATGAGCTTGCTCCAATGTCCTCAGCTGAGTACCAAATGACAATGTCCACACATTTTCCAAAGAGAAGTAACCAGATACTAACTGCAGAAATAGAAATTTGGCAAACAATGGGGGCAAAATGTCCATTTAAAACAGTAAATTTTCCTAGCTTGGCAACTGTTCATGGCAAAAGAATTTGAAGATGAATTGATGCCTGCCAATCTATCTATTTTATTGTTTGACCTCTAGTCCAAACCCACTAATATTTCCTCCATATTTCACACATGAGCCTCTTTTTGATAAAAACTCATTGTAAACCATGTTAACAACAAAGACATTGACCATCTTGTGCTGACCTTCATTCATTTTTTCCATAGATAAATGCATATCTCAAACTTTTGAAGCAATTCAGCATCTAGAATTATCCTGGTAACTAAGCAAACTAGCATGTAAAGGATCTGATCAAAAGCCCCAAATGCTTAGTTTTTCTTATGTCAGGTCCATACTAGTATTTTTGCCATATTTCAATTTTTATCTGGGCAGGTTAAGATTAAGGTATCAAGATACAGTCATTTGGGTGATTATCACACCAATCTATGGGTGACAAGGAAATTACTACCCCACACCAACACATAAATATGGAGATTCACTGTTTAAAAAATACATTCTGAGTAAAATCAATTAAGGTTTAAGCCAAATTATTATTTGAGCCACCATGAGAAAATCTGAAAACAAAGGTGTGACTGCACAGATGATCAGCGCCTTTGTTTTGCGCTAAACAGATAGTACAAGTCCGCTTCTTCTTAAATCCAAAATTTCAAAATTTCAAGCTTCTAGCCAGCTTCTGTAATTGTACAGGCCCGTTTGTGTCAGACCTGGTCGGAAACCCAGATTGTTGGTTGGTTTTCTCATGCGAATGCTCATTTGTCTTGATATGAAAGAAAAGCGAAGATTCTTCCTATTTCTATGTTGGCCGTAGACTGGCTCCAGTTCTTAAAACATTTTTTATAAAGTGTCTTAGTGCTAGTCTATTTCAAGAACTTGTAGCTAATCTACTTCTGATGGCTCAGTTTTATATGTAGGTAATGTCCAATTAGCATTAGAGTAGAACTCAGATCGGTCCACATGACTGTCACATTTTTTCATGAAGATTTGGTCATGAAACTGTTTCTGCAGCCATTCTTCCTCACTACATTGACTTGAGTGCTGAAAGGAATGTGCACTATGTATTGGTAATCTGACTCTGGGAGTTTTGCCCAGGACCCAAGGTTATAAAACTTTTTTCATGCTCAACTCGGCTGAGCATAAAATTCAAACTGCTCATAAATACTGAAATAGCCCAAATAAATGGAAGTTTTCTGGTTTGGATCCCCTAAGCCTGTAACTTATCCTGCTAATAAATGTTAAAATGCC
This sequence comes from Rugalucina vietnamica, assembly GCA_964017185.1. Taxonomy (NCBI): domain Eukaryota; kingdom Metazoa; phylum Mollusca; class Bivalvia; order Lucinida; family Lucinidae; genus Rugalucina; species Rugalucina vietnamica. Next base: position 84,148,503 of record OZ024869.1, on the reverse strand, counting down.
AACAACTGTTGGCATTTAAACATTTATGAGCAGGATAAATTATAGTCTCAACTGAGCTGAGCATGAAAAAAAGTTTTAAAACCTTGGGGCCAGGAAACCTGTGGTTAAGCTGACCACAAATCAGCTGCAGGTACCACATACTCATGATGTGGCTCTTAATATTATGTAACGTGTTATTCCATCCTGTAGGAATACCAAAATGCAATGAGCCCACCATGTCAAACATTTTTTCTTGAAACGAGACACTGATCATACAATCTTGCAGGGTACTTTTTCATTAACTTAAGGCGTTTGGGTCAAGATTCATTCATCAATGAGCCGCGACGCGAGAAAACCGGTCTTCAGGGTTTCCGACCAGGTCTGACACAAACCGGCGTGTACAGCTACAGAAGCAGGCTAGAAGCTTGAAATTTTGGAGTTAAGTAGAGGAGAAATTGTACTATCCGAGTAGCGAAAAACAAAGGCGCTGATCAGCTTCGCGGTTACCGCGAAGCTGATCTGCGCCTTTGTTTTCGCATAGGCAAAAATCCGGTTTTCTCACGATGCGGCTCCAATGATAACCATCACTGGATTTCCATTTTTAATTCACAGTCACATCCTAAATCAGTACGTAACAATGGCTCAATCTCCGTAAATAACGATTTCTTTAACGTCCATCTCAAAACGAACATCGTACATTTGTCAGAAATCTAGTACTTTGCTGCGATAAACAATTCAATATTACAGGTTTAAAAGGCTTTATGGAAATGACCTTTAAATTTGAGCTGAGCAATGAAAAAAAAAGAGCCATTTGTTGAACAAAAATTTGAGATTCAGACAACCCACTATGATCCGTACTTCTGCATTTCTCTGCGTGTTACATATTTTTCTTTAAAAACTTACAATCAAACGAACAAAGACTCTAGCTAGCCCAAGCCTCTCATTTTGGAAACCCAAAAGACGGGTTTTTTCTTGAGATGGCTCATGCCCATCATTCCATCACAGAAACAGACTGTCTAGCTCAAATGAGCCATGACACGAGAAAACCCGTCTTTTCGGGATTTTCAACCAGGCCCGACACAAACCGGCCTGTACAAGCACAGAGGATGGCTGGAAAGTTGAAATTTTGGATTCTGAAAGAAGAGGAATTTGTACTATTCCTGTAGTGAAACCAAAGGCGCTGATCAGCTGTGCAGTTAGTGCACAGCTGATCTGCGCCTTTGTTTTCGCATAGCGTGGCAAAAATCTGGATTTCTCATGAAGTGGCTCAAATGTTACTGCTCTTGAGGCTAGCATGCATCAAAAGGAATGAAATCTCCCAATCAGGATAACATGTCCATGAAGCATATACCCCTTGCACCCCACTTTGATATGGCTAAAATGGGGTGTTCAGGTATATACATTTTTTTCTTATTTTTGCATTATTAGGGCTATTGAGGTGGTTCTGGCATGTACCTACAATCTATGTTTTGAGCAAAAATAAACAAGAGGACCAATGGTCCTGTAAACGCTCACCTGAGAACTGGGATATATAAAATAGGTCAAGGTCATCCCAAGGTCACGATTTATATAAACTTTGTAGAGCTCCTCTCCCTGATGCTTCATGCCAAGTTTCAAAATCATAGGCCTTCTGGTTCTGGAGAAGAAGATTTTAAAGGTTTTTTGCTATTTATAGCCATGGTGGCCATCTTGGTCATGTGACCTTGACCATGTATATAAACTTTCATTCTCCCTTCCTAAGAATACTCAACAAGACGTTTGGCTTTGATTGGCCAAACGGTTTCAGAGAAAAAGATCTTTGAATATCATGGTAATATATACATGTATATTGCCCCTCAGATGGAAGCAGACCTGCCCCTGGGGTCCTTCTTTTTCAGAATCAAAAATATTCAGTCCATTTACCCATTTCCATAAAGTTTTTCCTGTCAAATGACATTTTGACAATTTTCCCCATTCAAATGAATGAGCGACCTATGTTGACCTTGCCGTAAAATTGGTCAAGGTCATCCCAGAGTCATGATTTATATAAACTTTGTAGAGCTCCTCCCCCTGATGCTTCATATTAGGTTTCAAAATCATAGGCCTTTTGGTTCTGGAGAAGAAGATTTTTAAAGGTTTTTGCTATTTATAGCCATGGCTGCCATCTTGGTCATGTGACCATGATTATTTATATTAACTTTCATTCCCTCATCCTAAGGATACTACATATAAAATTTGGCTTTGATTGGTTGAGCGGTTACTGAGAAAATTAAGTTTAACATTTAATTTGTAAATGACCTTTGGCCAAGGTCAAGAAATGACCTTGACCTTTAATACTCACATCACTTCATTAGCTCAACATGTTGTCTGCATCTACCAACTTTCAGGTCACAGGCTACAAAACATCCTGAAAAATTCAATGTTTTCACCTTTTTCTACTGAAAAGCCTATGTAACCAAAATTGACCTTGCCGTAAAATAGGTCAAGGTCAACCCAAGGTCATGATTTATATATACTATAATGGGCCAAAGTCCCCGATGCTACATACCAAGTTTCGTTGAAATCGGTCCACCGGTTCCAGAGAAGAAGAATTTTTTATGGTTTTTACCATATATGGGCATGACGGCCATCTTGGTCATGTGACCTGGACCATTTATATAAACTTTTGTTCCCCCTTCCTAAGGATGCTCCACATGAAGTTTGACTTTGATTGGCCAAGCGGTTTCAGAGAAGAAGATCTTTGAAATTGTGAACGGATGACGGACGATGACGGACGACAACGACAGACGACGACTGACGGACGACGGAGCATGGCCATCCTATAAGCTCACCTTGTGAGCCTTCGGCTCAGGTGAGCTAAAAAAAAAATCCAATTCTTACATCTGTTAAATATTCTGTGAATCTCCTGGATGTGTTTTCGTAATGCTTTAGCAATCAGACTGAGCCAGCAATTATTTTACATCATTCGGAGGGTTTAGTAAGTAATTTCATGCCTTTTGTCCGTTATTTATCGTCTCTTCTTACGACCATGTTTGGCAGGCATAAAATTCTGATACCACAAACGTCCAAAATCGAAGAAGCCAAAACATGAGAAAACATTTTCAGACATGGGGCAACTAACTATAAGTTTGTTTTTGCTACGTACGTACTGATACAATATAAGCTGCATCAATATAAAATTACATTTTGCAGGTCCCAGCTGTATTGTTAATTTGTGGCTGATCAGTGTCTTTGTTTTAGATGTATAGATTGTATGGTACTGCCAAACTCAGAAATTTCAAGATTCTAGCCATTGCCTGTGGTTGTAAAGTCAGATTTATCTGCTTCTCTGCAGTCTTGCTTTTTGCCCAAGGGCACTTCATGACCACCTAACTGGGAAAGAGCTGGTCTTCCTGCTCTTCAAATTTGATGTGACAACTTGTAACTTACACTATCAAAACGTGCAAACCATGGTGTGTCTCTTTCCCCTGTAGAAGTCTATCCACTGATCATGAGAACATTAAAGTTAAAATTACAGAATATTTTATTTTTTAAAAGTAGATGATAGTCTATCAAACTTATATTTTCTTCATTTTTTTCCTTTCTTCTCTAAATTTGTTTTTTTTTCTCTACCACATGCAGTCATCTAAACAGACACATGACCTTATAATAAAATAAATAGAAGGTTAAATGTTTGATGAAAAGTCTAAACAGGAGCTAAACCAGTAGTTCAAATTTCTATCAAAACCTGCACACCCCCTGTGTGATAAAATGATAAACTTGCACTTGTACAAGTTTCAAATGGCAAACTTCTGTTTTACACAGGAGCACAGGTGCTATCCCATTTTATGTTTTTTTCTCTAATTCGAAGCTGTTTGCCAACATTTAAAGCTGACTATCTTTCATATTACATGTACACAAATAAGGGCTGGACAGCCATCAGGAAAACATGTCCATGAAAAGTATACAATGATGAACCCCAATTCCATATAGTAAAACTGGGGTAAGACAGGGTATACAACTGTTCTTATTTTTTATCCAAAACATAGATTGTGGGTACACGTTAGAACTGCCTCAGCAAGGCAGTTCTAATGAGTACCTGTACCCACAATCTATGTTTTGGACCTAAAATATCAAAACTATCTTTTTTCTTTTATTTTTCTTTTTACAGCTGCAAAGATTGCTTAGTATATTGTATGGGCAAGTTCTCATACTGGCTGGTTTAGACAGGCAGAAAAGGCAGTTACATGTACTTTTCTGCTAAAAATTCATCTAACAATCACATACACAGCATCAAGTAAATATTTCTAGCTCCAAGACCCTACAGAACAGCTAACTACTGAAGCAAGCAAATAATCAAGGTATTAAATGCTATCTTTTTAAGCCAAATTGTCAGTTCATTGACTTGTTTAGACAGTTAAGTAACACAAAATGTAACAACTCGGGGTGGTAGGTTTCTATGAAGTTTGTTGTTTTAATCCGGTGTTTATCTTAAACAAGTGTTTTGCAACACATTAGGATCCATTAAAACATATAAACCTGGCTTCATATTCCTTGCATACTATAATAGGCAAAAGTAAAGCCAAAAAAAAAAAATTGTAATTTCTAATCTCCGGATTCTGTAGCATTTCACCAAGGGCTATTCGTGAAGTACATGACAAACACAGTTTGCTTACTGGTTTTTCATAGAAAAAACAAATGAAAAATTACAGTTGATTCAAACTGGACATGGTCCACAATAAAGGAAAGGGAGTAACTGCCCCTTTGCAGAAGCATTTGGACTAAAAATGATTACCTTGCTGGTTGGTCTTGTTTCACGCACCCAACAGTAGCTGAATGGGTCTTGTTTCACACACAGAACAGTAGCTAAATGAAGTATGATCAGCATGGAAATCTGAAAGATACAGGATCTTTTCATAATGAAAACTTGCCCATGCAATATAGAGATTTTTCAGCTCGAAAAATTGAAAATTTCACCAGAAAAATTTCAATATGTATTATATTATTGCTGAAAACATAGATTGTGGGTACAAGTACCGGATCCCACAATCTATGTTTTTGATAAAAAAAAAAAAAAAGAAGAACAAAATGGTTTACCCCTATATACACTTTGACTCTATAAAAGTGGGGTTTATTGGGGTATATTTTCATGGAAATGATTTCCTAATGGAGTGAGAGAGGACCTTCCTCAAAGCACTGCACGAAAATGGTGCAATTTCATCTCCTTGTTTCAGGATACAGCATAAATGCACTTCACCAAAGATTGGCTGACATTAATGTTTTATTCAGGTGGTAAATGTACCAAAAACTTGTTTATGTAGGATTTATGTAAATTTTGGTGTAATATAGGAGCTGAAAAATAGTGCAACATTACCATGACTTAGCTTAAAATTGCAATTAACAGGATTCAGTGTCAAAACAGCATCATCTTGTGTGTCAACATCCTAGTTTGTAATACCAAATATATCAAACACATAAAAAGCAAAATAAGCCTATGCAGAGCTTGATCAGCATATTTGATGTTCACTGCCTTCAGTTCTGGTTACTAAGTTAGCCTCCACAGTTACAGAAGCAGGTCTGAACTTAAATAGGTTCGAAATCATAATAGCAATTTCTGAGTGATGAGGCTCATCTACCAGTATCATTTACATTTTTGATAGTATTCATCCATTTTTATGAGCAGAAAACCTGATATTATAAAATATATAACAGTTTTTTGCAAGTGGAATGCATGTCTTTGTATGGGATGCTCCTCTTTCACCCATTATTCATTTTCCGTTATGCATTTTAAATATGAAATTTAAAGTAGACGGCACCTTTTTAATTACATCATATGATACCAGCCTTCATGTGTTATATAGAAAAGCAGCGTGTGACACTTGTGATCAACAATACTGCAGTTCTTCCATTGACTATAGGAGAGCTTATAACCACTCTGATACTAATGACTTTCATCAAATAAGATACACATGCCGTCAAATTTACAAACTGTTTCATCATTGTACATGTAATTTCATTTTACCAACCTCTCTTCATTAATTTCTTCAAAACTTGGATTCTGTATGATGAGACTTTGGTCCTTGTGTTCTGAAGACTATAGAAATATCCAAAAACTAAAAAATTACAGAACATGTATGAACATGTTTGTTTGTTTGTTTTGAGGTTTAACATCCCAGTCAACATTTTTTCAGTCATGTCGGGAGAGAACAATTGCTTCCTGGGTATTAACCAGTACTCTGGAGAGTTAATGTGTCTTGCTCAAGGACACAACATGGCACCCCATGTGGGAAATGAGCCCAGGACCTCGCGATTCTGAGTCTGATGCCCTACCACCAAGCCACCATGCTCCTCTGTAGGAATATGTCATTATCAACCTAGTTAAGAGAAATGCCTAAAAAAGATGAAGAGGAAATGACATTGTGGCCTAGTATAGCCTCTGAAGGATCTATCCTGTATGACAAACATACATGTCCTAAACTTAATTAAAGCAATCATTTTTTGATCAATGATTAGTCAGAACGTTTCATGGAAGAGTACACATTCTTGATGCAAAAGTACTGAGAACAAACAACTCAGTCGATACTATTTAGCTCCAAACTCAATTACTGTGGGCCATATACTAAAACCTCCCTTCCATGCCAATAAACATCAGCCCAATATTGAATCTACTAAAACCATGGCCATAAATTGGCCAGTAACTGATTTCTAGCTTGCTTTTTCATCTCAATGCTCGCCATTGATCAAGCTTACCCTTTAATTAACGTTTCTTCTTCGACTGACGGTCTGAGTCTGATAACAGGCTAACGTTTTCTTCCCGGCAATTGATTGATTCCCGAAAACAATTGAGCAAACTGGGAATGTTTTTGCCAAGAAAATTAAGTTTTTATACATCAATTACATCATTCAATATGAGCCGCATCGTGAGAAAACCGGATTTTTGCCTATGCGAAAACAAAGGCGCAGATCAGCTTCGCGGTAACCGCGAAGCTGATCAGCGCCTTTGTTTTCGCTACTCGGATAGTATAATTCCTCTTCTACTCATAGCCAAAATTTCAAGTATCTAACCTGCTCCTGTGACTGTACAGACCGATTTGTGTCGCACCTGGTCGGAAACCCCGAAGACCGGTTTTCTCGCGTCGCGGCTCATATGAGACCAGAGGTCTGGAAATCTACACTTGTTTTCATGTTTCTTTTGTCTTTATTTTTTTATTTATTTTTTTATTTATTTTTTTATTTTTTTTTTTTTATTTTTTTTTTTTTTTATTTTTTTTTTTTTTTTGTCTTTTACAGAAAGTCCGATATAACTGGTTTGTTAGCTTTTACATATTTTATTGTTTTTATACAAATATATATACTGAGTGAATGTGCAATGAGGCTGGGACAAAAGTCTCTGTTTTTTGTTTGAGTTTATGCTTTATGTCCACGCAAACAGCTAAGGTCATGTCAAGAAGACTCCTATCCTATGAGCAAGTGTAACCTAGCATTACAATTAACAGTCTTCAAGACAATCATAAAGCATGGAGACTATGCTGCGGGGGACAGTTTTTGTCTCTTTTGGCGATACCAGATATTTCCCGTGACGGTAGTGGGAAGTCACAGCTGGCACAAGAATCTAACACATGGTTTAACGTTTGCTTCCTTTCCTCATATTTCATTACGAAAACTTGCCCATGCAATATACAGAGATTTTTTTTCAGTTGTAAAAAAATGAACATTTTTATCGAAAAAATGATATTTTTCTTATTTTTGCTCAGCGAGGCGGTTCTAACGAGTACCCACAATCTATGTTTTGGAGCAAAAATAAGAAAAATAGGTGTACCCCTGCATACCCCAGTTTTTCTATATAAAAGTGGGGTTTACGGGGGTATACATTTCAGGGACATGTTTTCCTGATGTTAAAAGATCATTACTTGCTTGACGCAGATTTTGGCCCTTAAGTTTTTCATAACACTTCAATCTCTTTCTGGGACCAGTTGTTCAACTCTTAAGACCTCAACTCGTTAAGTAAATGCCGACTACATAAGCAAATACAGGTTGACCTCATTATAATGCTATCTTTGGTGTTCATAAAAACAGACCATGTTATAAGTGAAACGTGTTATAATGAGGTTACTTACTATAGACATATAGCTAAATGATCAATTTGGGAGCCATGACATGGCTGTGTTATATTGAAAACCGCATTATAATGAGGCATGTTATAATAAGGCTGAAGTGTACACTGTTATTTTTTGTTGATAAAATTTAACATTGCTTTTCTCAGTGTAAAAAGGCCACTGAAAGATGTAGACAGAGTCAAAACATTGTAGACCATGTTAAGATAAGAACCTCTTGGGGCAATCTGATAAAATACAGTCTAACCTGGGCTCACACTGTCTGTTGATGCACATATCTGTCTGCAAACTTAGGATATTTCTATCCTATATAGATCTGATTTGCTTTATCAGCGAAGCCTGTCATTGAGTTTTGACATCCCTTTCATCCAGTGTATTGATATGTCACAATAAGAAAATAGTTATTTCATTACTTGGCAAAATCCAATGCCCCGCTGTCTTCCCGCTTCAATTATTGCCTTGCAAATCTTGGACAGAAATTTCTGTGGTATCAGGATGAAAATTGTCTTGGCAGCGTACAATGGTACAGACATTTCTAGAATTTATTGTCAAGGCGTATTTTCATCTAAATCTAAATTGGAACCCAGATGCAAAACTTATAAGTCCTATGAGCAAACAAAAATTAATTTAACGATTAAAAAGCACAAAGCATTTCCTGAAAAATTATAGTTTCTTGGAATAGTTTGACACTGAATTTTCACACTGTGACTTATTAAACAAAGTCACATCTTGCTTACGCTCGATGGTATAAGAGAAACCAGAACAAGAAACTGTCGGTTTGTTACTGTTGTAATAAATTGGTATTTTGAGTTGACCAATTACAGAAACTCGGATCCAATTAGAAACAAACATTACGAAAACATGCCAATGCAATATACAGAGATTTTTAAAGTTGTAAAAAATGAAAAATTTCAGTAGAAAAATCTCAATATTTTTCTTATTTTTGCTAAAAACATAGATTGTGGGTACACGTTAGAACCGCCTCGACGAGGCGGTTCTAACGAGTACCCACAATCTATGTTTTGGAGCAAAAATAAGAAAAATAGGTATACCCCTGCAAACCCCAGTTTTGCTATATAAAAGTGGGGTATAAGGGGGTAAATACTACACGGACATGTTTTCCTGATGGACATTTCACATGGCACTTTCACTGAAAGTGATTTTTGGCACAACTTGGAAACTGGTGCAAATGGGTGCAACACACTAGGTGTGGGAATTGTATGATCTACAGAATATCCATCAGGAAAACATGTCCATGTAATGCATACCCCCCGTAAACCCCACTTTTATATAGCAATACTGGGGTATGGAGGGGTATACCTATTTTTCTTATTTTTGCTCCAAAACATAGATTGTGGGTTCTTGTTAGAACTGCCTACTGTCTGCACGCCATCTTTCAGAAACTGCATTTTTCAAAATCTCACTTTTCTGAAACACCACGAGAAAAATATGACCATATCATCTTTTTGCAACCCAAAAGTCCTAAAAAGTGCCACAAAAATTTTGAAAATCGGTTCACTAATAAAATAATTATGCCCAAAAATTATTTTGAATAGGCCTTTTGCATGAGCAAGGGAGGTAATCCAAGCACCTTAAAAATGAAAATCAAGCAAATCTGTGGAATAGTTTTAAGAGTTTGGCACTCAGCTATCCATACAATAGAATTTTGCTTTGGTTTGGTGCATTTTTAATGAAAAATAACCAATTTAGATTTTTTTCCTGGAAAATAGTTACTTCCCTTGCTGACATTTTTACAATGGAAAAAGCCCTATTCAAAACTATTTTCTGGTATAAAATTTTTATTTGTTAACCGATTTTCAAAATTTTTGTGGCACTTTTTAAGACTTTTGGAATGCAAAATGGTGACGTAGTAATATTTTTCTTGAGGTCTTTCAGAAAAGTGAGATTTTGCAAAATGCAGTTTCTGGAAGATGCTGTGCAGACAGTAGGCGGTTCTAACGTGTGCCCACAATCTATGTTTTGAGCAAAAAAAGAAAATTTTATTTTTTTACAACATTAAATACCACCGTATATTGCATGGGCATGTTTTCGTAACAATATCCATCATCATTCAAAAGATTACCCCTGTTTACTTTATGTTATCTTCCTGGATTAAGAAATCTTAAAAATACTCACCAAACCAGGTGGATGAATAAAGATATTATATTCATCCAGTAGTGAATGAAATTAATGATCATATTAATGTTTTTGAAGATCTTAATTCATTAATTATTTCAGAAATAACAGTAAAGCTTGGGAATTTCTGAAATTGCTTACAAAGCAATAATACCACATGTGGAGAAAAATGAAATAGCTTTTCACACTAAGCATGGATTTCCTTACACAAGATAGGAAGGTACAAGTAGACAATGATCAGGAAATGGCGCTATCAGAAAGAAAATCCCACTCCAAAAACTAAGGTGGGAAAAAACTAAATTGACGATTAAGGCGAGTGAGCAGATATTTCCCAATAGGTGGCCACTCAGTACCCAAACCTAACTAAAAATATGACAACGCACATAAGGTGCAAACAGCACAAAAATTCAACACCAAGACATAAACCAGAGGACCAATGGTCCTGTAAACGCTCACCTGAGATCTGCTTCATATGCCAATAAACATATTTGAATATTATGGTATTTAACCCCAGGTATTTAACCCCAGTGCAGGGGCAGATGAAGCCCTTGGGCCATTTTCTTTTTTCAGAACAATCAATATTCTGTCCATTTGCCAATTTCCTGCTGATTTTCCCCTTCAAATAACATTCTAAAAGCAGATGAGCCCCTGGAGTCCATTTTTTTCAGAATCATTAAATTTCAGTCCTACTGCCCATTTCCTGCAAGACTTTCACTTAAAATGACATTTTAAAAGTTTTCCCCATTCAAATGCATTGACGACATATGTTGACCTTGCCATAAAATAGGTCAAGGTCACCACAGGGTCATGTTTTATATATACAGTCGAAGTTCGATAATTCGAAACGCAAGGGACCGCAGGAAATCTTTCGAATGATCGAGAGTTCGAACTTTCGAGAATCATAAAAAAATCGGAAATGTTCGGTCATTTTCATTCAGACAATGGTATAGCCAGTTTTGACAGCTTCAATTCGGCATTTTGGCGCATATATGAGAATCTGTGCACATGGAATTGTTTATAAGAGTTTCTTCATAATGTCATTTACGACCAACAGATTAAAACAAACGCAAAACAAAAAAGACAATTGAAACTCACATGTTTTATTAAATCTTGTCAACAAAGAAAGATGGTTGAATATAAAACAATGAATCATTTATTGACGAAATATTTAACACATAAAAACGAGCATGAATTGGCAAATATTGTCAAATAGCAAAGATCAGTATCAGACTGCAGCACACTTATTGGTACAAAACTTAAAGTCTAATTTAACATCAATAGACAGTCCTTTTACACTTTTTACCCCTACTTTCACTATTACAAACGCCCAATAAAAATTTGTCCATTATCACTTTTATTAGAATTGACCACACTTCTACAGCCAGTTTATTTTACAGCCTCTTTCGTATTGATTACACATCACGAATCACTGATTGGCTCTACGGTGATTTTTTTAATCAAACACGGTAATTGTTGCAATTGATCTCAATTAAAGACATCAATTACTCAATTAATGGATCAACACTTAATAGTGTGACCGTTAATCCGATGTCTGTTACTTGAAGCGAATATACCTGTGAATTCACTCGAGTGTGTAATAATTGATCTTGCTCTACAAAGCAATCGTGTTCATCGTGTGTGACTCTGATTGGCAGTTTGCGGCTTCGAATTTCAAGGGGGTTTTTGATAGGAATTTCTTTGATCGGGACCGGCAAAATTGTTCGAAAAACTGAATTTTTCGAAAAATCGAAATTCGAAAAATCGGTAACAATTTAACAATAAACAATAGAGAAAAATTTCGGGACCGTCAGATGTCTTCGAAAAATCCAGTAGTTTCGAAAAATCGGCGTTCGAATTATCCAAAATGGACTGTACATTGTAGTACTTGAGTCATCCATACTTCATGCAAAGTTTCGTTGAAATCTGTTCATCGGTTCTGGAGAAGAAGATATTTTAAGGGTTTTTACCATATATGGGCATGGCGGCCATCTTGGTCATGTGACCTGGATTATTTATATATACATTGGTTCCAACTTCCTATAGATGCTTCATATAAAATTTCACTTTGATTGGCCAAGTGGTTTCAGAGAAAAAAATCTTTGAAAAGTGTGTATGGACAACAGACCAGCCAAGGTCAAGAGATGACCTTGACCTAAATTAATCATATATCTTCATCTAATCCATTAGTTGTTTGCATCTACCACTTTTCAGATCTCAGGCTGCAATAGTTTTCAAAAAATAGCTAATTTCCACTTTTCCCATTATAAGTCTATGGAAACTTAAAGTTACCATAGCAACCAGAGTTCTTATCCCACTGGAATAAAAAACACAAATTATGTAGAGGCTACTGTCAGGAACATGTATACAAAGTACAGGATTCATCCACTTGACAGTTTCTGAGGAGAAGATTTTTGAATGTTTCTTTCAAAATTTCGCCCTTTATGGGGCCCCAGCAACCAATCAAAATAAAGGATTAGGATAAAACTCGCAAGAAACGTCAAACACTACTCAATAAACATTTCTGCAAAAACAAAATTCAAATGTCTGCAATTTTAGCGGAAAAATAGCCGATTTCCACTTTTCCCATTATAAGTCTATGGAAACTTTAAGTTGCCATAGCAACCAGAGTTCTTATCCGCCTGGAATAAAAAACACAAATTATGTAGAGGCCACTGTCAGGAACATGTATACAAAGTATAGGCTTCATCCCCATGACAGTTTCTGAGAAGAAGATTTTTGAATGTTTTTCGAAATTTTGCCCTATATGGGGCCCCTGCAACTAATCAAAATGAAGGATTAGGACAAAAGTCACATGAAACCTAATAGACTACTCAATTAACATTTCTGCAAAAACAAAATTCAAATATCTCTAACAAGACAGCAAAAACTGGCAATTTTCACTTTTTTCCATTATAAGTCTATGGGAAGCATAAGTTGCCATAGCAACCAGAGTCCTTATCCGATCAAAACAAAAAACACAATTATTCTTTCCCCCTACCTGTAGATGGTGTATGTGTAATATGAGAACAATCGGCCCAGCGGTTTCAGAGAAGAAGATCTTTGAAATTGTGGACGACGGACGGACGACGGACGGACGCCGGAGCATGGGTATACTATAAGCTCACCTATGAGCCTTCGGCTCAGGTGAGCTAAAAAATAAACAGGCTACATAAAGCATCTACAGTCCCCCAACAACTCCCAGAGTAGAATTTTAAACTTGTCTTCCATAAAGCATCTTAATGTGATCCGAAAACCATGGGCAGAATTAGAATAGCAATATGGTGATAGATTCAGAGGATTGAAGACCAAAACTGACTTAAACCAAGGCCACCCCTGACCAAAGCCATTACCATCAGGTCATATCGGGTTTCAAAACTCCCCAAAAAGCTTGATCAAGTTTGTATCAACCAGTAACTCAAGCCAACAGGAAAAGGCTAATGTTTCACAACTTGTAAGGACATTTTCTCCATGTATTGTCAGCACCAGGAATATAAACCAGTATCACCTTTCAGTGTCAACTTGGATATTTTGATATCATGAAATAGTATGGTATCTGGGCCTCTAGAAGAAAATAAAATGTTGTGTAGGCCTAGTTTACAGCTTTAGTGGTGTTTAGAAGCTACTGGTCCTGAGCAGACCTCCTATTAATAGTTAATCAGTGTTTTATGCACATTCTTCAGCTGTTAACTGACACCTGGTAAGGTGACCTAACCGACCCACTCTTTCCAATTTACAGAACCTGTCCTGTCATCAAGGTAGGGTATCATTAAAATGTCAGCAGCTAAAAATGCACCATAATTCCCAGGGCAAAGCATGCATGTAATGATTTAATGGAGAAACCACACATGTCCATCAACAGAACAACTGTATCAGAAACTAACCAAATGTTACAGAAACAAAAGAAAACTTATTCTCAGGAGGCAAGTATATGAGCCGCCTCATGGGAAAACAAACAATCTGCATAGGCGAAAACAAAGACGCAGATCAGCTTCGCGGTAACCGCGAAGCTGATCAGCGCCTTTGTTTTCGCTACTCGGATAGTACAATTCCTCCTCTACTTAACTCCAAAATTTCAAGCTTCTAGCCTGCTTCTGTGACTGTACAGGTTGGTTTGTGTCAGACCTGGTCGTAAACCCCGAAGACCGGTTTTCTCGCGTCGCGGCTCATTTCATGCTGCTCAGAGTTCTAAAGCCAAGTCCACAGAAACCCTGTCTTTGGAGTTTATATCACAGTCACTGCTCGGTAAATGAGCTGCAACGTGAGAAAAACATGTCTTCCGGATTTCCGATCAGGTGAGACATAAACTGGCCTGGTTAGTCACTGAAGCAGGCTAGAAGCTTGAGATTTTGGATTTACGTAGAGGAGGAAGTGTACTATCCGTGTAGCAAAATCAAAGGCGCTGATCAGCTGTGCTGAGTGAGTTACTGCACAGCTGATCTGTGCCTTTGTTTTCGCATAGGCAAAAATCTGGTTTTCTCATGACGCGGCTCATATGTGATTCTAGCTCGCAGCTTGGCTTTACAAAATACAAAAGCAGGAATCAAAATACATATGAACAGTGAAAAGAAAAAGGTACTAAATTGTAGTGTGCAGATGTGCAGACTGGTCTGTATCTTTGTTGTTCACTTTGAGATACCTACAGACTTGTTCATGAAGCCTTTTATACATAAGCTGCATTGCAAGATAACTTGTCTTGTTCCAGACAAATTCCTAAACAAGCCAGTCTGCTCCATCACAAAACAGGGCTAGAGGGTTGGAATCTCAGATGATTCTATGCTTGAAAAGCAAAAACAAAGAACTGATCTGCAGCACAGCTGATCTGTGTCTTTGCTCTTTGTCTGGCATACTCCTAAAGCAGGTTGTTTCCAAACAAACCAGCACAGAAGCTGAAATATCTACAAAGTTGTTAATCCATCATCATCTCAATAAAAAGCTCATCAGGAAGGTGTATAATGATAGGTTAAATATGTTTTTCTCATTCTGGCAAATTGAGCAGAAAGTGGAAAACACAAGAGTTCAAGAAGTTCTCTTGTAAAATTCAAGAGCAAATGCTTTCAAACATGTCAAAATATTTTAATGAGCAATTTCTCAGTGGTTTAGGTGCTTCTGACAAATGAGCCACTTGACGATAAAAACAGCGTTTCAAAAAATTTCTAACCTAAGAAGACTTGATTTAACCTGCTCAGTTTTAGATTAGAAAGAGGATATAGAAAAACAAGCATAACGCATGTTGTCCAAGCAACAAATTACAGTTCTACGACAATGGCTATCTCATCTGTGCCTTACCTGTTTCTGTTTGCATAATGGTTAAAGCAGTTTTCATCAAGGTATGGCTACATGATTTCTCATATTTTTTTCTCCAGACAATGATGAGCTTGTGACATGGTTCATTTCAGCATCAGTCAAGCAGGCTAGAAATCTTAATTAGGAAAAACTAAAGTTTCTGATTTTTAAATACCAATGTCTATAGACAACAATGCAAGACCAAAAGAATTTAGAACAATTCCAAAGCCCATGGGTGTATAATACTGCTGACCATGTTCCGTGACTGAACAACCAGGTTTAGGTCACACAAGGTTGAAAACCCTGAAGAGAGGATTTTTTTATCATTACATAACCTGTTTTAAATTCTTACCATTTGTAGGTGACATTTTAGCCACATTCACATCAAAACAAAGTTTCCCAAAGTGGCCACTGGAACACAGTTTGCAAGAACTGTAGTTGAAACATCTGCAAGGAAAAGGGTCTCATTATTGAGTTGACAAGCCCTTTCTTAATGAGTCGTGACCGGAGAAAACTGGTCATCGGGGTTTCAAACCAGGCCCAACACAAACCGAGCTGTACAAGCACAGGTGGCGTGAGGCTGGAAATTTTGGGTTTAGAAACGTAGAGGAATTATATTATCTGTGTAGCGAAAACAAAGGCGCTGATCAGATTCACGGTTACTGAGAAGCTGATCTGTGCCTTTGTTTTCGCATTGGCAAAAATCCTGTTTTCTCATGATGCAGCTCAAATTATAATTTGTGTCTACAATTGTAACTTAAACAATTTTGTTAAAATGTTTAGCCAAACATCCCTGGTAAATAGCCCAGGCAATGCCCAGTCAGTCATCCTAACCATTTTCCGCGTTTTATGGGTCACAAAATCCATGTAGAATATGAGTACTCACATTCTTGCACACCAGGTAGAGAAATCCTACGTTTTACCCTATGTGAGAAATTCTTCTCACCCTTGTTATCTCACCCCAGGGGCACCTGCGTGCACATGTTCCTTTTTAACATTGGTTGTATAGGATGTCATGTAACGTCGTCGTTAAGCGCATGCGTCACAACGACATCAGAAATGTTCTATTTCAAAATGGCGGATGCGATTGCAGAGTTTTTCAAAGTAAATGTTATGAAAATCAAACGTCACCGCATTAAAGGGGATATATAAAAGTTATTTCAGAACCTTTTTATTCTTTGTCTCCTGATCACATTTGAAAAAGAATCTTACATGCGTGTCAGGGATGGATATACAAATCTGTCCCTCGGGTCACTCACCGTGATCCTCAGGACAGATTTATATATCCATCCCTTTACACACCCCCACACCATCCAAGCCAATTTTTCTGTGATTATTTTTTCTGACATTTCTCCTGTGACATTTCTTATGTTTACCAAACCTACTTGCACAGAGTCCTGAGTGCCAAGTTATCTTCAAGACTTCTTCTATCAAGCACTGATAAAATATTCTTTGTTTATGCATTAACAGTTGTAGGGTCCTTTTGCAATAGTTTCAAACTCACAGCTAGGGGACCTTGCAAAAGTCAGTGAATGCTTGGTATCCAACCAATGTTAAGTAGTTCAAAACCTCTGTTAGTCCATTACAGTAGGGTGTCCCCATTCAACTTTGGAACTGCTTTGTCTAATATGATAGCTAGTTAAAGATCTACCTGTAACCCTGTACCTGATAGAATAAATCTTTTTGCATATGCGAAAACAAAAGCGCAGATCAGTTGTGCAGTGACTGCACAGCTGATCAGCACCTTTGTTTTCACTCCATGGATAGTACAATCCCCATACTTCTTAAATCCAAACTTTCAAGCATCAATCTTCTGTGACTTTAAAGGTTGGTTTGCATCAGATGTGGTGAGAAACCAAAAGGACATGTTTTGTCATGGCGTGACTCATAAAATTGGAAAAGGTAAAAGATCTACCTGTAATCCTGTACCTGATAGAATAATTTCTCGGTAATGGTGTGGAACCGTGATTAAGACTGGATAGTAGATTGATCTTTGGTATTTACATACTTCCTTCTTTTCTGATCAACACACACACACATTATAAACCACCTGCCTAGAAGAAAACTGAAGAATTACAAAACATTTGATAGGTTTGACATATGAGCCGCCACATGGGAAAACCAACAATCTGCATATACAAAAACAAAGGCGCAGATCAGCTTCGCAGTAACCGCGAAGCTGATCAGCGCCTTTGTTTTCGCTACTCGGATAGTACAGTTCCTCTTCTACTTAAATTCAAAATTTCAAGCTTCTAATTCTATTTTGTAACTGTACAGGTCGGTTTGTGTCGGACCTGTTCGGAAACCACATTGTTGGTTTTCCCACGAGACGGCTCATATATTTGGTAAACTGGCTTACCTCTTCTTTTCTGAGTGTGTTGTTCGAGGAATCGCAATGGTATATAAAAGCCTACGTGGCATAGTCATTAAGCCACTCGTCATGAATACCAGGGGCGGTAAGTTGGCTCTCAGGCTTTTCCTGTCTTTTGATTAAAATTTAAACAGAGGACCCATCTCCATATGACCTTGGCTGTTGAGTGTGATGCATGTCATGAAATCAAAACAAGCAACAATGGTGTGTGGTTGCCACATGGAGCTCTGTGCTCACTTTCCACCAAAATACCAGTGCCAGGAGTAATGGGATTTAAACCCCAGAACTTTTGATTCTGAGACCTAGCTGAGCTGTAAGACAACCAGTGCCCCCCTCTCTTTTTATAGCTTCAACCCTTCAATGTATTATTCTATAGCTATAACTGTAATGGAAAAGTTCCATGTAGATATCCATCCGAGAAAAAAAGAAGTCCGGTTTTAAAATATTGTTTATTCGTTAATATGATTATTTTAGGATGTAAAGCTGTAGACATACAAAAAGTAAATAGATTGTTTTTTCAACTGGGACACTTAAAAGTTTGAAAGTTACTAACGTTTCAAATTAAAAAGACTGCTTAGAGGCCATGGGTAGTGATTCGGTCAGCGGTCATCAGTCTGCGGTCTTTGCAAGCCTTAGGCATATTCGTCCCCAATTATTTCGATACAAATTGTTATTTCGGTTTCTAATCTATAAACGACATGCTTAAGACATGATTTCTATCATTGATTATGCCTGTAGTGCCTGTCTGTTCTTCATAATAATAATAGTTCATCGCGGTTTGTATTTAGCGCTACACTGCCGTGGTCACTTCAATAGTTTTTTCTTGTTTATGATAACCTCGAAGGTACGAATGAAGCCGAGATAGCCTGATTCTCTTTTCTCTTCTAATCAAGGGCGGGAAAATGATTTGGTATCAATTAAGCATGGCACTGGTTCCTATTCCGAATATATTTACATATAACATAAACCTGATAACGGGAAACCAGCCGATAATGGCAACTATTTTTAGATTATTATTTATAGACCATAAATATTAATGATAACATGAGTAATGCCATTAAAAGTCTGTCGGCCCCATTAGCTCAGTGTGTTAAGCATCGATCTTCTAATCAGACTCTTACAGGTTCGAATCTCGCCGAGTATCCGCTATTCATTTTTTTTTTTTTTTTTTTTTTTTTTTGTTATCATAATAAGCCTCTTTTCTCTCTTCATTCGTTTTTATTCTTCCTTTTTTATGCAGTCTATTTAGCAGTACGCTGAAAAAAGTTGTTCAGTACTGGCGATAACTGGTAGACCCAGACAGATGAATGTTGCATTATCAAATGAGCCGCGTCACAAGAAAACCGGATTTTTGCCTATGCGAAAACAAAGGCGCAGATCAGCTTCCCAGTAACTGCGAAGCTGATCAGGGCCTTTGTTTTCGCTACACGGATTGTACACTTTCTCTTCTTATTAAATCCGAAATTTCAAGCTTCTATGCTGCTTCGGGGACTGGTCATGTTGGGATGTTGCCTCCATTTTACAGGACTTTTACCCAAAATGAGGATGTCATCACATCCAACAAGTGCTTGAAATATAACTATCCAACTAAGACACAAAAGGCTTATACGTATGGATGGTTTGACTTGAAATGTTTCCTCGGCAGGCTCAGACAAGCGCGGTTAACCAGTAATCAGTCAGCAGTGTATTTAGCTTTACCTGAAGGCACAAGTAGCCTATATCTATTTCTTTAGGCCCTAATGGGAGGGGGGCCCATAGTCTCTATGGTGAAAATAACAGTCACAAATGATTAGCGTGTGTCTAAGGTGTGTACAGGTCGTATAATAATCTCAGCATGCTGAAAATTTTGGATTGCATGTACTTTTGTACAGTTATGTTAAGCACACAATACAGTATAGGCGCGTATCAAACGTTTAATGTAACGTGTGTTGAACTTATTCGTATAAGACACATACCCGAGACACGTCGAGCTTTAAGCATGCTGAATGCTTAAAATACTTTAACGTACACCAAGCGTACAGAACGCACATGTACGAGGTTTGTGGACACCTTGGCTAGCAGGAAAAGTAAAGTGCTGTTGTTTAAGTTTTTTTGTTTTTGTATAAATATAAGCAGCAATATCTTATGAGCATATTTGAGGAATTTGTTTCAATTTGAAGTATCAAAACGTTAAATATGACATATTTTCTACTTAAGCGTACGTAGGGCCACACGGTACAGGTGCCAAAACGTCAACAAAATGTGACGATTTTCATATTGTGTTTTTTCCCTGTCAAACGGCACTTAAATATGTTATAACATTAAAACATTTCGTCCTAAAACCAAATAACACTGACTTCAGTTTCAGAAAGATTCCGACTTGGCGGCAGTGTTGTTTATGTGAAAAAAATCAGAAGCAGACCGAAAAATCTGTTTGAAATAATGGCGTAATTTGACATCGGAGAACAGCCGACGCCGATTGTATGTTTTGTTAAGGAAATCACCCACAGATACGATGAAAATGTTACAAACAAAAGAAACGTCATCGGTCTGTCAGTTACTATTTAGTTCTCAGTAGTTGTGGCACAGACGATTTTCAGCTGCTCAGAAGTCCACCTATGATGATAAACTGAAGATCACCTGTCTGACATGCTCGCCGCAAGAAATTGTTACACATGTTCAACAGGTGGACGAACAATTTTGCGAGAATTGGTACGGCGTATCTGCATTTGACAGCTGGATACACAGACATAAAAATGTTGATAGCCAAGGATCTTTTGTTAAAAAAAAAATAAAACACCCTGAAACAAATGTATAACATGCTGGCGGCTTAAAATGTCAAGTAACATCATATAGAGACGTTGACCTTTGCCCCGCACTGGGTTCGGAAGTGCAGGGAAAAGGCTGTAGATGACGTGTTTTTGTGAGATTTCAATAAAATTTCTTGTATATTTGCTTATAAAATACTTTTGCAAAAGCAGATATATTCATTTTTCTGTTGAAAATATAAATGGTGTACACGAACTTTTCTGACAAACCACGTATGTATGTCTATGGAAATACATTGGTTGAATTTGCGGCATATTTTTCCACACGCTCGGTGCGCGCTTTGTCTTATATGTTATTGACTGCGATAGAAAATTGAAGCTATTGATATGACACTTGTGTCATATCTTTTCTTGTTTAGACAGGTTCCCAGACATACTTGCTATAGCTAGCAAGATTGAGAATATCCAAATTGAACCAGAACCAGTCTATCTCTTTTTCTGGATTTTTTTCCAGATGTCAAAATAAACAATGATTCTGAGGTAACCTTTAGCAAGGATTACAAAATATTTTGTGGTAAAACACATCATCTGAGTTGGAGAAACAAACACACATAAGAAATGAAAATACACAATAGAGAATAAACAGCAATCTTGAAATTGTACCTTAATTTTCTCCTTACAGAAAAGAGGAAAAGTTGGACACACACAAATTGTGCCATAGTGAACCAGCATCAAATGAAACATGATCTGACACGTGAGAAATCACTACCAAATATGCAAACATGATTGTAAACTGTGCATTATCTCATAACTGATTAACCTGTTTCTTGTTAGGCAATTCTGATCAGGGTCTGATCAGGGTCTAATGGTAGTCTGTGGAATTCTTATGGTACAACCTTTTTTTCATTATTTATTCAGCTGTTTTTCTGAAACATTTCAACCTTGTTCTGTCCATGTCAAAAGAGGATTTTTATCAACAACACAAAAAAGATTCATTTTTGAAAACACAAAACTGATACACTGACTAAATACATTATCAGCATGAGTTCTGCTCTGAAACTAGGCAATTCCAAGAATAGATACAAAAGTTTTAAATGTAATACTGGCTTGTAATGCACCAGTCATTTGTATCCACTCCCCCCCCCCCCCCCCCCCCCCCACACACACACACCTATGGGGGTTCTAGTAGGGCTTTAATTTTGGGAATGTTATTGTCCCCGCTATCCCCGTAGGTGGGGGGGCCAATGGAAACAAATGACCAGCGCATAACTTCTTCAAAGGCATTATTTTTCATGATGCAGTCAATGGACAGTGTCAAATAAAATTAGCCTTCAAAATTTAATGTTCCCTTTTTTATGAAAACTGCAAATTTCTCATAATTTTGATAAATGAGCCGCCTCATGGGAAAACCAACAATCTGCATAGGCGAAAACAAAGGCGCAGATCAGCTTCGCGGTAACCGCGAAGCTGATCAGCGCCTTTGTTTTCGCTACTCGGATAGTACAATTCCTCTTCTACTTAAATCCGAAATTTCAAGCTTCTAGCTCTTTTCTGTGCTTGTACAGGCCGGTTTGTGTCGGACCTGTTCGGAAACCACATTGTTGGTTTTCCCACGAGGCGGCTCAAATAAATGATGCATAGATATCATCTATATAAAGTTTTATGCTATAAAATGGTCAGAATCTTAAAGAACACCCACATGTCCAAAATATGATGACCCTCTGATAAACTCAACAAACAACCCTCACATGCATTATTAAAAAGTTAATTTTGTGTGTAATTGAAACTGTTTATTAATTTTTTATTTCAGTGTTGTTCCCAGGTCTTACACTTATTTTCTGCAACCCTATAAGAATCTTACATGAGTGTTGGGTATGGATAGACAAATCTGTCCAAAGGGTCACATTTTGGCATCACGAGGCTCGTCGAGTGATGCCAAACTGTGACCCAATTGAAAGATTTGTCTATCCATACCTTACACGCATAATGGATTCTTTTTCTTGCACGCCGTAAAGCGGCGAAGCTTGATTTTTAAACTATTTACCTAGAAAAATGTTACCATCGCGGCGTCCGCCATTTTGAAGTTAAACGTTTTGACGTCATTGTGACGTGTGCGCTTAGCGACGACATTACATGACGTCCTTTACAACCAATGTTAAAAAAGAACACTTGAACGTGGGGTGCGACCGGGGTGAGATAAGTAGGGTGAGATAAGAATTTCTCACATGGGGTAAAACGTCGGATTTCTCTATCTGGTGTGCAAGAATGTTTATTATCAATACAATGTTTAAGGTTGCTTGTTTTTTGTTGTTGTTTTTTTTTCAACAGCTAGGTCATGACAGAGCCATCATTTATCCTGACCACATTGTTAATGAGGTAGCCTTCAATACCGGTAGGTGGATTACCAGTACTAAATGCACATTTGAGCCGCCTCGTGGGAAAACCAACAATGTGGTTTCCGAACAGGTCCGACACAAATCAGGCTGTACAGTCACAGAAAACAGCTAGAATCTTGAAATTTCAGATTTAAGTAGAAGAGGAACTGTACTATCCGAGTAGTGAAAACAAAGGCGCTGATCAGCTTCATGGTCACCGCGAAGCTGATCTGCGCCTTTGTTTTCGCCTATGCAGATTGTTTTCCCATGGGGCGGCTCATTTCTTTAACCACTGACAAATGCTCTTCTGGAATCAATGAATGTAGAAACATCTGAAACATCTTCATGGACAAATTTTCATGTGCTAAACTTGAGGATGGCCCTCCTGCCTGCTTCATCATTATGAAAACACGCCCATGCAATATACAAAAAATCTTAAAGTTGTAAAAATGAAAATGGTGAGGTGGTTCTAACGAGTACCCACAATGTATGTTTTGGTGCAAAACTAAGAAAAATAGGTATTAAACCCTACATACCCCAGTTTTGCTATATAAAAGTGGGGTTTGAGGGGGTACACATTTCACCGACATGTTTTCCTGATGCTATGAATCTGTCACACTACTGATTGAGCAATCCTGTCCAGTTAAAATGGAAGGACTCTTAACGATAAATTCTATCAGATGTAACATCTGATTACTTTTTAGGGTAGGGGGCACCTACAGAGACTTTTTCCTTAGTCATGTGCGTTTATTGTTATTTGGATCCAGATTATGCTTTCATCTTTTCATAAAAATATAAAGTGTACAATGCCCTTAACTCTTTCTGGATAGTTCCCCGATTTTTACTACCACACTCACTCCTCACACCATCATGTCCATGGAAATCAAATAGTTTTGTTTGTATCTTGGTTTAACATCCCAATCAACAATTTTAGGCCATGTCCAGACAGCACCACCACTTCCTTGGTATTAACCAGTACTATAGTACTATGGACATTACGAAAACTTGCCCATGCAATAAACAGAGATTTGTTGAGCTTTAAAAATTGAAAATTTTCAGCTGAATGTTTTTGATATTTTTCTTATTTTTGCTCAAAACATAGATTGTGGGTACACGTTAGAACCGCCTCGGCGAGGCGGTTCTAACGAGTACCCACAATCTATGTTTTGGAGCAAAAATAAGAAAAACAGGTATACCCCTACATACCCCAGTTTTATATTATAAAAGTGGGGTTCAAGGGGGTATACATGTCACGGACATGTTTTCCTGATGTTTAGCACACACATGTACATGTACTATGGAGAATAGCCGTGGTGGCTTGCTTAAGACGCAACTCTGCTTTATGTGGGATTTAAACGCAGCAACTCTTGGTATGGAGCCCACTACCAGCACCATCCCCCAAAGTTGCTCCATATTTGCTTTGTTATAACCGAGAGAAAACATAATTTGCTATTTATCTGAACACAGGCGCTTGAAGTTATATTAGTGACCCAAATATCATCAGATTTACGGAAGTGTCTAAGGTCAATATATACGAGGGGCGTTCGGAAAGTTTGAATAATTGTTTGATCATTCAACTAATATTCATAGTAAAACAAAAAGAAACATACCTAATTTAACTTCAACATTTCCCCTATAAATGCTGTGAAAACGAAGATGATGCACAAAGACATAATAAAAATATGTTAATTACAAAAAGGTGAGGTATGGGTACCCGGAGCACGCCAAAGTCAAAATGACGTTTCGAAAACGTCAAACTTTATTTTAATCGCGTTTGCGATGATCACACTTTCTCAGCATGAACACCATGAATATCTACGCATTTAATGTGTTTGTCCATTCTTTTGTTATAAGTTTTAGTAACCAGTATCAGTTTGCGGTGATACATCTCCCTGAGTCTAATTTGCTAATATTCTCCGCTGAATCATCAAATGTTTCGCAATTCTTAACGGAACACAATTCCACTGCTGGTTGGTAACTTCTAAAATCGCCATCATTTGCTTTTGTTCTACTCTTAAAACATGCGAATCATTTGTACATAAATGATGAAGTATATTATTCATAGTTTTCCCGTTTATTTTACCGTTTTAAGTGTTTCTGTGTGTGTTTTATGAAGAAAATACTGAAGTTCATAATCTTTTGCAACGTAACGACACAGTTTGACGTCATGTTTTCCCCATGCAATCCTCGTAATAAAGGACGGAACATCCCACTGATTGTAAATTTTCAGGAAGCAATGTCATGTTGCTGAAATATTACATGACGATTCCATGCTTCTCTGGCTATGAGCAAACAGTCAGAAATTATGTTTATTTCCTTAAGACTTCATTTAAAAAAGTGACATTTTTCTGACTGCTCCGGGTACCGATGATGACGTTGCCACGGCAACCTGTATTTTCGGTTTCTATCGTCACTTTTCTTTCTTTTTTCTATCAACAATTTAGAATAAGTTGAAGTTTACGCACACCAACTTTCCAGTACAATGGATGAAAATTATGAGAGATATAACACAATTACACGAACTTTCCGAACAACCTACGTACATGTATATTCTATATTGACTTACACTATGATTATAATTATATATAGGACTTCAAGCGCCTGTGATCTGACAAAATAGGAGTATGCATTAGCATAAGACTGTTGGGTTTCTGTGACTTTTTTTTGTTCAGTCTTATGGTTATAATTATCAATTTCACTATTAATGTTTAATAAATTACTTTTTAAGATATTAGTTTAATGTACATTAAGCAGAATGACACAGTAAAATAAACCAAAAGAAAAACTGAATTAAATAAAAAATGTACTTTTAAAAAGAAAATCCATCATGACATTACCATGATGATATTTTTAATGTTTGAAATTTTCCTTTTTCAAATTAAAAATTTTAACTCATCTTAGATGACAAACAAAAACGTAAAATTTAGAAATATTATTTATGCATCCTGTCCCATTTATGATCATTTTGAACAAAAACTAAAGTGTAATAAATATTTCCCTTTCTTAGTTTTGGCTCCTTGATGGTGACACTTTTTTCAGATTCATTACGAAAACTTGCCCATGCAATATACAAAGAATTTTTTCAGTTCAAACATCGAAAATTTTCATCAGAAAAATTTTGATATTTTTCTTATTTTTGCTCAAAACATAGATTGTGGGTACATGTTAGACACGCCTCGGCGAGGCGGTTCTAACGAGTTCCCACAATTTATGTTTTGGAGCAAAAATAAGAAAAATAGGTATACCCCTGCGTACCCCAGTTTTGCTATATAAAAGTTGGGTATAAGGGGTACTTATTTCACGGACATGTTTTCCTGATGTGTTCACAATTATAGATACTCAGACTACTTACCCAAATCAATATTCTGCTTATGGCTAAGGTTCTTGCCCATGTCTAAGACTGGGAAAACTTGTATACTTGAAGGGTTGTCTGTTTCTTTCAGGACAACAGTCACAAAATAATTATTTTTTCTTTCTATTCTTGACATTTTACTCTCTTTTATATATTTCTGATAAAAATATCCTTTTTTGTTTTGTTTGTTTCATTTTGACACCCTTGGTACAGTATCTTACCAATTGAGCCGCTGCATGGGAAAACCAACAATCTGCATACGCGAAAACAAAGACGCAGATCAGCTTCGCGGTGACCGCGAAGCTGATCAGTGCCTTTGTTTTCGCTACATGGATAGTACACTTCTTCTTTAAAAATCCGAAATTTCTAGCTTCTAGCCTGCTTCTGTGATTGTACAGGCCGGTTTGTGTCGGACCTGCTCGGAACCCAAATTGTTGGTTTTTCATGCACAGGCTCAATTATGAATGTAATCTCCATGGTGAGACAGTGTGAAAACAGCAGCGAAAAGATAACATCAGCATCATAACTTATCCTTTAATTGCTCACACTTTAAAATCTCTGATTTCAAACATTCAAGTTGAAATAATTAATCATTTCAATAACCGTCTTTTGTTTGGTTGGATGGTTGATTTGCAGTTTAATATCCCAATAACAGGTAAGGTCACTTTTAACATCCCAATCAACAATTTTTAGGCCATGCAACAGGACCTTGGTGTAAAGTTTCACCTGAATGCCTGTAGAAGCCAGGACAGGATCAAACCTGTGACCCCTGGTTTACATGGCCAGTAGCTTAACCATCAGGAGAACATGTCCGTGAAATGAATACCCCTCGTACCCCATTCTTATATAGTAAAACTGGGGTTTACAGGGGGTATACATATTTTTTCTTATTTTTAATTGATTTTGGTTTTTATTATAATAGTGAACACAATATTTTTTTCCAAAAAAAGTTTCATACATGTGATGAGTTGAAAAGGAGCTTCAGGGAGATTTTTCTTTTTTTGAAAAATGTATAGAATATATAGGAAATTTCCTGATCCATTTCAGGGAGATCTGGAATTTTGTGTGAAAAATAGGTATATTTTAGAAGAATTACAATCAATTTTATGGCTCATTTCCTGGAGTCTCCCTGATGATGAGGGAGGTATCACATGTATGAAGTTTTGTATTTTTCAGTGTATTAGATCTAACAGAAAACCTGAAAAATGTCACTGTATAATTTTATGAATATGAAAAATCCCCTGGGATTTGGGTTTGGAACCCAGAATTTCCTGGACAGAAATCAAGGACTCTAACCACTGAGCCAAAGGATTGACTCCCTGACACAGTACATGTAGTACTATTGATTTAAGGATGTTCGCTGCCAATTAAAAAGTATTCAAACTTTTTTTCTAACCACTCTTTTTTGATTCCAAAATACAACACAAGACATTTGAAAACAAAATAAATATAGGGTTATGGCCAGTAGGGCAAACCCTCCCCCCCCAGGGGGAATTTTCTGCACTATGATTTTCTGAAAGTATAGCGAAAAAGATATCAAATCCTGTTTTCTGCCGTCTGGAAGTGGAAGCGTTTGCATTTTACGCTATGTTTTATTATATGACCTGATACCATCTTTTGTATAGAAATAATGGGGGTAGGCGTAGAAAATCGATCATACCTCTGCTGTTACTAATCTTAGACCATTGAACTTGGTCTTTTTTAAAAGCTTAGACATAGCCCTTTCATTCTATGATAAGTAATGCAAAATATCTACTTTGCATATTCATGAATATTAATGAAAACATGAAAATGGTAGAAAATCATTAAAAACCCATAAATTAACTTATTTCAGGCCTAAACTATAGTTTTGATACATTTATATTGCACCATTTAGACATATTTCATAAATTTATTGTTGTCATGAGCCTATGTGAAAATTATCTCATTTGTATATTCATGAATATTAATTAAAAAGTAAAAAATCCTGGAAAAATAGGGTGTATACATATAGTATCATTTGTACCTGGGCTGTTGATAAACATGGAACACTAATGTGGAATCAAATGAATGCTATGGCCATGTTCTATCACCCTTATACATATAATATATGTATTTAAGGATTTAAGGCTCATCTATTTTTTTCATGAATATTAATGAAAACTAGAAATCGCAGAGAAATAATGAAAAAATGAACTGGTATACCTACAGAATGACTTGTATCTGATTATTTCTGTTATTTTCATATTTTTATGTACAGAATATGATACTATCAATCAATTGATACCAATTTCAGTTCTCTAGAGCTTTTGGTTGCTGAGATACTGTCAATTCTATTTGTATATTCCCTTCATTTGTCTATGTTTTTCTCTTATATCTAAAGTTTTCTTACATTCTGGCCACAAGATAGTCAACTTTTTCCTATATCTTATTATATGATTATGAATTATTGTCATATCTATTATTTGATACCAATTTCAGCTCTCTAGGTTTTTTTGCTGTTGAGATATAAACGTTTCCGTTGGTATACCCCCTCTATTTTTCTGTGTTTTTTATCTAATTTTTAAAGTTCTTGTCAATATTTTAACAATAAGAAAGTCTAATTATTCATTAATCATATTATGTGATTATAAAACATTATCATAGCAATCATTTGATACCAATTTCAGCTCTCTAGAGCTTTTGGTTGCTGAGTTATTAACCTTTTCATTGGTATACCCCCTCCATTTTTCTGTGATTTTTCCCTTTAATTTAAAGTTTTATCAATATTCGAAAAACAAGAAAGTCAGAATGTTTGTGTGTCTTACCACATTGTCACAGAACATAATCCTAGCAATGATTTGATACCAATTTCAGCTCTCTAGAGCTCTTGGTCACCGAGATATTAGCAATTTTACTGGAATACCTCCTTCCTTTGACAGTGGTTTTTCTGCTATAACTTACGTTTTCTTAAATATTTGAGCGACAAGAAAGTAAGCTTGTTTATATATTTTATTAAATGATTGTAGAATATTGTCACAGCAATCATTTGATACCAATTTCAGCTCTCTAGGACATTGGGTTGCCGAGATATAAATGTTTAGATTGGTATACCCCCTCCGTTTTTCTTTGAGTTTTATCTAATATTAAAAGTTCTCATCAATATTTGAACAACAAAAAAGTTTGATTATTTATAAATCTTATCATATAATCATAGAACATTATCATACCAATCATTTGATACCAATTTCAGCTCTCTAAAGCTATTGGTCACTGAGATATTAGCAATATTATTGGCATACCTCTTTCCTTTGGCAGTGATTTTTCTGCTATATCTTATGTTTTCTTAAATATTTGGGCAACAAGAAAGTAAGCTTGTTTATATATCTTATTACATGGTTATAGAATATTGTCAAAGAAATCATTTGATACCCATTCCAGCACTCTAGGACATTTGGTTGCTGAGATATAAACGTTTATATTGGTATACCCCTCCATTTTTCTTTGATTTTTATCGAATATTTAAAGTTCTCATCAATATTCGAACAACAAGAAAGTAAGATTATTTATATGTCTAATCAAACAATTATAGAACATTATCATACCAATCATTTGATACTAATTTCAACTCTCTAGAGCGATTGGTCACTGAGATATTAGCAATTTTATTGGTATACCCCCTTCCTTTGACAGTGATTTTTCTCTTATATCTTAAGTTTTCTTAAATATTTGAGTAACAAAAAAGTCAGCTTGTTTATATATCTTATTATAAGGTTATAGAATATTGTCAACGCAATCATTTGACATCAATTTCTGCTCTCTATGGCTTTTGGTTGCTGAGATATAAACATTTCCATAGGTATACCCCCTCCAATTTCTGTGATTTTTCTACTATATTTATTGATTTCATCAAAAGTCAAACAGCAGAAAAGTCTGATGGTTAATGTATCTTATTTCAGGGTTTAAAATGTTATCATAGCAATCATTTGTTATAAGTTTCAGCTCTCTATGGCTTTTGGTTGCCGAGATTTAAACATATCTGTAGGTATACCCCCTCCAATGTTCTGTTATTTTTCTCTTCTATTGAAAGTTCTTATCAATATTTGAACATCAAGAAAGTCAGATTCTTTCTGTATCTTATCACATGATTACAGAACATTATCACAACAATCATTTGATACACATTTCAGCTCTCTTAAGAGTTTTTGGTCACTGAGATATTAGCAATTTTGTTTGGTATAGCCCCTTCCTTTATCTGTTTCTTTTCTAATATCTGAACTTCTTTTTAGTATTTGAGCATTAAGATAGCCAGTTGTTTATATATCTTATTACATGATTATAAAACATTGCCAAAGCAATTATTTGATACCTATTTCAGCTCTCTATGTCTATCAGTAGCCAAGATACATGTGGTATTAGAGGTGTACCACATTAATTCCTCTGCTTATTAGGGGTGGGGGTGATCACTCAAATGGACATTAAAGTGATCCTCTGACCAAATTGGCACCCATTAGCATTTGGTCTAAGGTTGCAAGGTACATCCTACAACCCACTCAAACCCTTAAATGGCAATAGAGTAAATTTTGATTTTCGTCATTTTCATTAATATTCATGAAAATGCAAATGAGAAAATTTTCATTAAGGTCCATGGCGTCAACAAATTTGTCAAATAGCATTATTGGTACAATTACAATGAGCCACAATGATAGTATAGGCCTGAAATTAGTTTTTACGGGGATAATTAATTTTTAAATGTTTCGTTTTTCATTTTAATGTTTTAATGAAAATTCATGAATAAGCAAATTAGATATTTTCCATTACATATTATTGGATAAAAGGGCTATGTATAAGCATTAAAATGAGACCAAGTTCAATGGTCTAGGATAAGAAACAACTGAGATATCTTCAGTTTTCTATGTGTACCCCCATTATTAAAACACAAAAATTGAATATTTAGGGTAATATAATGAAACATAGCATAAAACGCAAACGCTTCCACTTCCAGATGGCAGAAAACAGGGTTTGATAGCTTTTTCAATGTACTTTTAGAAAATCATAGTGTAGAAAATTCCCCCTGGGGGGGGAGGGGGGGTATTGGTAGCTAGAAGACTAGGTAGTGTGCATTTTTTCAAGCTACAGGCCTCTGAATGAGACCTCTGAGCACCATCTTTTAAATTTGGTAAAATTAATTTAATTTATAATTCTTTGAAACATACCTGTCTAGAACAAAAATACACCTAGAATGCTTTCAAAAGTCATAAGATTTACGTAGCGCAGACACTTTTGGACCATAAGCATTGAAAAATTTGCAACTTGGAGTGGAATACAAAATTTTACGATTCCTTTTCTAACCCTACCCCCATACTTGAAAAGTCGGAAAAATCAATATTTTGAAATGTACCAAACCCATATTTGTTGATTCAAACTTTTTCTTGTATTTTCACACAACTTAGAACTTGGTAATATTGTTCGAATAAAAGAAAGAAATATATAGGGTAGTGAGCATATAAGAGAGAACCAACAACTTGAAAATCGCCATTTTCGGCCTTTTTTCGGCTGTTTTGTTTCTAAAAGCCCATTTCATAAAACCACCTTAAATTTTAAAACCAGCACAACAAAGACACAAAGAATGACTTTGAAGACCATGCACACATATACTGCTGCTAAAATAAACATCGAACTAGTGCAATTAATTTGAAGATGTGTAATATTCAAATTTAATCTACCCTATCCCCTAAATTTTACTTACAACTAAAATTTTCTGAAAAGTTGCAGAAAATGGGGTGAAAAAATGAAGTTTCTTAGATTGAGAATTTTTATGGCTCATTCGATGCATATTATCAATATGTATCCAAATATAAAATATTAGGAAAATATCTGCAACCGTTTACGAGATATTAAAGAAAAGAAAAACCGGAAGTTCCGAAATGTCAAATGTAAGCAGCGAACATCCTTAATAGCTGTGCTATTTATAGAAGCCATATATCTTGTGATCCCAATGTGGTATTATCGATCTGGTGTTTCAGTAGTAAACTATTTTGATTCTGATCTGCCAACCCATCCTTATCAACCACAGCAGATAATCTGGAATGAAGATGTGATGGGTCATAACGATAATTCATTAAAGTTATATACAGGAAGCCACTCAGGTGTCTGCTTGGATCCCATGTAGATGTCAGTATACTGACAAATATTGCTGCAATATGTAAAATTTCATGTTGTTCACGCACCTATTATAGAACGTTAACCTGATTGTTCACGAATTATTTTAACGATCATGCACAGTTGAAAAGCATGCATTCAATCGCTTTTTGTATTGAAGCCGCAAGTGATACATGCATTGAAATGAAAAAGGATAACACCACTCGCAAAGTAGCCCCTCAGACACCTGTGATATTAGCACTTTTCTTTAGATTTAAATTTTAATTGGACAATTTATATTGCATCTCACCTGGTCAGAATCCGCCTGTGTCCCGACACAGATCTCTGCCGGGCACCAGTCGCAGATAATGTGCAGTGCGGTTTCAGTAAAGCTGTGTGTCAGGCTGGCACGGCACCATTCGTGGCCACCGTTCGGTTTACCTGAATCTGAATCTGAATGCACGCCAAATTGACAATACCTCACCAGGGGTTCGGAAACTCACATTAAACCCCTCTAGTTTTAGGGCGTTTTTTGACCATATAATTGTGTCCACCATGCAGCAAATTCTTCTCTCGCCCTGTGATATGAAGGGGTTGAATCTATCAATGCTGGATACAAGATACAACAACACTTAATTTGGCCGAGACAGGGGCACTAGCTCGGATCCAAAACAACCATGGTTATTATTGCCGGGATCCGAGGTGCTAGCAACTGCATCCGAGTATTCGAGTTCGACGAGCAAAATAGCAATGTCAGGCAGCTAAGTTGACTTCGCAAGCACGCACGAACCTACGGTCACATGCACGCACGTACATGTACACAAACTATTAAGATTAAGCGGCACCAGAGAAACTGTAAATATAGTTTCTAGCTTGCAGGTGTTATGTCGTCACCGAATGGAGCTACTATTATCTGCTGGAGTGAGGTCAAAATCCTTTTCTCATCAACGGCTTTTCAAATAGCTTGCAATATTTGCTTTCAATTGTCCATCTAAAAAGTTGTCTGTTCGTTATGGTAATAAGTTGTGTCAATGTAAATATTTTTCTTCTTTCTACTGTTTTTCAGGGAATGGGTTTCTACCAGACAAGACTCGCGCAGGACCAAACAGCTAGCTGCTACATAGCAGTTATGTGTTATCAAAGAACCTATTTGTTAACGGCATGTACGCAACAGAAATAGCAGTCACAATCTGAATGTTTTGAATCACGCCATAAACCTAGTTTACACCACTCGGAATAATTTATTACTGACCGTTCTAAGGCGAGTGGCACTATTATTTTTGTCTCTCTACTTCTTGCGTGAATTGTTTTTTCGCACCCATGCCATTCGCTACCTATTTTCTTGTATACAAGACACTGAGTAAATTTAATGTACAATCATGCAATTTGTCGGGTCAAATGATAATCAGAGCATGTAAGAAAATATCTGACCAGCTGTGTTGATTTATTTCTTCAATAATTAATTACTTGTGCAGAACATGTCATAGTAAAGAGATTCCGAGATGGTCAGTCTTTGACGGCACATCAAAGAGATGGATAATTGAGATCCCCTCAAGGCAATTTACTTGATCTAATTAATGTTTCAACCATTGCTTATTAATGACCTATCTACTTATCATTGTTTCACACTGGCCACTATGGTAGTATGCGACAGTGACTCTTCTTGCGATACACTTAATTTTCGTTTTGGTTTTTACTAGTATGGCGCATTGCAGTCGACAGTCTCGGGTACCACGACATCAGGAAAACATGTCCGTGTAATGTATAACCCCTTGAACCCCACTTTTATATAGCAAAACTGGGGTATGCAGGGGTTAACCTATTTTTCTTATTTTTGCTCCAAAACATAGATTGTGGGTACTCGTTAGAACCGCCTCAGCGAGGCGGTTCTAACGTGTACCCACAATCTATGTTTGGAGCAAAAATAAGAAAAATATCAAAATTTTCAGCTCAAAAATTTTCAGCTGAAAATTTTCAATTTTTAAAGATGAAAAATCTCTGTTTATTGCATGGGCAAGTTTTCGTAATGACCAAAAGCAGGAAACAGTTCCATTATGAAATGACTTTTAAGACCGTGATCTCTATCGTCTGTTCGAGAGTGATAGTTTCTTGCCATATATGGTTTCTACCGTTGGCTATCAGAGCATTTTGTTGTTGTTTTAATCAGTCAGAGACTTTACATTGATGGTTATTAATTGGTTATACATGCATGTTTGGGATAGGCTATTTTATATTATTTCAATGGTAGCCGTCGCTGGATATTCCGTTCCACTATTTCATGTCATACTTTGTAATTGTTATCTAGTTAGTACCGGACTGATCTGGGAGAGCCAAGTTCTCTGCTACCGTTGCAATAGTATTTATTCCACGGTGATATTGTTTTGGAGATGTAGCCACTTTCTCTTGGTGCTTCTTCAACTAGCCGCCTATATTTTCGATGCGACATTTATCAGACTTGAAAGTATACGAAGGAAACTTAATAGAAAAATAACAAGGCATACTTTTTCAAATATTTTTTTCACATTTTTTTTTTCAATATAGTCTTCTTGTCTTTTAGAATTTTAACAACTTTGATATACAAACAGACAAGTACAAAAGCACAACACATACACATACTGAACACAAATGGTCTACAATACCAGATTTATATATTTATCAAACAAATATTAAGTTTTGAGAACACAGTAAGTACTTTGAGTAATCTGTAAAATGTTGCACTTTTTTTTCTAAAGGATATAGAAAATATATCAACCATTGTCAGTTAACTGTGAAGTCCCTTAATAATGTGTGGAGCAACGGGTTTTAGGGTAATAAAATAATTGTTTCTACTGTGCCAACAATGAGACCCTACTGGACACTTTTAATATACCAAAAAACTTTCTCAAACATTTTCTAATAATAATGTCATCGTGTATTATTGCACAGTTTATTGCCACACACTTGTAACTGAAACGTTGGTCAGTTCACTCTGGAATTTGTCATTTATGTATGCTGACAACCCACTGCTGCTGATGTGTCTCGCAGATTCTTCTTCTTCCATTTACGTTGCTCCTCGGTCGGTATCGGCTTCTGAAAAGAGACAGTACATGATTGTTGAAAAGGTCGCCCAGGTTTATCAACTGATGACTATTTTAAAGGTCGCCCAGGTTTATCAACTGATGACTATTTTAAAGGTCGCCCAGGTTTATCAACTGATGACTATTTTAAAGGTCGCCCAGGTTTATCAACTGATGACTATTTTAAAGGTCGCCCAGGTTTATCAACTGATGACTAGCTGATGACTATTTTAAAGGTCGCCCAGGTTTATCAACTGATGACTATTTTAAGCCAACTATGTTATGGTTCTCATCGTTATTTCGTTTTGATGCCAGTTTTGTTGCTGTTATCCGGTTCACAATTGTCTTCTCTTTAAAACTTGCATTTTGTTATGTCACTATTGCTCCAACTGTATCAGTTCCTAGTCATTTCTTACATGTGTACATTTCGGTTTATATTTCGGACAATCAATATTAAAATATTTTGTTTTAACTTCTATTTTCTTTCTGCTTAGTCAGCAAGGGCAAAGTTTAATTTTGAACAGATGTATTAAATGAAAGACTTCATTTTATTTATTTTATATGTATGAATTAAGTCTGTAATTAAATCACTATCACTTTAAAGAAAAGAAAACATGTAATACTGCAAGTAATCCTTCGTATATGCATGCTACGTTGCTTTATTTCCCATGGAATGGCGAAAACATGACGCTAAGTTTCATAACCATTCAACAGAATTAAGAATAAGTAAACTTTCAAGTAAACTGCATGGGTTTTGAACATCAAAGATGAAGAGGATTTAGACTGCATTAATTTATTATAAGAGTTTCTGCAATTATTCATCTAACAGGCTTTATTTGCAGTACATCATTTTAAAACATTTGGTTTTATTGATCAATAAATAACTTCATCGAAAGTCAATCATTTTAAACTTTTTCTCACTCAGCGTGATAAGTATAAAATTAAACAAGAGGAAAAATGCAGTATTTTGCGTCGTTTTCGACAACAAACAACTAGACGGGCAAAGTAGTTATATACAAATGAGATTTTCATGAGCCAGTCTAGACCTACACGAAGATACAGTGTGTGCTATTACGTCTAAATTAAGAACAGTTACGAATTACTGAAATTTGGTTTTTGAAATTTTAAGTAGATGCCAATTGCAACAAGCTCTGCTGTAAGGGTTAAATGTCAGATACATAGATACACAAAATTATGAATAAATTAATGTGCGATGGCGTGAGTCACTTTTTAGCACACCTCCCACCAGACCTATTGTTTTACCCTAAAGTCATAATCATATGCACCAAAAATCACAAAAAAATCCTACAGGCAAAAATCGAGATCTGGAAAGTTGTAAATATTTGGGTATAAATATGATTAGATCGACAAGATAATGTCTGTTTGACTGTCTTTGGGCAAGATCACGTTTTGAATTAAGTCTAATATGATATATTGTCGTATAAAACTTTTTATCTGAATTTCAGATACAACACTGGCAAAAATATATCAAACTAACCTGTAAAGTTAACAAAGTTCACACGGTCAGCCTCTAGTTTGAAATGACTCTTGGAGCGAGTCTTCGCCTGTCAACCAACTGTTTGTAGATATCATCGCATATTGAATGTCTGTTTTCGAGTTCCAGCGAACTCTCTAATCCCGCATTTCACAACCATAATTAATATTGGAACCATCATTTGCTAACACCAGTCCTTGGGATTGATGTTGTCCGACTTGTATATGGAGCATTTTTGAATGAGTTTATCTCTCAACATAAGCAGTTTTATACCAGCTTCTAATATTAATATCTTTGGTTTTAAGCGTTTTCATTGCATCCTCCCAATGAGTATCACAGATTGCTTTATATTATGTCAATATCTCGCTATGTCAGAGTTTAAACCACACAATCTGGTGGCTTTGATCCACGAAAACTACTGAAAGTATATGATCCATCAGGTCTATTTCCATTCATATTGTTCAAATTGGAATTACTGTCTACACTTTGGAAGCCAGAGGAACGGCTCTCCTCGTCGTAATACAATGGAACACTATATGCGGATGATCCAGCGCTTGTCGCAACTGGACCACGAGAGCCTCTAGACAAGCTCCCGGAACTACCGCTATAGGTAGGAGAGTTTTTAAATGAGAAGGGAATGATTCTTTGGCTTGGGATGGGATGTGTTTGTTGATATCTTGGAGGTATTGACTGTAGTTGAAGTAGGGCTGGTGATTTACTGCGTCTTTGGTCCCAGTTGTTCTTCGAACGAGTAATGTCTGAAACAAAGAAAGACAATTGTGTTAATTAAATCCAATATAAAACAAGGGTTTTCTCAAAAACTTCGAACTTGCTTCCAATAGTGAATATGAAGCATACCAGTTGACTTTCGAGTTGAGTATCAAAGTTTATTAACACTGAAAAAGTGTATTTTCAAGTTTTATAACAGAATATACTTTAAAGAAATTATGCGAGATGCTGATACATCGTTGAAATTATTAATGGATTACATTACAACATTAAAAGTCATCATAAAATTTCATGGAAAGATTAAATCTTGTAAAAGAATAATCTAGAGTATTCTTTCACAATTTAATTACAACCAACTATTTTTACAAGATTTTTGTGGGTAAATTTTGTGAGTATTGGCCATGAAACGACATGTGCACACAACAAAAACGCAAACCAAACTATATATGTATCCGCACAGGCTGGTTAGCTGGTATATGTAATTCAAGACAGTATATGTACAAGACATTTTGTTCTACCAAGTGGCATATAAGCGAGGGCGTAGGCATATAAGCGAGGGCGTAGGCATATAAGCGAGGGCTTATATGCCACTTGAATCTACGAACTCGTATTTACAATAAATATAAATTAAAGCGTGTTGATTTTGTGCCCACTTTGCGTAACATTTTTTTCCTTGGATTGTACGCAAGAGCTCATATATAATATTATTGTATCAGAGAGGCTTGTGGTTTGAAACTGGTACCGACATCAGATAGCGTGACGCCGTTCACTTAGCCTGATGTTTCTGTCCAATTGCTACCAGAAAGTGATGTCTATCACATGATATACGAGTCTAGGATTCCTTTATTTTCACTAACATAACATTTTTACCACGAATTATGATTTAATTTCGGTGATTCTGACTCACAATAAATTCCGGTTTGTAATTAAGAGAGTCCCGAATGGTTTCCTAGGAAATGATATATATTGATTTCAAAGCTTTAGAGACTTCTCGAAATGAATTGTTCAATCTGATCTGCTGAAAAGACGTTGTCCAGAAATAGAGAATATTGTGAAAACATTGTCCAAAGTGACAAAATATTAAATCAAACTTGTCATTTTAAGACAAGTATTGAAGGGAAAAGTGCTTACATCAATTATTCATATCCACTCTCTGGTTCTTTGACAATTCTCGTACACCATAAGTGACCTTGCTGCGTTATATAATGGCATCTCAGTGTTTGGTAAAAGCGCCACAAAAATGGCGACAACCTCTCGACATGACAATTGACAAGGACGTTAAACGTACGTACTAGGTTTTAAAGTAAATATTCATTGACAGGTTGAATTGGCGCCAAAACTACTCACCATCATGGCCTAAGCCCACGGGACTATGTAGATCATCGTCACTACCCCCTTTCCCACTGTCACCCGCTGAGTCCCCAGACATGTCACTGTGGGCGTCGTCCAGTCTCTTAGGAATGTGGAGTTGGTTGTACGGCTCGTGGTCTGTCAGGTACTCGCGTGGCGGCTGAAAATAGAATGTAGTGTCATGTAGAGTCAGAATGCACCGTGGTGTGCCGATGGAACAGGGGAAGTAAAAATAAAGCTCTGTGCGGTGGATATTCGGTTACTCGTAGCACCATTGTTCAAGAATAGAATAGAACTGATTAATTAAAACAGAACTTTATTGAGGCCGAAGAGATTATGCCCAGCGGGCACATGACGTCATAATGACGTCATATCGACCTCGATACGACGTCATGACATCACATCGACGTCGATCTGACGTCATTATGACGTCATGTGCCTGCTGGGTGGTAACACAAATAACAAGCGCTCGTGCATACAAAAATCCATTAGACGATAATGAAATATGCTCAGACATGCAAAAACAAACAAACAATACAAAAAGCGCTAGGATGGATCGAGTCTGGCCTTTTCTCTGCAGATGACAGCTCTTTTTTACAACTCATGGTGTCATATTAAGAGTTTTCTATCTAAAATAATCGAGAACATTGATAGTTTGAAAAATTCATGATACCCAATAGATTTCAGTATAAACACTACATGACTGCATGCATTAGGAAAATATCAGATTCAATGAAACCAAACGGTTTATTTGATAGCAGAGACAAATCTGACTTAAGACAATGGGCATCAAGTTACAAACTTTATATTGTTATGCTAGAGTTTCTATGGGACTGCAGTGAGCCACGAAATCTGATTCACGTGACTTCTAGTAACAGCTGTCCGACTTGTATATATCATGAATTATTATATAACTTGAAACAAAATAAATTAATAGGTCGGTACATGGGCCAACATGATAATAGAAAATTGTTGTATCTCTGTCATTTTAATTGATGGCACTGAAGTGCCTCACAAAAAAGACTCATGGCTTAACATGTTCATGCATTTGATGATAGTACTAAGAAATCTCCAGCAAAACTGGCCAATTTGCTTTTAATATCAAACACCTTGGTTGGTATATTAATATTCTACTGCGGTCCAGAAACAATTTTGGCAAATGAGATCACATTGAAACTATAATTACATTTTCTCTTTTTTCCCTTTGAGGATAGAAGACACATTGTTCGTTTTTAGGATACGGTGCTTTAAAGGCAATATATGGCCATATAATTATAGATCGTGAAATTCTATTTACATAATTGAGAACTAGTCATTATTTCATATTACCCTTAGCTCACATATTGACCAAATTCTGTATGCAAAAGCACTTATTTGATAGAAGAATTCTTTTCATCGATTCATGTAAGGTTACATCTGAGCCAACAAAGGTTAGTAGATTGAGACCATTAGGGAGAACAAGTAATAAAGTAATTGTTAATTCACATTTAATGTTCACTTAATTGGCGGTAGTTTTCAAATGAACAACGGAGTAATTAACCGGGTAGATTCTGCACACCAACACCGCAACCTAGGTGATTAAAGTACCATCAAGTACAAGGACTGTGGTATCCTTCAGCAAGTTTCTGTGACACTTGGTGGTCGTCTACCTAAATGCTGTGGAGAACTACTTGTTCGGGGATGGGAGAACTTGTCTGTCTTTACAAATGGTTCAAAAACTAAAACATAAAACAGAGACCTTAAGGGTCGAGTGGTAAAAAAGAATGTTAAATATAGGCCATAAAAACTTGCAAATGAAACTGGTAATTTAAGAAATTTTACAGGTAAACATTAAGTTAGAAAAAATGTGGACCTATCGCCATTTTCATTTCATTTGACTGAAAAAGAGCGTTTACAGGAAGTTTTGTTGATCTAAGGGAAAATAAGAAGATTCGAAACTGTATGACATTATTAAAAAAAAACAAAAAAAAAACAGTTTCAACCCATCCAAATTATTCTTTCAAGTGTCTAATATGTCTGCAGCCTGATTTAACAACGTCATCTCATTGATAAGTGTGCTATGATAAGTGTTACTGTGCCGTTTTATTTCTTGACTTAGTTGAGTATGTCGACAATCATATTTTCCCTGTCATGTTAATAATATTAAATTTGACAAGCGTTATATTCCCCTATGATCTATGCAGTTTATGGTTATCCTTGAGAAATCAAAAGACAAGACAATCTTGATATGCTTTTTGAACCTTAATATAACATGCATGTAGTGAAAAAGCACGTTCGCTGTTGATAATAACGGTACAACTTGAAGTTCCTATAATGGGAGAAATATGCGTTTGCAAAGGATGCACACCTTTAGTCATTCCTTCGCTTTAAACTTACCCCTTATTATTATTATTGAATCAATATTCAGTATCATATACACTGAAAAAAAGTTATAAGAGGCCACCTCATATTTTTTCTTCTAGTTCAGAAAGTAAAATACGATCAATTAAAATTCATGATCATATGAATAAACCAATGTCTAACAGTGGCTCTGTGAGTTTCTGCATTCCAAAATGCGTGATACTTCTCACACAGACGAAGCATGTGTAAAGGTACCCTCATTTCAAAAAGTCACACTTTATTAACATCAAATTAAATGTCATATTATGACGTTGTTTTTTTACATTTTAATTTATTTGAAAGTGCTACTGACTGCCATGATGCAAGATAAGATTAAGTCAAAAGTGTTGCTGCAATAAGAATCTTCGTTTCTGTTTTGTACATGCAAGAAGACAACAACCTGAATAACAGGAATTCAGCTTTTGTATGCAATTTGCATACCAACTTTGTTCTTCTCCAGTTGCGTTATTATCAGCAGCACGGCATTGAAATTTTCAGCGATTATTTAGGTCAATTACTAGACTCGGATAAACTTTGAAAATTCAAAAAATCGTCCACAAATTTTGTTATTTTGTTCATTAAAAATTGGCATTGAAACCGGAAGTGTGCGGCAGCCTTGACCTTTTGGTCCACGAAAATGGTCTAAAACAGTTCAGTCGAGTTATATCTCTCATTTCCAGGCCTCTTCAAGTGAATTTAACAGGGGTCAACATGTTTAAGAGGCATATTTATGAATTTTCCAAAAAATCTCAAAATTGGCGATTCGTAAAAATGCATACAAATTCTACCAGTAGAGAAAATTCGAATGTTTGATGCTTTTCCGAGCCGTAACGACCCCTTTGATGACACCCGTTCCTAATTTCAATAAATGGTGTGCTGTATCCAATTTTTTATTTAAAAACATTGATTTTTGCATTTTTACTCCAAAAACGCTTTTAGTGAAAAAAAAATATTTCTTAACACTTTGGGACTTTACTTACTTGAAAGACACGTCTTTCGGCAGAAAATCGTGCAATTTTGAACATGGCTTAGAAACAAAAAATGAGTTTGAAAAGTGGCCTCTTATAACTTTTTTTCAGTGTAGATCTATAATTTCCGAATTCATCTTGCCTTTCTATCGTTTTTGGTAGTTTCTTTTAAAGAAGTCAAGTATAAAGAAGTGTTACACGAATCATATATTTTATATGAGACAACTTACATTTCAACTACAGCAAAAACTCAACAACCAAGAAAAAGAAAAAGAGACATCGGTGCGGTGCGGTCAATCGAATGGTCAACCGCATCGTCCATTACTTTATCCACGCTTAGACGCACACACTAAGCACATAAGCAACTCTACTACACACAGCAGCAACATTACAGTTCATGACATTTAAAGAAGAATGAATTATTATTCATTATAAAGGAACTTCAAAGGAAATCATTATTCCAATGAATTAAACGATTTGATTATGAAAAGGCGTACACTTGGCCTTTGTTTTTGATTTCTCTATGCATAATTTTGAATCTGTAAGACTAAATGATTCTTATTTTATAATTTACGCTGTTTTTGATTTGATTGATCGACGTCAGTTTTATACACCGTTCTCTTGTTTGAAAACGACGGTGTTTAAGAGATATTCAAAAATACGAGCATTCACCATTATTATTGAGCCCATAAAACGGGTTCGGGCAGTTGATTTTAATGACTCAGTTCAGTAAGAAAATATGAAATTACCATATCGCTTTGAACGGGGGTTGAAACATTATTACCATTTTATATATTAAAACGGTAGTAAAACTGTTCCAAAATTAGAGAGCGGAAAATGAAGGCCGAAAACAATCGGTTCCTGGTATGATGTATACAATGAAAAGCCCTATCATTTCTCTTTTTATTCATGTTCATTTATTCGGGTCGTTGCTCCTTAACCTTCAGCATCTGTTTAAGGCATGATTTTGAACGGTCAGCTTCCCATGACTAATAGATCAATGATCACACGAATAATAGAACAATGTTGTTTTGAAACGAAATGTATACTATTTTTGTTGTTAATGAATGACATTTTGCTTTCTGATATTTATGATTCATTTGCGTCTAGTTTTATCCATCCTAATTCTGTTACATCACATCAGGGAACTTGTTACAGATGTTACCGCTTTAAGCTTTATTCCTTAATCTACTTTCGCTCTTTCTCATAACATCATATCAGACAAATGCTGTAACATCTTGGAGAATTGAAAATGCTGCGCTAATCTGTGCAAATCCCA
Organism: Rugalucina vietnamica; assembly: GCA_964017185.1. Lineage (NCBI taxonomy): Eukaryota > Metazoa > Mollusca > Bivalvia > Lucinida > Lucinidae > Rugalucina > Rugalucina vietnamica. Next base: position 84,104,833 of record OZ024869.1, on the reverse strand, counting down.
GTTGATCCTCCAACATGTCCAATATGTTTGTCGGTCCAAAAACTAGCATATCAAACAGAGTCGGTAATCCCTTGTTCTTCAAGATATTCACTTTTTCTCGTATTCAGTGCTGTGTTCGAGTAGCTTGTATGTGATCCTATCATTACGAAAACATGCCCATGTAATATACAGAGATTTTTAAAGTTGTCAAAAATGAAAATTTTCAATAGAAAATAGAGGATATTTTTCTTATTTTTGCTCAAAACATAGATTGTTGGTACACGTTAGAACCGCCTCGCGAGGCGGTTCTAGCGAGTACCCACAATCTATGTTTTGGAGCAAAAATAAGAAAAATAGGTATACCCCTGCAAACCCCAGTTTTTCTATATAAAAGTGGGGTTTATGGAGGTATACATTTCACGGACATGTTTTCCTGATGTATAATACTTTGTTTCAGTTCTCGATTCATACTTTGATAAAATGTTTTCTTGTTTAATCAAGTGTCAGATCATAACAAACCTGTACAGAACGTCGTCCGAATATAATGCTGTATAAAAATACAAGAGTGCATTTTAACGTGTACTGAAGAAAACAAGCCCGTAATAGGAAACCCATATTCTCTGCCATATTTGTGGTGCATGCCAAAATACGCCAGAGAAAGAAACAATTGTTGATTTGGGGAGAAAAAAAAAATCGACAAATAGCCTTAATTCGTGTTAAGTTTAGTAGGACATGCATCTGGCACCTTTCTGCCTTTTAAAGATTCAGAAATGAATCCCTACATAATTTAGTGAAGATCAGTTAAGTCAGGATGTTGCTATTGTTAACAGAAAACTCTATCCTTCAACCAGCTGTGTCACGCAAAGCCATGGAAACTGATATCAAAACCTGGGCTTTATGTATTAAACATGTATGATATCTAGGTTACATGATATCTACTATCTAGGTTAACGAGTCTGCAATGAAAAGCACGATCTTACGCTTCGGTGATATCTGAAAGTGAATGAAACGAGATTAGAACATTACGGCCGATGGTTTTTACGCGGGTAACTCATCTTCGTTTTTATTAAGTCTCACGGTTACATAAGTAACATATGGGCATAGTGTACATTTGAATGACGTATTACATAAATAAACCATTGTGACAGTTGTCAGACGTCCTATGAAACTTGCAAAATAATAATAATAATAATAATAATAATAATAATAATAATAATAAAAGATGCATTGTAAGAATCATTACTAGAACGTGTATAGTTAAGAACATGACAAAACTGAGTTTTACAGATAACAGAATGTCTCCAAAGTGCATATGGGTTTATCCGTCAATCTGAAAATTTTAGAAAAACGACGGCAATTAATTAAAACATGTTTGCTAAAAATAAAACATGCAGCAACGAAAGCATGTAGGCTCATCGCCAACAGCATGTTGCTGTTTTCGAGTTGAGGATGAGCAAGATGAGCCAATGCGTAAAAAACAATATGCATAGGCGAAAACAAAGACGCAGATCAGCTGTGCAGTAACTGCACAGCTGATCAGCGTCTCTGTTTTCGCTACACGGACAGTACAACCCCTCTTCTTCCTAAATCCGAAATTTCAATCTTCTAGCCTTCTTCTGTGACTGTACAGGCCTGTTTATGTCAGACCTGGTCGAGAACCCAAACTGTTGGTTTTCTCATGCGAAGGCTCAAGTAAGAAATTTTTCCTCCCTCATCATATCAATTTGTATCAATCTTAATGAATTAAGAACCGTTATCTTGACAAGTATATGCCGTATCCTGACAGCAACGTATTGCATGCATGTTGGGATGCTGTCTGAACAAGTGTAAAGCAATATGCATGTTATCTGTCATTTCCTATTTATTACTGCCACACAACACGTGATGAGTGTCAGAAATAAGCTGGTTTGACTGAAACTTCTTACTTTTCTGATCATAAAATATAAGAACAGAAATCATAAGATACAAAAGGTCATAGGTCCATGAGCTCAAATATGAAGTTTACCATGTAAATTAGCGAGTTGGCATTGGAACTCACATTTTCTGTCTAGTTTTAGGGTTACAGATAAGATGATTCGCGAAAACTATGCGGGGTCTGACAAGGACAAATGAGCCTGTGCGTGAGAAAACCAACAATTTGAGTTCCGACCAAGTCCGTAACAAAACCGGCCTGTACAGTCACAGAAGATGGTTAGAGACTTGAAATTTTGTATTTAAGTAGGAGAGGGATTGTACTTTCCGCGTAGCGAAAACAAAGGCGCTGATCAGCTTCGCGGTTACCGCGAAGCTGATCTGCGGCTTTGTTTTCGCCTATGCAAACTGTTGGTTTTCTCATGCACAGGCTCAAATACATAGTGTCCAAATTCCATTTTTGCTATCTAAATGAGTTTCATTTTCGTCGTGTTATCATGTAAATGACCATGCTATGCTCGTTGATCTAACGTTGCCAGGACATCTTTGACAGTTAGGAGATAATTCCTAATGATTCAAACTCGAATAAGGCTAGAAAAAATGTTTGTGCGCCCAGCGAAGACTCAGATCCGCATTGGTATATATGCAGTCAAAAAATCGGGGACCGCATGGAAATTCGGTTTCTAACAAGCATGTGGGTAAAAGGTTACTTGTAAGGGCTATATTAATAAATATGGCCAAACCATTCGTTCGGATTCGCATCTATGCATGTATATGGTTTCTTGTGCTGGGTCTCAAATTGTTTTGGGTGTCATTAGCATAGTGATCCAAGAGCCCGGGGTATCTGTAAGGCTTAATTTGGTTAAAAAGCACTTTGTTTTACAGATAATTTAGTCACTGATATGGGTTATCTTGCAAGAAATGGACAAATTACATTCCAAACTGACCATGCTTTTCTTTAACTCTCATATTAGCCTGGCATCCTTTATATGGGACATAGGCAAACAGTATAGCCACAGATGTGACGCCACAGAACGTGGCGTCCCATCTGGGGCTATTCTGTTTAATCGAAAATGAGATAAAAAGTTAAAAAAAAAACATCACTCTTAATGCCCCTTAAAATGACAATTTGCTTAATGATAATGATGGGAAAGTCAATTTGTCAAAAATGGGTTATGGGCTACATGCACTCTGGAAAACAAGAAGGCAGATAAATGAAGAAGAAAAAACGGCCAAGAAAACCAAATGGTAAACCTACACTGCAACTTATTCACAGTTCAAATTTGATGGTGTTTTAACAATAAGTTACAGACAGTGCATGGTAATAAAAAGTTTAGGACTTCCCGTTTAAAATAGTATAAAAATCACACATCTATGAAAAATAGGGGTAAAAGAAGAGGCATGCCACCTTAGAAGCCCGCATTGTGATTTTTGTTGAAACTTTACACTTGGTGTTAAACAAAATAAATCTGGTGACAGTTTTTAAACTTATTTGAGAAATGAAAAATGATGCCCATTCAAATTTGAGATATTAACTGAAAAATTAAATCTCAAAGCCTTGCTTCAGTGAACTAAAATTTTGTTCGTGGTGTTCAAAATTATGTCAGAAATATGCATTATTTAAAGTCATTTTAATCAGGCTTGTTGCAAGTCTGATTTGAAATTTTGAAAACTTTCAACGGTTGTTTCTCTATAAAGAAAAAAAGATACGTGTAACATGGATGACTTTGCTTTTAATTTCATGCATATAAACTAATAATAAATAGTTGATAAAATGCAAATAAGAAATGACACAATAGGATACGAGACCAAAGCATGCAACCATTTCAAGATGAAGTAAATTTGTTATAGTTTGCATGCGAAGAAAACGATACAACTTTAATCGGAACATGCTACTTGAAACCCTGTGATTTACATCTAAATATATGTTATAGAATTATCTGTTGTTGTTTTTTTTTTCAGTTGAGTTGATACAGTGCAATGAAGCTGCAACCTTATGTCATCCTTCATGGTAAAGAATTGAATATACGACTGCATGAAATGAATATTTCATAAGCATAATTACAAAGAAATTGGCCAAACCCGCGGCGACTCACTTCAAGTATGGCCGTTCCCAACTAGCTGCGCAAGAATTACACCAAAACTGGCTTGCATGACTTTTTTCTGCACAAGAAGGGTGACAATGGGTCTAAATGACACGGTCATGTTACCATCAAGATGGTGTTTTTGAAAGGGGCAAATTTGGTTCATTTCTCCCTTTGATATCTCATATATACAAAAAGAACATGGCACAATCAAAAACTTTCTAGATTCTTGATAGATAGCACATGTGTTTCCTATATACATAATCACTCCAATCATTTCACTGGCAGTTTGGACATTGTTTTTGAAAGGCATAATTCATCTCACATTTGCAGAAATAATCAGTTTTTGACGAGGGGTCAAACTGACCTCTCTGTATCTGTCATCGCTGTAGATTTGATGGTTTATAAAGTTGTTCTCATCGGGTGAGTGAGAAAAAATTGACAAGCACCCTGACTTTATTAAACAACTCAATCCTTGATTATTTTACCAGAAATGCAGACACTTCCTCAAAAATTGGCGATGCAACAAGAATCATATGAAACTAGCCAAAATTCCATCGTCAAAATGTGCAACCGTTACAAGTTGCTCTACACACCATGTTCAAGTGCCGATTAAAATCGTAGACGACTTTGTAAGAGACAAAAATATGCATTAACCATAGTACGCCTGAGAAATTGGCAAGAAAAAAGCGCTGTTTCACCTGATTGGAATGAAGTGAAATCAAACTGGATTGAGATGGAATCAAGTTATCTTCTCAAATCATTTTATCTTTCATCTGATCAAACTTTGTTTAGATTCACTTGTACCTTTCAAAGAATGCATTTTAAGAGCACGAGTTTCAAATCAGCCTTTGTTTGAGAAAACCAACAATTTAGATTTCCGACAAGGTCCGACACAAACCGGCATGTACTGTCACAAAAATATGTTAGAAGCTTAAACGGATTTAATAAGAACGTGAAAAGAGGGATTGTAGTATCTGCGCAGCGAAAACGAAGGCGCTGATCAGCTGTGCAGTTACTGCACAGCTGATCTGCGCCTTGTTTTCGCATATGCAGACTGTTGGTTTTAGAGCAAGTTTCAAATATCTACCCATTACTTGTATCAATAAGCATGTGTGCACAACTGAGTTTCAACAAATGCAAAATTAGAAACAGACTCGTCAATAAATTAAGCATAGAACTTCCGATTATTTGAAACAAAGGGATTCCATGCAGTTTTCTGCAAGTCTATGGTTTTCCTGGAATGCTTCAGTGATGCTATGGGTGCAGACATTACGAAAACACGTCCATGCAATATACAGGTGTTTTCTTAAGTTGTCAAAATTGAAAATTTTCGGCAGATTTTTTTTTTCTTATTTTTGCTCAAAACATAGATTGTGGGTACACCAGGAGCCTATAATCTCTCACGGGTCCATGAGAGATTATATGCTCCTGGGGTAAACGTTAAAGTGTAGGGTATGTGGGGGTATACGTTTCACGGACATGTTTTCCTGAGATTAGAAATGTACCTCGGTAACTAATGAGGTCGTCATGCAGGTTGACTTTTATTTCGCTTTTTTCAGAAACTGAGAAGTCAAATAATTATTTGAAAAGAACCCAGCATGTAGCCTTAACGACAAAACATTAGCAGTTGCGTTCTTTCAGAGCATCCTTTCATTTCTTTCTTTATGTTTTTTCAACAAACAAAACCACTATGCTGTTTTGTGAAAGTGTCACTGGGCAATTCTGTGGCGACTTAATGTCAGGACCCATGTATAAACAGTCTATGTTTTCCGCTACTTTTCACACAAACAAATACTCGAGTGGCCATCTAACCTTAAATAAAGGGCGCCCACCATTTATAAAAGGCAAACATTTCGCACTAGCACGCGAATCCCTACAAACACAATACCACATAAGGAAATTGCCCTCATCTAACTTATTTAGAGCTACACCATTTTTTATTGCGTTTTCTAATAATGTTCTGCTGTGTTTAATTTTCTCAATCATGAATTTAGTTCCAGTCAGTTGAGTGAGTGAGCCGCGTCATGAGAAAACCGGATTCTGCATATGCAAAAACAAAAACGCAGATCGGCTGTGCAGTTACTGCACAGCTGATCAACGTCTTTGGTTCCGCTTCATGGATAGTTCAAATCCTCTTCTTGTAATATCCGAAATTCCAAGCTTCTAGCCTTTTTCTGAGACTGCACAGGCCGGTTTGTGTCGGACTTGAGTCGGAACCCCTATGGCCGGTTTTCTCGTGACGCCGCATGAATGCTGGTCTGTCACAGCTCAGCTTCCGTAGTTCAATAAAGCGCTAACCGAACCGTCAACGTGACAACTTGATCTGTAAACGCAAAGTTCGGATGACCTCACGCATATAGGAACTAATTTAGAGATCCAAATACATGTTGGGGTTTAACCCCATGCTGATGATGTTTGTGGCATTCAACAGACACCGCCTGACTAAAAAAACATAGAAAACTATTTTTGCTTGATAAAAAGCAAAGAACACGTTTTGCCACGCTAGGGCTGTAAATATACACAGAAGAACAATACAAAAAGGCAGCAAGGAGGCAAATAATCTAAAGGTCTTATATTGACAGAAATTAGATTGAATGGAAAAATCTATGTTCTCCATTTAGCTGATGTTTTAATTGAAAAGGCGCAATCTTGATTCGATACTTAAGTGGTAGTTTCAATTTTATCATTTTGTTTCATCCTTACAGCCAGTTTCAACAGAGCGCCACCTTTCACAACGACAATTTGACGCTTACTCTGAAACTTGCTGTAATCAGTGACCAAGAACATGTGATGTCATATTGATGTCATATTGAAATGCATGCTGCAACCACAGACTCTCATTCCTGCTACCCCTACACCACCCTCAACTCAAATACGCATCTCTCCCATACATTTTAAATAATGTCACACTCAGACAAGTAGATATGTAAACGAGAAATAGGCAGAAAAAGCTATCAATTTTGCGTCTGTGATTCGAATACCAGATAATTCCACTCAAATCTCTTACAAATGTTCAGGTATTCATGTAATTTTGATCGTAACACCTCAATTTGATAAAATTTATACCCATTGTCCTTGTACAAATAGAAATTTGACGGTTTTTCTTTTCAAAAAGATCCGATATGATAATAAATGTTCGTGTGCAAGAAATCATCCCGATAATACTTGCTTGATCTTTGAGCCCGGGAGCAAGTATGAAGAGTTTATTTACTTGTTCTACATATTTTTCAGTCTACTGATTTATATCTTTTTATTGTCGAAATAATGGGTTATTATAGCCAATCATTATACCATTAATAAAAGAAATATTTCTTTTTTATATAAAATTTTAAACGTTGCAAGAAATTTCCCATGTTTCCTACCTTCAAAATTATATGGTTGATATCCTCTGGGTGGTGGGGTAAGTTGTCATTCTGAACTTCCATCATCCCGGCTTCTTCCAAGGAGAAACTGACTTCTTTCTTCTTCTTTTCCTGATAACCGTTGTCTTGGTAACTGGTATCCATAGCCTGATAACTGCCATCTAGCGGTGGCTGGAACCCACCGTCAGTTATATCACTGTCATTCAGATTCTTACTGTACATGTTTTCGGACAGAACCTTTTCCCTGACGTCCTTCTTTCGACGTTGATTATCAACACGACGCAAGAGACAAATTGTTATAATGATCCCAGCGGCAATCACAACTGTTATCGATAGCACGATTATGGCAATCACAAAATTTGCATTTGGTTCCTCTTCCATGAATCTGAGGGTACCATTGTCAGCCGTTATCTGTACCCTTAACAGTGCCGTTGACGTAAGTGGGTTATCACTAAGGTCTTTCACAGTTATATTCAAAATGTAAACTTTATCAATAAGGTCAGCGTTTGACAATGGAGCCACAAGAATAATATCACCATTATTTGAGTCAATTGAAAAGAAATTCGTTGTATTTAGTGTCACCATTGAGTATGTCAGTTTAGAATTTGCGTTACTCGGCTCATCGGTGTCAGTAGCAATAACGTTGAAAATAACCGTCAGTGGCGAGGTAAGGTATGGAACCTTTACAGTATCATTTCCAAGAGTTGGGTATTCTATCTTTGGAGCATTGTCGTTTGCATCCTCGACGTAAATCGTGACTAATGCTGAGCTGGATTTAGGTGGCGTCCCTTTATCCGTTGCAATTACTTCAAACGTATATTCCGACGTTCCCTCTCTATCTAATTCTCTGTCAGTTTTAATGAGCCCGTCTTGGAATACCACAAAAGGGACGTTCTTACTAGACGGTCCAAGTTTGTACGTAACGAAACCGTTGTCACCTTCATCCCCGTCCTTCGCAGTGATACGTGCAGGAGTTACGGTTGTATCTGACGGCAGATTCTCACCAACCCAACGTCTAAATGACGTCTCCGTGAATATTGGTAAATTGTCATTTTTATCGTCCACAATTAATGTAATCAATGTCGAACCTCTTAGTGAAGGATGACCCTTATCATGAGCGTACACAGTCAAATTCACTTCAGTCATGTTTTCTCGATCAAAAATCCAGTTTGCCATAACGACACCTGTATTTGGGTTTACTACAGCATACTTTTCACTTTCTGGTGCCATTTTATATTCTATTTTACCATTATCACCTTCGTCAAAGTCATATGCAGAAACCATCGTTATTGTATCTCCAATTTCGTTGTTCTCTGAGATATTTGCAAAATAACGTTGTTGCATAAAACGAGGATCACAGTCATTTTCGTCGAGTATTTTCACAATGAACGTTGTTTCGTTTCCCAGTTGTGGATTACCATCATCGTGACATCGAACGGTGACTTCGTGAGTTGCGTGACGTTCTCTGTCGAGACTCGCCGATACCGTAACTTTGAATTCGTTGTCATCATAACGTTGAAGACTGAACCAATCACTGATAACACTGCATTTAACTTTGCCATTCCGTCCTGTGTCTTGGTCAACAACTGTTATATGAGCTACCACAGCACCTGTATTTGCATACTCAGAAGCAACTGCATAATCTTTACCGGTCATTAAGTTTGTGTATATCTTAGGTGGGTCATTTCTGATATCTAGAACATTGACGGTGACGTAAGTCTGTGTCGTTAACGGCGAATCCCCTTGATCTGCAGCCTCAACAATAAGTCTATAGCCATTTTCCTTGTATGACAATTTTCCTATCACCCTTAGTTCGCCTTTTGTTTCATGAATTGCAAACTTATCAAGGTCTGCCTGGATTTCACTAAGTTTATACCTCACATTACCATTTTTGCCGAGGTCTGGGTCAGTCGCCGTCAAGTTGAGGATTACGGTGTTGATTTGAACGTCTTCTCTGATAGTTATGTTGTATGACGGTTTATCAAACTGAGGAAAGTTATCGTTGTCGTCAAGAAGGTCTACTGTCACGTGCAGAGTGCCATGCAGGGGTGGGGACCCTCCATCCTTTGCAACCATGTCAAATGAGTACGAATCCTTTGTCTCTCGGTCTAGCTTTTCAGTAACGATGAGTCTGGCTGTAGAGCTACCGTCTAGTTCGTGAGTAAAATTAACCTTGAATGGTAGGAATTCACCGGGAGTTTTGGGCACCAGTTCGAAAGTTTTGATCGAAAATTGAGCAGTCTTGTCCATATCCCTTATGTCTTTTATCGGTGGCATGTCAGTTCCTACGGGTGTTTTCTCTGAGAAGGAATAGTGGACAGTTTCTTCTGGGAATGTAGGTATATGATCGTTTATGTCATCAACTTCAACAGTCACTGCTATGACTTCAAAAAAGCTATCATCACTCGTACTTTGACTTTGTGCTGCAACTTCGAAAGAAAAGTCACACGGTTCTCTAAATCGGCATGACATTTCTCTATCAATTACTTGTGCAACTTTCAGGTCACCGCTGTTTTCATCTACGTGAAAATATTGAGTATAAGAGTTACCTCCTTGGGTCATCAAGGCGAATTTAATGTCACTCCGTGGAATTCCAGATTTTTGTAAAATATTTCCGATCACAAATCCTACTTCTCTTTCCTCAAATACACGAAAAACAATGTCATAATTTTGTCCACTGACGCTCAAAAATAGCACACAAAATATCCAAATTACTTGATCCATTTTCTTCAGTTTCTTCTAAATATCCTGTAAAATACAAATCAAAAAGTCCGCGAAAATATTACTGTCCACTCGAAGAATCTTTAACTTCTTAACTACTCTTAATCATTTTTCCGATCAATCCCATACAAGTGTCTGATTTCGACGAAGCTTCACACCAGAGCATATGTTTCTACTACTGAAGATGCTCATTTATAAAAATAAATCCAGCGTTTCCAAACAAATAATGTCTGTTTTCTGCTTATCTATTCATAGACCATTCCTGCTCCGATACAACTTAATTTGTGCAGTTAGAATCCATCACATCAAAGTATTATAACATCCTCAACGCTCACTTCGTGTGTTATAATGACGAGGTATTTTCCTTTCACAAGTATCAAAGTGGTCTCATCATGACAAACCGAACCCACTCAACTGGCGTGAAGTGCGATAATATCAATAGGTACTTGATCTTGTTTTACGGTTCGGTGCGCGTCATTATCCTTTACAGTATTTTCACTTAATTCTGTAGGACTTGCTGTCTGGTCACCCGTAAGTGGTTCAACTAAAAGAAACAACCTCCCGATGCTAGCTGGACAATGTTTGCTTATTATTCCACCTGTAATTTACACCTGAACAATTTATTACATCATCATAACCCATCAACTGTCAGTCATTCAGAAAAACCACTCCACGTGAATTATACAATCTTTAGATAGATACCAGTTACAGGTACTAATTGGTGGTCTCTGTTGCGCATCAACTTATAATTAACACCTCCAAGTTCCAGCAAAGTTTATATCTGCACTTTTTCACGTGATGTTAATCGTTCCAAGATGTATAATCAACTGTAGCTTCACCGATTATATCCGCGGTATATCTATCTAGCCCGGTTAAAGATAATCTTGTCTCGTACTGGGCAACTACAAAATACTTTTATCCTTCACTGTGGCGCTATTTAATAAATGTCGATAATATCTCAATTAAATTGAAAAAGAGCGCAGTTACTGCATTCCGCGATTTTTTGCAGAGTAATTATTGTGTTTCACAAGTCACGCTTGGTTGACGCGCCAAAGTATTGTCCTATCCTGGCATAACTTAACTCGTTGACACGTTCCTGGGGTTTCTCGGCTCTACCTGTAGAAAATTAACAAGTTTTTATTCCTTTTAGAATTTTCTTCCCTTCTGTTCACTGATTTTGACACTTCTATTTAGTTTTTTAACATATAACATTGAGTCTTAATTCATTTCCTTCTGTTAAATACAATGACCACTCAGTATAATGACAAATTTGTTTTGATAATGTCAAGTGACTTTCTCACTTTTAGCCTAAAGACTTGAGCTCAGTGACAATACCATTCAATGCTGATACAATATCGGACAGATCTGTTCTGATTTGTACGCTTTGTTTTATACCAGAAGCGATATAAAATTTATTAGCCTTTGGCCAAGACGCCTAGCCAGTTATAAAGCTACAAAAAGTAATTTCGTAAACGAGAATTTTTGTATTTTCTTCCTTTCAATCTGTCCAGACTCTTTGATTAATTGAAGGACTGCAGTTAGATTATCTAAAGAATACGTGCTTTGTTTGGCGAAATTCAGTTTTTGTCCTGAGCTGTCATTTTTCTTTTCCAACTTTCGGGCCAAATGACCCGCTATTTGTACCATAATTTCGACCAAGTAAGCAACTTCTTTGATCGGTTTGTATGGGTATGTGTGTTATTAGATGAGCCGTTGTGACATAGAAACCGACGGATTCATATGATTATGATTAGACTGGACCTTAGCCGGTAAAACAGAGAGCCCAAACTTTGGCCCAGGCGCACTATGTGGTGGTTCTAAAGGCATCCTTAAAATCCTTAATAGTTTCTTTCCCTGAATAACATTACGAAAACTTGCCCATGCAATTATACAGAGATTTTTTTCAGTTGTAAAAAATGAAAATTTCATCAGAAAAAAAAATGGTATTTTTCTTATTTTTGCTCAAAACATAGATTGTGGGTACACGTTAGAACCGCCTCGGCGAGGCGGTTCTAACGAGTACCCACAATCTATGTTTTGGAGCAAAAATAAGAAAATAGGTATACCCCTGCAAACCGGCCCAGTTTTACTATATATAAGTGGGGTTTAAGGGGGTATACATTTCACGGACATGTTTTCTCGATGGACTTCGTGTGTTATGCATGTGTATATGTGTATTAATTAAAACGTTACAAAAGTAGACGGCCTTCAGTCTTAAACATTAAAATGAAAATCGGTGGGATTTTAATTGGACCCATAAGTTATATCGTCTGTTTTATCGTGTACACAGCGATTCAAAATCCTCGGTAGCTCAGTGGCTCGCTGGTCCAAATCTTCTTAAATATCACTTCAACTCATTTAAGCCTGGCTTCCCTTTTATGGGACATAGGCATTTACAGAATAGCCCCAGATGTGACGCCGCAGAACGCGGCGTCCCATCTGGGGCTATTCTGTTTGCTTAAAGAATTTTCATCGAAAAATTGAATAAAATTTAAAAATCACTCCTAACACCCTAAAATGAAAGTGGACTCATCCAATTGATAACGATGGGAGAATCCATTCGTCAGATATGGGTTAAATAAAGTCAACAAGATGACCGCCACTTTAGCACATATCGTCTACAACACTGGTCAAACAAGTTGTGGGACTATCTAAAGACTTATTTTGTGGTTAACATTTCTGCAAAAGAATTGAAATAAGTACCAAGTTTCAAAGAAATTCTCACAGGATGGAATTGAAATATTAATCCAGTTATTCTTACAATAGACCAATAAATGTACACAATTGTTCACGATACTTTACTTTTGACAATTTGGCTTTAATGGGTCGTGATTAATTGTAATAAAAGCCGGATCATTACTTTAAAATCTTGTTAAGAAAAAGTTGCTGCAAATATTGACATTGCAGATAAGCCAAATCTGATCATTGTAAGTCACAATGTCCAAGACCGTTTCTCATGCAATTGTGTATTGCAAATGGACAAAATCTCTGATGTAAACATTCCAATCTAGCCCAATTTATAATACCAAAATTACCAAAACAAGAAATCACTTCTGAACTTGTAAGCCGGAGAGAAAGTTGCGAACTTTCCGATAGAATCGGAGAGGCGAAATAGGGGCGGGTTAGTTTCGGCTCGTTTCGGTAAATCGTGACACCGCAAAACAATGCACTTGCGGGTTATTCTAAAATTTAACAATGTACACAAGTTGGACACTCCTTTACTTAATATCTCAGTGGCGGATTTAGAGGGGGTTCAAGGGGTTCGCTCGAACCCCCCTCTGGACCCAAATTATTTCATTTTCATGGGGAATATCAAGAGATTTTGTGTAAAATTAGGGAAACGAACCCCCCTTTTCTACATTTGAACCCCCTCTTCAGAAATCCTGGATCCGCCCCTGTATCTGTTGATTATTTTCTTGTTGTTTAAAGTGTAAATCAGTGAGAAACAAATAGAATAAATGAAAGCGTTAATAATTAAGATGAAAGTGACTCATATTTTTCAAAGTATGAGTAAAGCGACATGCGGAGTCATTGCCTGAATCTCACGTAAACAAACATCGCATTTCCTATTATTATTTGCAATGATTATTTGCAGTGGACGAGTATTCATTTCCCGATTTAATATAACAAAAAAAAAATCGTATCAGTATTCCTTTAACAAAGAGCTTTATTAATGAAAATTGCCTTAATCATCACCTTAAAGATATGGATTCATTTTTTGTCTTTCTTTTATTTTTTTATGATTTTCAAAATGGTTTGAATTTTGTTAAATAAACAACTTAATGACATCTGAAAAGTAATAACCTTTAAAATGGTCATCATTTGCAATGATTTGTGTGCCATGAAATCTTTTTTATTTGAGAGATTTTTGACACATTAGCGAAATTCCTCACTGTGAACTTAATTATTTTTTCACAGGTAGTCGGTGACATCAAAGGAAGCGAACGCAACCCCTTTCCGCTATCTTTTTAAAGGTGATCAGACAAAAATACGGTCTTGATAGGATTTGATAGCCCTTATTGAGAAAGCCCGTATCTTTTTATTGGGAAGGCCCGTATTTCTTTTCAGATCGTCTGTGGTGATATTAGGTGATAAAGGTCTAAAAATTAACTCCCATAATTGTTTCGGTGGACATGAAAATGAGCCTGTGCATGAGAAAACCAACACTTGCAGATGCGAAAACAAAGACGCAGATCAGCTGTGCAGTAACTGCACAGCTGATCAGCGCCTTTGTTTTCGCCACACGGATAGTACAATTCCTCTTCTACTTATATCCAAAATTTCAAGCTTCTAGCTTTATTCTGTGACTGTACAGCCTGGTTTGTGTCGGACCTGGTCGGAAACCCAAATTGTTGTTCAACGGTTGTTTTTTTCACGCACAGGCTCAAATGCTTAGGAAAGTATTGCATGAGCCAGTTCAAGCGACCTGTGTCGTCCGTGTCCGGTAAAACTAAAACAAAATGTTGAAAATAAATTCCGTTATTTCAAAATCTAGGGGTAAACAAGAACTCTGTCCAGACTGTGTGTCGTTCGCTTTTAGCAAGTTCAAACTGTTTATGTATGTCTCAATACGACATACACCCTCCACTTTTTATCAAAGGTTCGGGGCTCTTGGCAAGGCTCAAAAATCATGAAAGGCCTACATTGGTAACCCAGCAACAAGCTTATAAAACCGAACAACCCAACTTTTTTAGTTTCATGGGCAAAGTATTTTTGAAATCATGTAAATTCATAAGGGTTACAATTACTTTTACTAAAATACCATTTGCACAAAGGTTTTGGTGATAATTTATGATTTAATAAATCAAAATTTTAATTAAAAATAACCGAAGACCGCTTGCTTGGCCGAGATTCGCTAAGAAATCCAAATCTTTGCCACTGAGATAAAACTTAAAATGTGTGATCTTTTAAAAATAAAACATATAAAAAGTAAATTCAATATCATTGCAATTAGTTTGATTTATACCAATTTTTAACACCCATTTGATTTGATTGTGATACACATTAAATCTCACCACACTCCGTCGTCATTTTCTTTTTTAATTTACTCGAAATCAGCTGACTTTTTTTTTCAAGCTGGAATATATCAGAGCTAGTTATCCGATCTTGATCAAACTGCACAAGTATTTTGGACGGAAGAACTAAATGGTTTCTTTATAGCGGACTTGTCCAATCTCCCACGGGGTACTCTCTTATGGATCATCCCAGTTTGGCACTGTCGAGCCCCGGTGGTATCACGGTTTGTACCGGTTTTTGACAGTCTCTCCCGGTTCGACCCGGTTGTAGTAAAAATTTTAAGTTTCCAAGTTTATTTGTTCTCTCTCAGTTTACAATATATGTAAAAACATGAGATAAACTGACATGCAGAAAGTAATGTTAATAGAACCGGTTTACCCCGGTTCTTCTCGGTTTGCCACCGTGTTCTATCCAGGTTCGTCACGGTTCATCCCGGTTTACCCTGGTTTATCAACCGGGGTGAACATCAAACCGGGTGAACCGGGGAGCTAAACCGGGACAGTGAGAACATGGCTTAACGTGATTTCGGACGATGAGACACCAATTCTTACTTGCCATGATTTTAACCTTGTTTCAAGCGTCCTTGTAGACAGACACATTTTTTTCTCATGGTAAGGCTCACCGATGTCAATTCCCTGCAATTTCTGACAAAGATTGAATAAACTTGACTTCATAATTGTAATTTCGATTTTATAAAATGACATAATAAACCATTTACCCTTACATTACAATATTTCGTTTTTCTTTCCAAAGAAATAGCTACTTAAGCGAATTACATCTTGTCAAAATAATGAAATCGAGCTCTTCGGAGATTTAGCCATGGTTAATTCTATTTTCACAATATTTTCTTTAAAGCTAAATAAGCCTTAAGTACGTGACTGCTTTTTCTTCAAGAGGTACTTATTTCTGTTAAGTATATACTTACTTGTCCAAATCAGTTAGCATTGTCAAAACTCAGCAGAGTGGGTGGTTTATGATATCGCACATAGCTGATTCCTTTACCCCCCCCCCTTTTTTTTTTCCTATGTTGAGGGACACTGAAGCAACTGGACACCGGATGTCCACTTACCCCGATTTACCCTATATGGATCTTGTCCGCATTTCTTTTGCCAGTCAAATCTGTGCTTTCTTAGCATTTTCTACAGAAAATCGAAGCAAATCTTTCTGCATAGCGAGTTTTCGTTTAAAGCATAAAGGTCTAGTCATTTCATTATGTGGTTCGGGAAAGTCGCTGATTACGTTAGCAACAATGCTCTTTTCATAATGGAGCCACACCATAAGAAACACTGTCTTGTACGGTTAGACCAGGTCTGTCAAAAACCAGGCGGTATAACCACGGGGAATGGATTCATGACCGAAGTTTCGATATTCGGCAGTGAAAGGATTCTGCTTTCTGTGTAGCGAAACCAAGGCTCTAATCAGCTTCTGGGTTGCCGCGCAATTTATCTGTGAATTTTGCTTCCGCATTTGCAAATGTCAAACTTCTCCATATCGTGGCTCAATTGCTTCTTTCAAAAGATATTCCGTCCGAGGATCCCAAAGGACCCGTCTGCTCATCTAATATTGAAGATCCTATTATCCTTACAAATGTTTCCTTTCTCTTTCCATTTAGTTAGTTTTCTAACAGTAATCTTTCTTATTCAATATGCGGTCCTGTAGACGACGGCTCTCGTTGATTTGAGTCGCGTAACGGAGAAAGGGGTTTGGATTTGATTATCACACACAAAAAAAAATGACTGTAAGTAGTAATGGGTGCCACTAAAGCGCAAGGGCACCCATTACTTTCTCGTGTAACTCCATCGAATGCAAGCTGGAACAAGCCTAGTTAACCATACTTTTTAGCTCACCTGAGCCGAAGGCTCAAAAGGTGAGCTTATAGGATGGCCGTCCGTCTCGTCCGTCCGTCCGTCGTCCACAATTTCAAACATCTTCTCCTCTGAAACCGCTAGGCCAATCAAAGCCAAACTTCACGTGGAGCATCCTTAGGAAGGAGGAACGAAATGTTATATAAATGGTCCAGGTCACATGACCAATATGGCCGCCATGACCATATATGGTAAAAACCATAAAAAATCTTCTTCTCTGGAACCGGTGGACCGATTTCAACGAAACTTGGTATGTAGCATTGGGGACATAGTTTATATAAATCATGACCTTTGGTTGACCTTGACCTATTTTACGGCAAGCTCAACTTTGGTTACATAGGCTTTTCAATGGAAAAAAGTAAAAACATTGAATTTTTCAGGAAGTCTTGTAGCCTGTGACCTGAAAGTTGGTAGATACAGACAACATGTTGAGCTAATGAAGTGTTGTGAGTATAAAAGATCATTTACAAATTAAATGTAAAACTTAATTTTCTCAGTAACCACTTGACCAATCAACGCCAAATTTTATATGTAATATTCTTGGGATAGAGGAACAAAAGTTTATATAAATGGCCAAGCTCATATGACCAAGATGGCCGCCATGGCTATAAATAGCTAAAACCTTTAAAAAATTTCTTCGCCAGAACCAGAAAGCCTATGATTTTGAAACTTGGCATGAAGCATCAGGGAGAGGAGCTCTTCAAAGTTTATATAAATCATGACCTTGAGATGACGTTGACCTATTTTATTGCAATGCCAACATAGGTTGCCCATGCATTTGAATGGGGAAAATTATTAAAATGTAATTAAATGGGGGGGGGGGGGGGCTGGGAGTATGCAAATGGACAGAAGATTTATGTTTATGGAGAAAATGTCCTAATGGGGTTGTCTGCCCCTGCCCCTGGTCTATTTACATGTATATGACCATAATATCCAAACATCTTCTTCTCTGAAACCGCTTGGCCAATCAAAGCCAAACTTTATGTGGGGCATCGTTAGGAGATGGGAATGAAAGTTAATATAAATGGTCAAGGTCACATGACTATAAATAGCATTAACCTTTATAAATCTTATTCTTCAGAACCGGAAGACCTGTGATTTTGAAACTTTGCCTGAAGCATCAGTGAATACAGCTCTACAAAATTTGTATAATCATGACCCCCGGATGACCTTGACCTATTTTATGGCAAGGTCAGTTGAGGTCGCATATCCCAGATCTCAGGTGAGCGTTTACAGGACCATTGATCCTCTGGTTTTTTAGTTTTGCTTCGAGGATAGTCTTTTTGTTCTCATTTCTCATTGTGTCAGTTCCCGGTTGTTGCTTACGTTTTGATACGTTACAGTGACAAAGTCTTCTTTCTGTTTAGACCTCTATTGCTGCCATGATAATAACAAGCGAGAAAACCGACCCAGTCAGAAACTGGTTCTAAAAAGAGGGACAGAACCTTGAAATTTTGGATTAAAGTAGAAGATGAATCCGTGCGGCGCAAACAAAGGCGCTGATCAGCTGTGCAGTTACTGCACAGCTGATCTGCGTCTTTGTTTTCGCCTAGGCAAAACCCCGGTTTTCTCATGACGAGGCTCAAATTACAGTAGCCACGTTTTCATGGGGACATAAATTATATGCTGGCAAAATAAGAAAGTGAAATAATACAGTAATTGACATTGGGAATGATAAGAAAGAGAATTATAACATTTGAGCCACCTCGTGAGAAAACCAACAATCTCCATATGCGAAAACAAAGACGCAGATCAGCTTCGCGGTATCCGCGAAGCTGATCAGCGCCTTTGTTTTCGCTACTCGGATAATACAATTCCTGCTTCTACTTAAATCCGAAATTTCAAGCATCTAGCTCTTTTCTGTGCTTGTATAGGTCAGTTTGTGTCGGACCTGTTTGAACATGCCATTAACAAGAGCAAACATTTGGCGGAATTATTGTTTGCCTTTGAACTTTTCTGGACAAGTCATCAGTTGCTGGACAGTGCAATTAATGTTGCATATTCTTAGCGCATCTTGCATGCCTCTACCGCGCTTTTCCTTTTAGCCGTAACGGCCAATAAAACAAAGAACGTAATAATGTCGTTAAAGGCAGCTCAGGCGTATCCACTGATATGTAAATTACATTACCACATGATTTTGTGTAATTGTAAATACATTAAGTAGAAGCATGTGGCGAAAGGTGTGAAACAATTATATCGCCGTCAAATTCCGACGACTTGGAGGTGTCAATACCATTTTGCTAGACATACTTTTTTGTTTTAAATGGCGCGCGTCTGATTTTTGTACAACCACTTCAAACGCACCGCTGTTTGTAATTAGCACATGAACACCGGACCGATTTCTTTCAATTAGCAAAATTATTATGGTCTAGCGGAGTAATATTTACATATAATAAGCAAAAATATACTTTCCATTATCACTAATTAACATGTCTGTCTACCGTCTTATTGTCTTACGATTGCTAGTCTCTCTCTCTCTCTCTCTCTCTCTCTCTCTCTCTCTTCTGAGTTCAATAATTAAAGATATAATTTTCTTCAGACTTGGGTGTCGAATAGTCGTAATTTGGAATATAGTGCTAATTTTTAACCAAGATTTGAGCCGCCTCATGGGAAAACGAACAATTTGCATATGCGAAAACAAAGGCGCAGATCAGCTTCGCGGTAACCGCGAAGCTGATCAGCGCCTTTGTTTTCGCAACACGGATAGTACAATTCCTCTACTTTCTAAATCCAAAATTTCCAGCCTCTAGCCATCTTCTGTGACTGTATAGGCCGGTTTGTGTCAAGCCAGTTCGGAAACCACATTGTTGGTTTTCCCACGGGGCGGCTCATTTTATTAGTTCCATGGGAAAATTTCATCTTCAAACTAATTACGTTGCGCTAGTTGCAACGGGGGAATATTTTGACAAGGGATTAAAGCATTTCCAGAAATATTAGAACTTTCCTGTCGCTATTTGCATTAACACCATTTTATTGAGAGGATAGAAGCGCCCAATAATAAAATCTTTGATGGTTTGATTATTAAATTAATTTTACTCGAGAAGCAATAAACACCGTTGCTCTGCGCATCAAATCATAAAGTGAGTTTTAGAAGTGTGAAACTCATTAACCCACTAATTAAAGAAACAACTGTAAATGAAACCTCGAAATGCCAACTTAGGGCCGGGAAGACACATATTGTGCACATTTTGCAGACCTAATCATTTGTATTTAGTAGAAGAAATGTGTGGCCTCGGTCTTGGAGGAAATGTACCCCGGTGGAGCCACGCCATATTACCTTTTACGACCGTCTCATATTTATAACGGTGAGGCCCGGTTCTCCACGATTGTATACCGGTGAGTGTCGGTCGGGCCGTGGTTATGCCAGTGACGCACCGGAGTTGCCTTTAGCCTTCTTTCTATCGGCGAGGACCGTAGTAACATAACTAAAACCGGGTTCATCGTAGTCAAGAGCGTTAATCTCGGTTTATCACTTGTGGCCACGTTGAATCATCAGTCGCACCAGAATGCGGTTTCATTCCGGCAGGGTCTCTATTCTATAGATACCCGATTCCGATGTTTACCCACAGATTACAGATTGCACCGGATTAGTCTGAGGGACGATCGAGCCATCAGTCGTCTTGTCCACGGTGCTAAAAAATCTCAGCGCTCAAACAATCAGGTGCACATAGACACAATCACAAGCAGATGTTAGCGCCGACAGTCAGTGTCGTGACTTTCGGATTCGTCAACCGAAGTGCGACTTGATTATTTTAACATTTAGGTAATTTTAAAAATGAAATGTCCATTAATCATCAGAATCTACCCACACTGACAGTTATTCCCCTTATCACGAGCGGTCAAGGCGCGTTGACAACAATTATGTTTGCAGGGGCCGAGTGTAAGGCGCATGCTCATACCGAACGCGACGACGATTAAGCACATCTCGCGCTGGACAGCGACTTTAATATTGACTTAATCCCATCTGGTCACATGGAGATTAAACAAAATTACTCCTTTTCTGTCAGAGGGCGACCGCCAATTTTTATTTACTGTCTCATAATCTTTAGGGGCCAAGTACTGACCCTTACGTGACACCTCGATAGCCTTCGCAATCCCTTGCAACTATAATTTCACGGACATTAAATTTTCTCAACGTATAATTTTGTTCACAATAACTAAAATCATGCAATGGCATGGGAGCAGTCAGGAATGTGAAAAAAAAGACGTTAAACGATGGGCACAGAAAAACTAATCTCTCGGTTAAATGGATTTTGTACCCCCCCCCCCCCCTTCAAATTCTGCATTTACTTTACCCAACCCCGTTACGGACCGGGTTGGCATAATTCGAAGTGTTTTTTGAAATGATATGTGCATTTCAAATTTATCTAGAAGTTTCAAAAATGCAAAAATTGACTTTTTGCGGGTCATTCAGTAGGCTTTGACAGAGAAACTGACTTTATTGGCCATAATTGCACAGTAAATTGTTCAAATAAAGAATTAACAACAATAAGAGAGGGTTAGATGAAAGCCCCTGGGCAGCTGCCGTTGACAACCTACCATGGTCATTTGGTGTGCTCAGTTTATGGTTGGGCGTGTCGTAGAGAAGGCTGCAATGGCCATTAACAATGACTGGAAAATTGGAATAATTGTGGACTGCAAGAGATTTTGTAGGGTTCTTGATACTTCTATGGAAATAATTAAGAGATCGTCACGTATTGACCACGGTCAACTGCCCTTTTCCCGTCACAGGCTACAATAATGAATTTGGAAATACATATAGAGATATCGTCCTAAGACCATTTAAGTTACATACCAGCTGCCCCCGTGGCCGAGCGGTGTTTCTTAATCACTCGATCACCTCACCGCTGTCTGCTGTGGGTTCGAGCTCAGCACTGGCCATATGTGAGACAAGCCAAGTTCTGCTTGCGGGTGTGCCAAGTGGGTTTTCTCGGGATTCTCCCGTTTTCGTTCACCTACTGATTGAAGGGGCGTAAAAAAAAAACAAAAAAAAAAAAAAAAAAACACACACACACACACACACACAAAAAAAAACAGTTACATACCAAAATGCTGCTACGGCGTCTCATAATCGTATTATGGCACGTCCATAGTTACTTTTACCACGAAGGCAAGGCTGTTGGTACATATAAGGTTTCACGGACCCGCAGACCGGTCTATGTAGCCTATTTCTCACTCTAGACAAAGTTTTTCTTAAATGGTCTCAACGAGTATCAGTATCAATCATAGAAGTTCTCTCTCAGTGAGCCGCGTCTTGAGAAACCCGAATTTTTGCCTATGCAAAAACAAAAGCGTAGATCAGCTGTGCAGTAACTGCACAGCTGTTCAGGGCCTTTGTTTTCGCTACACAGATAGTACGATCCGTCTACTTATTAAAATCGACATTTCAAGCTTCTAGCCTTTTTCTGTCACTGCACAGGCCTGCTTGTGTCAGACCTGGTCGGAAGACCGGTTTTCTCGCGTCGCGGCTCATAGTGTCCAAGGCTGCTACAAGATTCCAATCAATTCCATGAAAGGTTGATAACCAAACATTATTTCTGGGACAAAAGGCAATGCTGTCTGACTGTCGGTTTGACAAATGAGACACAAGTGGGATCTGAGATGAAAGCTCATGGGCATTTTTCGTCTCGATGCAACGGAAGCGTGATGAATCTGGCACAGAAGCATTACAGGAGAGTCGGGACGAAAGGAACAGCAAACGCATTAATGAGCTGCCACGTGGGAAAACCAACAATGTGGTTTCAGAACACCTTCGACTCAAACCGGGCTGTACAAGCACTGAAGATGGCTAGAGACTGGAAATTTTGGATTTAGAAAGTAGAGGAATTGTTCTATCCATGTAGCGAAAACAAAGACGATGATCAGCTTCGCAGTTACTGCGAAGCTGATCTGCGCCTTTGTTTTCGCATATGCAGATTGTTGGTTTTCTCATGAGGCGGTTGATTTATTGAATGTAAAATGCTCTTCAACTCAACAGTTTTTGTCTCTCTCTCTCTCTCTCTCTCTCTCTCTCTCTCTCTCTCTCTCTCTCTCTCTCTCTTATATATATATTTTTTAAAGAAAATAATGTATAACGATTACCAGCAAGAAGAAAATGGAAGCACAAAGATCATCGACGTTGTGTGAGTCAAAGCCTCAGAGATTATGATGAATACTTCGCTTCATCATCATCATCATCATCATCATCATCATCATCATCATCATCATCATCATCGTCGTCGTCGTCGTCGTCGTCGTCATCGGCGTCGTCGTCGTCGTCATCGTCGTAGTTGACGACGACAACAAAAAGCAACATCTGAACAACAACAACAGCAACAAAAACAGCTTAAAGAACTACTACAAGCCCATTATCATCAAAAATGCTTTGTGTGCTGTATCTGGTGACATCACACAAGGAAACCTTTTTATAATGTGTCAAAATTGTAAAAAAGCAAATCAAGTTTCAATAAAAAGGCCACTACCGACATCATTTTTGTTAATTTACGAGCCATTTTATTATCATTTCAGAAGTAAATCTGCCAAATTTTACTAATGTGAGCAATATCAGTATAGAAATCATTATCACTGTTCGAATCTTTATTTTTACATATTGCTTTTAACCCGAGGGGCGGTGGATCATCCTAGCGACTAATGTGTTTATGGTTTATACCCACTATCTTTTCGTCTCTTACCCCTCAAGAACTTTTTTGTCATTTTAACTAGGTATATATTTTTCAGTGATCATTTCTAACCCAGGGTCACCGTTATGAGTCATAAATGTATTTTAATTGTCAATCATTAAAACATGATTACCGTTCTTGTGGCCGGGTTGAGGCCTTACGATCTACTAAACAAAATTACTCATCATGGACCGGTGCACGCTTTGACCATTTGCGACTATTCATATAGAAGATGAGCCTTATGCAATTATAAGTAGAAATCAAACGAAGAGAAATAACTGCTCTATCCACGTTCCAAAATAACGTCCAAGAGTCTTGCAAGCAGATCTGACTAAAATATATTAGGAAATAACATTTATAACTGTCCATACACAATCTCTCAGAAACTGCCTTTTTCAGAATCTGACTTTTCTGAAATACCTTAAGAAAAATATGTTTATGCCACCTTTTTGCATTCCAAAAGTCTTAAAAAGTATTGCAAAAAATTTGAAAATCAGTTGACAAATAAATATATATATATATATACCAAAAATGAATTTCGAATATGGCTTTCTTATCCATTGTGAAAATGTAAGCAAGGGAAATAAAAAAAAAATTCTTATCCATTGTGAAAATGTAAGCAAGGGAAATAACTATTTTCCAAGAAAAATCAAAATAATGAGTTTTCATTTAAAACTTGCACAAACCAAAAATAAACTTATAGTATACATTTGTCTGTCTGTTTGTTTGTCTGTTTGTCTGTCTGTCTGTCTGTCTGTCTGTCTGTCTGTCTGTCTGTCTGTCTAGTATACATGCCTGAGCTCCACACTCTTTAAATTCCACAGATTCACTAGATTATCAATTTTGAGGTGCTGGGATCATGCAAAAGGCCCATTAAAAATATTTTTGGGGCATAATTTTTTTCATTAGTGAACTGACTTTCAGAATTTTTGCGGCACTTTTTAAGACTTTTGGGATGCAAAGGGGTGGCAGGTGTTTCAGAAAGGGGTGATTTTTAAAAAATGCAGTTTTTGAAAGATGGTGTAAGGACAGTAATATATACAAGAACGTGACCCACGCAGAAATTAATTGAGAATACATGTATACAGTTGATCCATCTTTAGCTAAGTTTCGAAACATTGTTATGTTTCAATGTTTGTGTGAGGATGCAATAATCTTGATCTGGTAACTCAATGACCCAATCAATCAAACGTAAAAGTCTGCTTTTATACAAATATGTGGACTGTTTTCTTCTTATCTACTAATTCTAGGCATTCCATGTTTTGAAACGATAGCATTTACATGCTTACAAAGCATGAAAACACGAAATTCCTATCCAGACAGCATGAAATGTCTTGTCATTCCTTACCTAATGGGCCGCATCATGAGAAAATCAACAATGTGATTTCCGAACAGGTTCGACACAAACTGAGCCAAACTCGTATAGCTATAAGCTGGAAATTTTGAATTTAAAAAGTAGAGGGGTTGTACTACCCCTGTAGCAAAACCAAAGGCGCTGATCAGCCGTGCAGTTACTGCACGGCTGATCTGCGCCGTTGTTTTCGCTTATGCAGATTGTTTGTTTTCTCATGATGCGGCTCAAATACTATTATGCTGTTATAAAACAAGATTTTAGAGTAGTTAGTTAGTTGCTTTGTTTGTTTGTTTGCATTGATGCTTAACGTCCCAGTCAACAGCAATGGTCATGTCGGGACATTGCCTCCATTTTATGGGACTGTTACCCAACATTAGGATGTTGTGACACTCAAAATGTGCTTCATACAACCTGTAAATATAACCACACAACTAACCACACAACTAAGCCAAATAAACACCGCTGTGTCTGGTGTGGGTTCGAGCCCCGCTCTGGCCACATGTGAGACAAGCCAAGTTCTGCTTGCGGGTGTGCCAGGTGGTTTTTCTCGGGGTTCTCCCGTTTTCGCCCCACCTACTGATTGGCCCGTCTCATATGAGCTGAAATAATCTTGAAAGGGACGTAAAACTGAATTAAAAAAAAAAAAAAAAAAATAAGCCAAATAATGCTAATATGTATGGATGGCTTGTCGACTAAACCACTTTTCCTGGGCAGGCTCAGACAGTAATCAGTCGGTCAGTAGATTAGACCTGCGCCTTTGTTTTCGCCCAGGCAGATTGTTGGTTTTCCCATGGGGTGGCCCTTTGCTGTTCCGAGGTTCTGTATATGTTGTTTGTTTATTCAATATGTCTGTCTACTATACACGTCATCTTTGTTTTTTGGTTGATACTAAGCGGATGGCTACCTGTCTGGGAAAGAGCAAGCTAGATTGGTCAGATTGGTCTTCAGGCTTTGAAAATTATGTGACGTCTTCCAGCCTTGTATCCGGCTTCAGAATTTGAATTTTAGATTTTAGTCATTTCTTCAAAGGCTCACAAAAAAGGTCCACATCAAAGACAGTTGAGCCTGTGCGTGAGAAAACCAACAATTTGCATGGGCGAAAACAAAGACGCAGATCAGCTTCGCGGTTACCGCGAAGCTGATCAGCGTCTTTGTTTTCGCTACACGGATAGTACATTTTCTCCTCTACTTATTCCCAAATTTTCAAGATTCTGGGTTTCTTCTGTGACTGTACAGGCTGGTTTGTGTTGGACCTGGTCAAAAACCACCTTGTTGGTTTTCTCATGACGCGGCTCAGTTATTATGTAAGACAGATACACTTGATGATGCAGGGTTAGACTCCTAATAGGAAACATGTTGCAGAATGTTTATAGCCTCCCAACATATATCACTTGCTAAGCCCTCCTCTTGACTCTTTAAATCAGAAAGGATCTATCAATTAAATTCCGACGAACTTAATTATGTAGGTGGGGGCTTTACTGAACAATATTTATTTCTGTGTGCTTCGTTTATGATGTAATAAATATTGCAGATGAATTCAAGAATAAAGAAATAAAGGGCGTATATAAAACACTTTTAACATTCCTAAGGGAAACAAATCTTATTACAGTGTCAATTTATGCCATAACAGCATTGTTTCCCCTAAGCAGTTGTGTAATGTATGCCCCTGTACCACACTTTCATGCATTAAGAATGGGGAGGTACAGTGATTTACATTTTTTTTGTCCCAAAACATGACTGAGATAATACTCGTTAGAACGTGTAGCCACAGCCAATGTTTTGAGCAAAATGATAAACTGATTAAAGATGTACAACCAAAATAAATCGCTACTCATTGCACATGCGTGTTTTCGTAAAAGAATAAAGTTTGGCGTCTTGCAGACAAATATTACAATAAGATTATAAAGCTGATGATTGTAGGAAGCATACATATATCTGGAAAAAAGGTACAAGTAGGCAAAGATCAGGAAAAGGCGCAATCAGAAAAAGATTCCCACTCCAAAAACCGAGGTGGGAAAATACCAAACTAACAATCAGGTACTTATACCATGAAACATAATTGTAAGTTGAATGAGCAGCTATTTTCCCAATGGAGCCCGTTTTCTATGAGTATCAACCAACCAGAGAACCAATGGTCCTATAAACGCTCACCTGAGATCTGGGATATGCGACTTAAGTTGACCTTGCCATAAAATAGGCCAAGGTCATCCAAGGGTCATGATTTACATAAACTTTGTAGATGCTTCATGTCAAGTTTCAAAATCATAGGCCTTTCGGTTCTGAAGAAGAATATTTTTAAAGGTTTTTGCTATTTATAGCCATGGTGGCCATCTTGGTCATGTGACCTTGACCTTTTTATACAAAGTTTCATTCCCCCTTCCTAACGATGCTCCACATAAAGTTTGGCTTTAATTGGCCAAGTGGTTTCAGAGAAGATGTTTGAATATTATGGTCATATGCACGTATATAGCCCCGGGGCAGGGGCAGACAACTCCCTGGGGTCATTTTTTTTTTCATAAACATAAATCTTCTGTCCATTACATTTTACTTATTTTCTCCATTCAAATTTTCATTCCCCCATCCTAACAATGCTCCACATAAAGTTTGGCTTTAATTGGTTTAGCGGTTTCAGAGACGAAGATGTTTGAATATTATGGTCATATACATTTATAAAGCCCCGGGGCAGGAGCAGACAACCCCTGGGGTCAAAACTTTTTCATAAACATCATAGTAAATCTTCTGTCCATTTGCATACTCCCAGCAAGTTTCCCCCCATTTAATTACATTTTACTAATTTTCCCCATTCAAATGCATAAGCGACCTAAGTTGACCTTGCCGTAAAATAGGTCAAGGTCACCCCAAGGTCATGATTTATACAAATTTTGTAGAGCTCCATTGCCTGATGCTTCATGCCAAGTTTTAAAATCATATGCCTTCTGGTTCTGGAGAAGAAGATTTTTAAAGGCTTTTGCTATTTATAGCCATGGCGGCCATCTTGGTCATGTGACCTGGACCATTTATACAAACTTTCGTTCCCCCTTCCCAAGGATGCTCCATATGAAGTTTTACTTTGATTGGCCCAGGGGTTTCAGAGAAGATGCTTGAACATTGTGAACGACGACGACAACGACGGACATGGGTATACTATAAGCTCACCGTGTGAGCCTAACGGCTCAGGTGAGCTAAAAAGCACATAAAACATGACGAAGTAAACCGACGTTTCTGGCAACTGAACCACCGCTATCGCTAGGCTGGTCCACGAGCTAATGCACCTTTGTTTTTTACAAGTTTGATCCCGCTCCCTAGTAATTTTTATACCATTGATAAATATTAGGACTTTTTTCACTACTAGAATAGCGTACAACCGCCTGGCTGTTACAATTCCCGGGCTCAGTAAATCCTTTCACATACAGGGGAGTTTTTGATGAAATGATGGACAGTGATTACAATTTAGCAAACTGCTAAGGTCGAATTGATTCAGAAAATAATGTCATCACGATATGTTTTGTTTATTTCTGGCATGTACGTATTTAACTCTGACGGTCAGTCGATCTTATCTCCAGTGTGTAGAATCAATATCGCCAAATTTCATACAGTCTCAGTGGAAACCTGGGGGGGGGGGGGGGGGGGGGGGGAACAAAAGTTTTTATTATATTATACTATTTCCATTGTCTGCGACTTTCATACGTTGCATGCAGCACCAGGAGACTCAGTTCGCCAAAGTCTATACAAATGGCGCCCTTATGTTGATATTTTATAGCAAAGTCAAATTTTGCATGGAAGTTACCACATACATTTAGTCAGTTACCATATACATTTAGTTTAGTGGATAGATTGCAGAAAACTGTTAATTGATAAGAGGTTTAAAATATTTATAAAAAGTTCGTTTCAGCTAAAATATCTGTATGACCATTCACTTTGATGTTTTCTCTAAATTCTTTAACCCTGTTGGCAATGCATGTGCCTCGATTCAAAATACATATTTTTTAAAAGGGCATGCTCTCCACAGTGACATACTTTTGTTTACTTGCAATGTCAACTTTAAACCAATGCAGCTTATACGAATGTCAGATGAGTGGGTCCTTTGGTTACAGTATGTCCGTTCAATGCACTGTTTGTCTCTGGTATGTATGAACTCCACTGAATTTGTAAGTTGATGTGTGGTTTAAAGCCCCGGTCACGATGTCCGATGTTTGTTTTTCAGTCATGTCGTGCGGACTCAATTTGCCTCTGATAGCAGATTTAATTATCTTACCATATACTTGTAACTACTAAATAGAAAAAAAGTTCAAAATCTGCAGAAATCTTCATTTTGAAGCGTTTTTTATCCAGGATCTGATCCAATAAGGGCTGTCCCCAGTATGAATTATTGAGAATTTCATGTGAACTCAGCAATGACCCATCTTTCTGCTAGTCTGGATGATTCTTCTCACTTTCAGAGCCAGAGAATTTAGTTTATAAATCTTCTAAGAAAAGTCTGCTGGTAACAGTTTATGGCTTTTTTTTTGAAAATCGTGGAGCAAAATAACAATTATTTGTAATCGTTTCTTTACAAATGCTCAAGATAAAGTGTGCGTTTTTTTATGAGTTAGTAAGTAACCTTAATACTATTTTTGTTCAGAATCCTGTCTTTATAAGAGGATTTTAAGGGGTCAAAATTATGGTTGGTGCACCTTTAAAGCATTTAGGTCATACCTTCAGTCAGCGATGTCTGTTCTTTCTTCTGAAATTAATTAGCTTATTAATCTTAAATGCCTTGTATTAAAACATTCAAATATTGCCTAGTTTTATTTCTGGTATGGGCAATTTGTAGTGTTTTCCCCCCTTGAACTTGACTATGAAGTGCCTACTATTGTCTTCCTCTGCAGATTAAAGAAGGGCAATTTTTCAGTTAATGGCAAAAGACAGTGCACTATGTAACTGTTTATTGTGTTCTGGAATAATGTGGCTAGGAAACAATGATTTGTTTCACCATGGGAACATTTCCATATGAAAGCTATCCCAGGTTTGCACCTTGCATATAAAAAATGGGAGAAATCTGGGGTTGGAATAAAAATATCAATTTTCAATATTAATTTGGCATGAAACAAAAATGTGTTTCCGTTAGAATGGACTAGATGATAACAGATACTCAGATGCATGCTTTTGTGAAGAACAAGTGTAATAAATACAAAAATGGAATAAAAAAAATCAGCATTATTATTTAAACATGTTATGCAAACAAAGATGTTTCGTAATGGCTTTATTAACTAATTCCAAAAATGTAATTTGTTTTTCTCCAGTATGTAGATTTTTTGTAAAAGTGGGTTTTCTCCATTCACAGTTTCATGTCCTGATCACTGGGTATTTATAGAATTAGAAATGAAATCGGTTATCTGTGTGATTCATTGTGAAAACTTCCATCTCAATTAATCAGGACTTTTCTTATTCAAAATTAATATTTTCTCTAACATCACATCACTTCTTACATCACATACTTCATCTCCTGTATGTATTATTTTAGCTGTTTACTGTTTTCTTTATCATCAGTTTGCATCGAGATGCGTCATGAGAAAACCAGATTTTTGCCTATGTGAAAACAAAGGCGCAGATCAGCTGTGCAGTAACTGAATAGCTGATCAGCACCTTTGTTTTCGCTACACAAATGCAAAATTTCAAGCTTCTAGCCATGCTTCTGTGTTTGTATTTTGCACCTTGTCGAAAACCCCCGAAGACTGGTTTTCTCGTGTCCCGGCTCCATACATCACATCAAAAGTTGATCACCCTGCAGTTAGACCATAGACATTGCTATGTACCACAGAGGTACACATATGAGCCACCTCGTGGAAAAACCAAGTGTGGTTTCCGAACAGGTCTGACACAAACCGGCCTGTACAGCTACAGAAGCAGGCTAGAAGCTTGAAATTTTGGAGTTATTCATAAGTAGGAGGAATTGTACTATCCGAGTAGCGAAAACAAAGGCGCTGATCAGCTTCGCGGTTACCGAGAAGCTGATCTGCACCTTCGTTTTCGCCTATGCAGATTGTTGGTTTTCCCATGGGGCGGCTCATATGTAGTGATTATTGCATCTAAATGAGCTGCCACATGAGAAAACCAACAATCTGCATATGCGAAAACAAAGACGCAGATCAGCTTCACAGTAACTGCGTAGCTGATCAGCTCCTTTGTTTTCACTTTACCAATAGTACAATCCCCTCTTCTTCTTAAATCCAAAATTTCAAGCTTCTAGCCTGCTTCTGTGACTGTACAGGCCAGTTTGTGTCAGACCTGGTCGGAACCCAAATTGCTGGTTTTCTCATGCACAGGCTCATATGGTTTTGTTATGCAGTGATATGGGGAGCTTGGTGGTTGAACATCAGTCAACAAAAGCTATCTCAACATGGCTGAAAAATGTTGTCTAGGACCAATCATCCATGGCACAATACCATAGACTGTAATTCTCCACCGCAGTAGTTTTGGTATGGTTATTTCTGTTCTCTGGCTTTTGACATAATTTCAGTCATGTTTTATGTACATGTGTATTATACAGATTATTTTTGGTTTGGAAACCAGAGGTAACCAAAAGGCCATTTGTGGGTAAAGCAGCTCCCTTGATTCTCCATCTTTAATCTATCATATGAGCCGCCTCATGGGAAAACCAACAATCTGCATATGCGAAAACAGACGCACATCAAAATCGCAGTAACAGAAAAACTGATCAGCGCCTTTTGTTTTCGCTACACAGATAGTACAATTTCTCCTCTTTCTAAATCTTATGTTCAGGCCTCTAGCTATCTTCTGTGCTTGAACAGTTTGGTTAGTGTCGGACCTGTTAAAAAGCCACATTGTTGGTTTTCCCATGAGGCAGAGCTCATATCTTGGCAAAAGCAGATCTTTTGTTTCCAATTTTAGTTTCCAAACACTATATGAGCTGTGTCATGAGAAAACCAGATTTTTGCCTTTGCGAAAACCAAGCTGCAGATCAGCTGTGCAGTAACTGCACAGTTGATCAGCTCCTTTGTTTTCGCTTCTCGGATAGTACAATACTTCTTCTATTTGAATCTGAAATTTAAAGCTTCTAGCCTATTTCTGAGACGGTATAATACAGACTGGTTTGTGTCAGACCTCGTCGGAAATCCTGAAGACCGGTTTTCTCACGTTGAGGCTCATATTTTTATGACTGTGCAATTTCCTGGTCATGGCAGACTTTTACTTATATAATCTTGCATATAAGAGACATAAATGGACAGACAATTCAGGAGAGCAACAAACATGAGTGAAATATATCATTACATCTAATCCATGTGAAATTAAATCCAAATCTGAAGAATGCTTGAAGATGTTGCTTGCTGGCTTCACCAGTAATGAGTGGAGTAAATGTGTCATGCTTTTATCTCAATGTCTGCGATGTGTGGTTTTCTATGATACAACTCAATAGATCTAGCACCAAAATAACAGGAAATAAGAAAAAAATAATACCATATATGTTTGTTAATTGTTTATTTTCTTGCGTAGAGCAATACTTTCATATCACATTTCTGCTTTTTTGAACAAAATATACAACAATAACAGTTAACATAGACAAGACAGTTCATTATACACAAATTTTTTAATGTACATAAAAATTCACATTAAGTATTACATAAAGACATTGGCATACATTGATATTCTGAAATGTCTATCAAATGAGCCACGGCACAAGAAAACCGGTCTTCTGGATTTCCGACCAGGTCCGACACATATCGACTTGTACAGTTTCAGAATAAAGCTTGAATCTTAAAATTTCAAATTTATGAAGAAGAGGTACTGTACTATCCGTGCAGCGAAAACAAAGGCGCTGATCAGCTGTGCAGTAACTGCAAAGCTGATCTGCGCCTTTGTTTTTGCATAGCAAAAATCTGGTTTTCTCGTGACGGGGCTCAAAATATTTATTGATCTATCTTTATTGCTTAAATTAAAGGGCATCAAAATGTCTTCAAGTTTACTTGCATCTAAATCATTCAATTTTACACGGGGACCCAACTGTAAATCGTGATTATTGATGCGACGTGGAATGTTAATGCATGCTATAATGAAGTTTCGTATGCGTCGGCGAGATCGTTACAAATGCGACGTTCCACATCCTCTGCCCTTGGACCGTAAGTAGCACATGTTTTGCTCTCGTGAAAATAAACAAAGCCGAGTTCGCAAAATCGGCGTCCACTATGATCTGCAAAATTCTTCTATGTTCCCACTTGAAGTCAATTGGAATACTTACGGCACTTGTGTTTTTCAGCTAATGGTTTTTAAAGTTGGCATGTATATACAATTTTGCCACGGAAACTCATTACATTCTTAAATTCCTTTTGTTTTTCTTTGTCTTGGTCGTAAACTAAGAAGTATAACACAGTCCTGTGGGTGTCTTTATTGAAATTTGTATCCAGACAGCTTTGTAAATGCACATTTATTTACTGAGCGTGAAAAACAGTAAGATAAGCATCTTGTGTATGCATCTAAGACGAAGGTACGTACTACTAGAATGAGTCATGGAAGAATTAGCATTTTTGTTGTGCTCTTTCAGAAGTTATTTAAGTACATGCAGAAGCATAACGAGTGCCTTTATCAAGCGAAATATTGCATGGCGTTTCTTTCCTTGGAATACATGCACTTCGTTGAGCGAGCTTCAAAGCATATACCACTTTTATTTTGAATCAGGTCACAGAGTGGGGTTTCTGATTCAGCTTTGTCAACATTCGAGTAACACAACTGATTTATTCTTGCCTCGAAACAGCAAATCATTTTCGGACATATCAGTGACAGAGCTTATATGTTTCCTTACATAAATGAATATAAGGCTAAACCAAATAAATTTTGATTATTGAATATGGGTGGCTCCCTGCATTTCTGATAAGCAGGGGGAAAACACAACATAATTAAAGGGGTTTATGCGGTTTTTAGGTGCGGTTGCGAGGCAGTTTTCCATTGGAATGGTGTGTTATACAAGAACAGTGATCAACTATGGTTAGTTCATTGCATTAAATTAGAAGAGTCTTCGGGAGCACTTTGAACCCTTGGCCTCGGGCTCAAACAACTTTCTCCAGCATCTGCAAGTAATAATACAGTATAAAAACCATGGTTGACCCCTTTAGCATGTATCTAAAATATTTATTGAAGAAAATGCATCACTGTCTCCATATCGCAACATTTGCTATTTTATTTTACTGAATCATCCGGTCTCATTCTTCCACGATGCATTTCTGTGTCGCATATTAAATTTTAACAACGTCTTCGATGCATACAACAGATGCTTATCTTACTGTTTTTCACGCTCAGTAGATAAATGTGCATTTACAAAGCCGTTTGGATACATATTTCAATACAGACAACCACAGGACTGTGTTATACTTTTTAGTTTACGACCAAGACAAAGAAAAACAAAAGGAATTTAAGAATGTAATGAGTTTCCGTGGCAAAATTGTATCTACAGGTCAACTTTATAAACCATTAGCTGAAAAACACAAGTGCCGTAAGTATTCCAATTGACTTCAGATGGGAACACAGAAGAATTTTGCAGATCATAGTGGACGCCGACTTTGTAAACTCGGCTTTGTTTATTTTCGCGAGAGCAAAACATGTGATAATTACCGTTCAAGGGCAGAGGATGTGGAACGTCGCATTCGTAACAATATCGCCGACGCATACGAAACTTCATATTCGCATGCATTAACATTCTACATCGCATCAATAATTACGATTAACAGTTGGGTCCCCGTGTTTTAAGCAAAAGGTTAATGCAAAACCAGAATCAATAAATGATAATGCAAAATTTCAAAGTACAGCACAGATATAAGAATTTTTTAAGCTGAAAATACATATCTTTTCAAAGCATTGTACTGAATTCAAACTTTGTTCACATTTGATATACATGTATTATCTAAAAATACAACGGAAATAACTTTCTTCGTAAGCCAAGAAGTTTAAAGGCCAGGCAAAATGTAGAATAATACATGTTTATTTATTTATTTTTTTTTTTTCAATTAAGGGCTAACCTTTGCCTACATGGTAAAGTTTTACATCAGGAAAACATGTCAGTGCAATGAATACCCCCTCAAACCCCACTTTTATACAGTAAAACTGGGGTATGCAGGGGTATACCTATTTTTCTTATTTTTGCTCCAAAACATAGATTGTGGGTACTCGTTAGAACCGCCTCGGCCGTTAGAACCGCCTCGGCGAGGTGGTTCTAACGTGTACCCACAAGCTATGTTTTGAGCAAAAATAAGAAAAATATCAAAAATTTTCTACTGAAAGTTTTCATTTTTTACAACTTTAAAAATCACTGTATATTGCATGGACAAGTTTTCGTAATGAAAATTTCAACTAAAAATGTGAAAATCACTTTAAATTGACAAATTTTGATGTTATTGACCTATCAATCAAATCTTGACAGTTTTCCTTCTACCTGCACCTTACTTCCTTATACATCTACTGGGGTTACTTAAATGAGCCGCCTCGTGGGAAAACCAACAATGTGGTTTCCGAACAGGTCCGACACAAACCGGCCTGTACAAGCACAGAAAAGAGCTAGAAGCTTGAAATTTCGGATTTCAGTAGAAGAGGGATTGTACTATCCGTGTAGTGAAAACAAAGGTGCTGATCAGCTTCGCGGTTACCGCGAAGCTGATCTGCGTCTTTGTTTTCGCATATGCAGATTGTTGGATTTCCCATGACGCGGCTCAAATTTTGATTTAATGTTGTTTACCGTACTTGTAAATTTTAAATACTAAACTAAAGATTTGAACAAGTAAACAACTTATCAACCAAAATTATAAGATATTGTGATGAGCATTTTTTTAAGATTTGTCAGAATGAATATCCAAGTAACTAACTTCAGATACAAAGACACCAGTTTACGGCTTTGAAACCAAGCATCAGGAAAACATGTCCATGAAATGTATACCCCCTTCAACACCACTTTTATATAGAAAAACTGGGGTTTACACGGGTATACCTATTTTTCTTATTTCTTATTTTTGCTCCAAAACATAGATTGTGGGTATTCGTTAGAACCGCCTCGCTGAGGCGGTTCTAACGTGTACCCACAATCTATGTTTTGAGCAAAAATAAGAAAAATATCTAAGATTTTCCAATGAAATTATCATTTTTTCTTCTTAAAAAATGCTCTGTTTATTGCATGGGCAAGTTTTCGTAATGATTTTGATTTAATGTTGTTTACTTGTAAATTTTAAATACTAAACTAAAGATTTGAACAAGTAAATAACTTATCAACCAAAATTATAAAATATTGTGATGAGCATTTTTTTAAAGATTTGTCGTAATGAAAGATTATGGAGAAAAAAGGAAACACTGTTTCAAATCCATAGTCATGAATCTTTTTTAAATTTCTTAAAATTTGAATGCTTTAAAAAGATGTGCAATTCCAAGCATTTTTAGCTTCTTAAAAGAAAACTGTAATTGGATAAACTCAGAAGTAATATCCTTTGCTGTGCATAAAATAGAACTATCTATGATGAATTTGCATTTCAAATCTAATCAAATATGGAAATTGAACTTTATTCTTCCAAGTGTGACTTAAATTGACTTTTCAACCTTGTTAAACAGGCATTTATATACCAGTCTGCCTTGTGCATGTCAGATTAAAGAACAATTTTCATGCAATCTTTAGAATATAAGAAAGATATTACGCCAGTCCGAAATGGTTTCTTTTAGTATCTTTTGGGTGTTTTGTATTTCAAGTCTTTTCCAATAAATTAGAATCAGGTATTCCTTATTTTCTGTCTGTCTGTTTTTATTTCTTTTGTTGCTTTACATCCCGGTCAACAATTTCTCAGTCATGTTGGCACAAAACCATTTCTTCCTGTCTACTTGACCAGTACTATAGACTTATTGTGTCTTGCTCCAAGCATTACAAAAACTTGCCCATGCAATATATGGAGATTTTTTTCACCTGCAAAAATTGAAAATTTCATCAGAAAATGTTTGATATTTTTCTTATTTTTGCTCAAAACATAGATTGTGAGTACCCGTTAGAACCACCTTGCCGAGGCGGTTCTAACGAGTACCCACAATCTCACCGAGGCGGTTCTAATGAGTACCCACAATCTATGTTTTGGAGCAAAAATAAAAAAACAAGTAGCCCAAGGGCAACGATCTCTCACCTGAGAGTCAACAAGTACAGTCACTGGACAAAGTGTTGTTTTTTTTTTCGAAAATCTGATCAAAATTGAAGACGCTTGAGTAGCCACAACACTAAAAATTGATTTTTCAAACATTCAAGGGCAGCTAACTCCGCAGTCCAGGGTCGAATCTGGCTCAAATTCGAACTCATCCAAGATGTTATGGTTATCCTTGTTACTTCCAAGAATGAAGAAGATCCGATCAAAATTGAAGGCGCTAGAGTGGCCACAATACAAAATATTGATTTTTCAAACACTAAAGGGCAGCTAACTCCGCAGTCAGAGGTCGGATCTGGCCTAAATTCGAACTCATCCGAGATATTGTAGTTATCCTTGTTACCTGCAAGAATCAAGAAGATCCACTGAAAAACAAAGTTGCTAGAGTGGCCGCAACAAAAAAATTTTCAAACACTCAAGGGCAGATAACTCTGCAGTCAGAGGTCGGATCTGGTCGAAATTCGAACTCATCCGAGATTCTGGATGTCCTTGTTACTTTCAAGAATAAAGAAGATCCAAATAAAAATGAAGGCGCTAGCCTGGCCACAACACTAAATATTGATTTTTCACACAGTCAAGGGCAGATAACTCTGCAGTCAAGGGTTGGATCTGGCTGAAATTCTAATTCATCCGAGATGTTATGGCTATCCTTGTTACTTCCAAGTATGAAGAAGATCTGATCAAAATTGAAGGCGCTAGAGTGGCCACAACACAAAATAATGATTTTTCAAACACTCAAGGGCAGCTAACTCCACAGTCAGAGGTCGGAAATTCGAATCCGGGATCCGAGATATGATAGTTGTCCTTGTTACCCGCAAGAATGAAGAAGATCCAATGAAAAATAATGGCGCTAGAGTGGCCACAACATTTTTCCCATTATAAGTCTATGGGGATTTTTCCAGACGCTCAAGGGCAGCTAACTCCGCAATCTGAGGTCAAACCTGGCCAAAATTCGAACTCATCCGAGATATTATGGTTGTCCTTGTTATTCCCAAGAATGAAGAAGATCCAATCAAAAATGAAGTTGCTAGAGTGGCCACAACATTTTCCACATTATAACTCAATGGGAGCTATCTGTTGCCATGGAAACCAGAGTTCTGATCCGACCTGGCCCAAAACCTAATGCAACCTTTCCCCATCCTCAATGATGCTTCAGATAAAATTTGATTGCGATTGGCCTTGTTGTCTTAGAGATATTCAAGATTGAAAGTGTGAACGCACGGACGCACAGACGGCTCAACTACCATACTATAAGCTCACCTTGTGAGCCTTCGGCCCAAGTGAGCTAATAAGAAAAGTAGGTATACCCCTGCATACCACAGTTTTACTATTTTAAAGTGGGGTTTAAGGGGGTATTCATTGCATGGATATGTTTTCCTGATGGACAACATAGAGATGGTGGGATTCAAACCCCTGCAACATTAAGATCCCGCAGAACAACACTCTACCACTTGGTCAGTACACTCATTTGAGCCGCCTCGTAGGAAAACCAACAATGTGGTTTCCGAACAGGTCCGACACAAACCGGCCTGTACAAGCACAGAAAAGAGCTGGAAGCTTGAAATTTCGGATTTAAGTAGAAGAGGAATTGTACTATCCGAGTAGCGAAAACAAAGGCGCTGATCAGCTTCGCGGTTACCGCGAAGCTGATCCGCGCCTTTGTTTTCGCCTATGCAGGTTGTTGGTTTTCCCATGGGGCGGCTCATTTGTCATTTTTTTGTCAATTTTAGACAGCCACAATAGACTTCTATATCATGGTGCATTCTTAACACTGTAAAGGAACATTTTCTATACTAGACAACAAGTACAGTACTAGCATGAGCGTGAGAAAACCAGACTATTGACCTATGCGAAAACAAAGGCGCAGATCAGCTTCGCAGTAACTGCGAAGCTGATCTGCGCCTTTGTTTTCGATACACAATTAGTACAATTACTCCTTTACCTATACACAAAACTTCAGGCTTCTAGCTCTCTTCTGTAACTGTGCAGCTCAGTCTGTGTCAGACCTGGTTGGAAATCCCAAAGACCAGTTTTCTCGTGTTGCGGCTCAGCATCATTTGGCACAATTTGGATATACAGAAGCATTCACAGAAAGATCTGTCAATGACTTCCATGTACAAATACTTTCAAACATTATTGTTCATAGCAGATGACCGTCAATGTCTGTCTGTTTCTTTTTTCTTCATTTTTTCTTTCTAATCTCTTGAGGGGAGACCATCATCCTATTTTGAATCTGTAAAAAAAGGCAAAATAAAACATATTATACACATATCTGGATTTATTAAAAAGATACATGTCAATATGCACAGCTGCAGTTTCAGTGTACACTTCAAGTCTTTTGTGTAAAATCTCAAAGTTTCAGATACATACTAAATTTTAAATCAATCTAGTCACTGAGTAGTTTTTTGTTACTTGCTCAGAGCAACAGATAAGCTGCGTATCTGCGTATTTTACTCATACTGTAAAAGCAAAAAACCCAATTATTTTCAAAACTCTGCGTATCACGTACGCTTGACATTTTCTTGATACACAATTGTGAGTAACTGCCAAGCGTATCCATCAGCTGTTTACAATCGAAACGGTGCATTTATAAAAATGTCCTCGCAGGTAAAACCCAATCCTACGATCGTTAAATTATGCCTTCCTATACTGGATCACCCCGTTATCGGCTATTAGAATGTGTAAAGTATCTCGTATTACCTTTACGGTTTGATGGTGCTTTTAACCAGAACACCGGCGGTGTGCAAAGCCGTGTGCAAAAATAATTAAAACGAAAGTAGAAAATTCGCCCCCATTTTAATGTGTCACAGGGACCTTTACGGTTAAAATTCATGTATATCCTCGGTGAAAATTCAATGATCTTTAAAACACTGAAAAAAAGTTATAAGAGGCCACCTCATATTTTTTCTTCTAGTTCAGAAAGTAAAATACGATCAATTAAAATTCATTATCATATGAATAAACCAATGTCTAACAGTGGCTCTGTGAGTTTCTGCATTCGAAAATGCGTGATACTTCTCACACAGACGAAGCATGTGTAAAGGTACCCTATTTCAAAAAGTCACACTTTATTAACATCAAATTAAATGTCATATTATGACGTTGTGTTTTTACAATTTTAATTTATTTGAAAGTGCTACTGACTGCCATGAAGCAAGATAAAATTAAGTCAAAAGTGTTGCTGCAATAAGAATCTTCGTTTCTGTTTTGTACATGCAAGAAGACAACAACCTGAATAACAGGAATTCAGCTTTTGTATGCAATTTGCATACCAACTTTGTTCTTCTCTAGTTGCGATATTATCAGCAGCACGGCATTGAAATTTTAAGCGATTATTATGGTCAAATACTAGACTCTGATAAACTTTGAAAATTAAAAAAATCGTCCAAAAATTTTGTTATTTTGTTCGTTAAAAATTGGCATTGAAACCTGAAGTGTGCGGCAGCCTTGACCTGTTGGTCCTCGAAAGTCTAAAACAGTTCAGTCTAGTTATATCTCTCATTTCCAGGCCTCATCAAGTGACTTTAACAGGGGTCAACATGTTTAAGAGGCACATTTATGAATTTTCCAAAAAATCTCAAAATTGGCGATTTTTAAAAATGCATAAAAATTCTACCAGTAGAGAAAATTCGAATGTTTGATGTTTTTCCGAGCCGTAACGACCCCTTTGATGACACCCGTTCCTAATTTCAATAAAAGGTGTGCTGTATCCAATTTTTTATTTAAAAACATTGATTTTTGCATTTTTGCTCCAAAAACGCCTTTAGTAAAAGAAAATTATTTCTTAACACTTTGGAACTTTACTTACTTGAACGACACGTCTTTTGGCAAAAAATCGTGCAATTTTGAACATGGCTTAGAAACAAAAAATGAGTTTGAAAAGTGGCCTCTTATAACTTTTTTTCAGTGTATATGCATGTAGTATGCAGGGAAAATTACAACATATGTCTTTTCTAGTCTCGCACAAGACACGCATGTCTTGTGCTGGAACATGGTCAACTCGTACCCGAGTCAACTCGTACCCAAGTCATCTGATACCAGTTTTGCAACTGAGTAAAATTGTCAAGTCATTGACAAAAGCCTTCTATTCTTAGAAGGCTTTTGCAATGACTTGACAATTTTACTCAAAGAATAGAAGGCTTTTGTCAATGACTTGACAATTTTACTCAATTGCATCTTTTTTCTTGGGGTAACGTTACCCAATTTCTGAACAAGAATTCTGATTTCACCCAATTAATTATGATTTTGTGGAGTAAAATACCCAATTGCTTGAAAAATTATCTGTTGCTCTGTTGCTTACAAGTCAGAAGTGCAGTTGTTGTTTTTTTTTTGTTCCCATAAAGACCATGTAAAATTTATTATCAAATACCACATTTACCACTATGTACATCAGGGAAACAAGTTCTTGCAATGTATATCCCCGCAAACCCCACTCTTATATTATAGAAAAACTGGGGTTTGCCGGGGTATACCTAATTTTCTTATTTCTGATCCAAAACATACATTGTGGGTACTCATTAGAAACGCCTCCACGAGGCAGTTCTAAAGTATACCCACAATGTATGTTTTGAGTAAAGATATTAAGCATATCAAATTTTTTATGGTGAAATTTTCAATTTTTACAGCTGAAAAAAATCTCTGTATATTGCATTGGCGTGTTTTCGAAATGGTAATACAGAGCATGTAAATGTATCAATATCTGTGAAAAAAATAAGCAGCTTACCTTACTTAATCTGGACATAGGATTCATGTCTTTTCTGTCTTTCCTAATTCCTGATCCTGCAAAAAGCATAATCATTCCATTATCATTTTATTCACACAAAAAAATAATAAATAAATAAAAACAGAGATATACACCTTGGCATCAGTTTTTTTTTTCAAAGATTTTAAAAAACTATGAAAGAATAACAAGGTTCTTCTAATTATTAATATGACTAATCTTTTAATGTTTCAATGCAATTCTGGTCACCCTCTTCAGAAGGAATCTGTTTTCATATTGATAGACACTGTGTATCTTGATTTCTGGATTAACAACAATAACATACCTTTTGACAAAAGATCTATCCTTTTTCCATAGTTCCCCCAAGGTCCTTCAAGAACCCATACCTCCTCTTGTGTATGTCTGACACCAACTCTGGTCAGGTTTCACATTATCACGTTAGTGTCTCATGGTTAGTAACATCATTTTTCAGTTAAAATATGCCACTGAGACACAGTTTTGACTGGCCATTTCATTATTGCACACAAAATGTCACTAAATGTAACAGAATAATACAACAATGCACACTCATTCTCGAAACATTTAAAACAGAATTCATAGAAAATTTGCATCATTATTTCTGGTTAGTCTCCATCATTTTGGAAGCACTCGTGTTAAGTCATAAATTTTGATTTTCTTATAATTATATCTGACTAACATGTAAATGCATATTTCACACAACAAAATCTCTAGATATATGTAAATGTCTGTCACTTTCATTTGAATTTGTGTCACTATGGATACCAGAGTCTGTTTTTGACAAGCTGACCTTGTTTCTCGACCTTTCAAGGTCATTACCCCTGTGCGGAGGTATGGCCATGCCTTTTTTAAATGAGAATGGAATTATTTCTTGTCTGGATGGGACTGGTGGGGTATGTCGGGTGACATCTGAAAAATAACAAAATGAAGAGAATTTCAAATTTGGAGATTAATTTTACACTAATAAACAAATCCCTTATGACTCTTAATTTATATATGTAACAATATTTTAAGCCTCCTTATTTTCTAAATTCATTAGAAAATGTTACTAATACCATAAAGTAAAACATGGAGTGGAACACTGGACCTGATATTGAAAGTCACATTTTGAAAATCTAGTCCATGTTTTACAAAACTGTATAGCACTGTTTCTTGTTTTCTTATATTTTTTCCTACCTGGTGGTCTTTCCCTGTGTGTATATGAGAAACTGTTGTGTATTTCCTCATCACTGCCGCCCCTTCCACTATCACTGGTTCCCGTATCACCTGATGTTTCACTGTGGTTGTCCTCTACCTTCTTGGGGGGTAGTTGATACTGGATACCGGCCTGAAAACATACAAGAAAATATGTTGACTTGAGTATATCACTGGTTCCCGTATCATCTGACGTCTCACTGTGGTTGTCTTCTATCTTCTTGGGGGGTAATTGGTACTGGATATCCGCCTGAAATCATAGTTCAATCATGATGATAATGAAATAATCTTGAATCAAATCAGGTTCAAACTGATCACCATCACATAATTCTAATGAAAACATCTTGCATCTAAGTTTGTGCTAATGCTTACTGATCACCATCAGCATTCTGATCTTGTTTCTGTACTGAACATACTCAACATTCTGTAGTAATCATCTGAAAGGACACTTTTAGCATAAATACATAATATTCATTTCGGTCAAGCCCATCCCCCTGGTGTGGTATTGTCAGTTTGACGTTTCACCAGTAAACTATTCTGATTCTGATTATGAACGTAGTTGGATATCTTGTTCTGTTGTACAAAATCTTGAATTTCAGAGTTCCCTAAGCCCAAGAACCCTTCTCTTGGAGCATGGATTTCTGTACAGTGATGGTTGTCTCTTGTCCTAACAAATACTAAGGCGATTGGAGCAC
Organism: Rugalucina vietnamica; assembly: GCA_964017185.1. NCBI lineage: Eukaryota > Metazoa > Mollusca > Bivalvia > Lucinida > Lucinidae > Rugalucina > Rugalucina vietnamica. Next base: position 84,061,100 of record OZ024869.1, on the reverse strand, counting down.
TGAGCTGATTGTGTCTTGTTTCAAAACTCTGAAGACAAAACTTCTTCTGTGTGGACTCACCATTATCTACATTACTCAGCCTGTAACTCAGTATCAATGTATATAAACCTAAATTTAGTTAAGTTGTCACTGCAACAAGACACGTCACTGAAATTGGATAAAACCAACAGGTGAAAACGGGCAGACATCGGCTTCAATTACCCATTTAAATGATGAATATGTTCTAATAATAGGTGTGCGAGGAAGCGGTTTCTAAGTTTAATGATCACTTCACTATTGCTTTTCTCCCTCCAACAATAAAGAAGACTTTAGTGACATAATCGGACATCCCAATTAAGGGTTGTCTCAATCGAAAACCAGATTTATCTGTTCAAATTTTTGCACTACAACGACTATTGTCTCCCAATCGGTAAACATGTTCAATATCGGACATGGCATGAAAATCCTACAAGTATCTTTAAGAACAGTAAGAAATGAGACAAAAACAAACTTGCTTGAACGACATTAGCAAAAGATAATGAAGGAATAAAAAAAATTAATGTAGAAACTTATGGTATTTACATTCAGGCAGTGAATGAAAAAAAGTGGTGTTCAGACTGACTTTGTTGTCCACAAATGCATGAAATAAGAAGATTCTCATGATGTGGCTCATTTATGCACTAATGATTTGAATGTTGGAAACTATTAAAAGTGAAACAGGGCTCTATGTTTGGGCTTGCCGGGGCAAAGTCATTTTGGAGCGTATAAAAATAATAAAACATGGCCGAAAATTGTTCCGAGACACTAACGAGGGTCAACAGCAAAACATTCTACCCACAATGCAACAGGGTAGGCGCAGGTGAGCTGACAGGGTGACAAAAAGATGATGCTAATTTATAGAGCCCCAATCAACAATATGGCTTTTCAATTTTCTCCCTGTAAAAATGGTTAAGGCTACAGGGAGTCACATTTCACTGGGCTTTAATAGACTTTAAGCTCAATAAATTTCAACACATGTTCACTGCAAACAATAAGAGGGGGACACTGCCTAACAATAAATTTAAGAGCCAATTTTCTGGTTTGATTTATATGGATTTTTTATGTTTTAACATTTTGACCCCAAGTTAAAATGTCATGCTCTTGTTCAAAACATACTGCATTCCAAAAGTGAAAGAAATAATTGAAATCATGGCCCAACCCATCCATTCTAACGAAATGGACAGAATTTTGGACATAATTTTTCCGGCGCTTCTCACTTTTGTGCACCAACTAGCCTCAAGCAGACCATAACATATTTTTGTTTTCAAGTTCTTGCAAAAGATGCATGGCTTTACATTTCTGAAATAAAATGTTGAAAAAAAAACAACAAACGATCGGAAATAAAACTGTGAACAAACATTTATAGTTGTGAATTTTATAACAATTTTATGGTATAATTATTTTTATTCATATATAATTATACAATGAAAAACCAGTAATGTTCTAAAACCTGACTGAATGACCCTTTAGGTCACAACAACAACACTTGTTCAAAGATCAATAAAAAGAACATCAAACTTAACCAGAAATAGACCATTCTAATAATCATCCTATTCTTGCTAGTTATGGTTGTTTGCCAGACCATTTTCAGCTTAAAAAACCTTTATGGTTATTTAATGTGTAAGGGCGGCCATTTTGGTCATTTCAAGATGGTGGTCGCCTGTAATTACCCACAATGCAGATTGCTGGGACATGATCTGGACATTACTGTAAGGGTGTTCTCCTGTCACGGAAATAGCGCCTGTCATATTTATTACGTGAAAACACTGCAATCTTCTCTCAAAATGTGGAAAATCTGAGAAATATGTTGGTGCAAAGATTCTGAATAGTCAAAGATGCAACATTAAGTGCCTGAAAATTAATCAAATAGGCGAAATTACAGAAATGGCCCTAAAATCAATAGAATTTACAGCCAAGATTAAGGAGATAGTGGTCAAAGACAAGAATGTAATTGCTGTTATTGGCAAAAAGAGTAAAGCACTAGGGGAAGGTGTTAACATAGTTAATGATGATTACACTGCAGCTGTTAATGTAATAAAAGTTCTGGTCAGTTACACTCTGGGAATCAGTGGCCAAATCCTCAAGGGTGGGAGGTGTTCCAAAAGAAACAAACACTGGATACAAGTGAGAAACCATATGCTTTGGCATTTGTGATGAAAGTTATATGATATCTCTTCAAAACGAAAGCAATGTATACACAAAGAGTAACATAGAACAATTCTCAAATAGAGATCACAGAGCTAAATGATGCCATATTGACACTGAATACAGTTGAAAGAATGTTCTCGGTGTGGCAACTTTAATACCAATATGAATTTTTTGTTATGCACCTATCACACAGACAGTGACAGAGAGCCTCGGCCTGGGTGGGGGAGAGGGGGTGCACTTAAGCAGCCCGAAATCCAAACCCCTGAGAATATAAGCTTAAAGTACAAGTACATCAGCTGAAAATTAAGTCGCAGGGATCAGCAGAGCCATAACAGTTCGCTATCACCTAAAAACATTTCAAAAGCTAGACTTCAATATGTACAAAATGGAAGAAATGACATTAATAACGGAGGCAATGACAACCGGAGGGAAAAATCTTGAAATCTATCCAAAGAAACGAGAAATCAGCAGAAACAAAAAGCTATAATTTATCCATTTCTCTGATGAAAGGCGAAGATTATTATAGGCCATTTACAACTCTGATGAATGTAAAAAGCTCAAGAACTCGTTTTTTCTGCCATGTTCAATTCCATTACTGTAGGCTCTCATTGCAATCATTTGAGACTACCATATTTAATCTAATAAATGCTCTAGAATGTCAGTAAGACCAGAAAAAAAAAAAAATAAATAAAAAAAATTATCACAAATCTGGCATGTATTTGGACCAATTTTCCACACACACAAAAAAAAAATCACTTATTGAACACTTCCAAAATCTGTTTGTTTCATGGTTTTATTTGTTTCATGGTTTTATTTCCCAGTCAATAATTTTTCAGCCGTATCTGGCACAGTCTGGGGAAAGCCTACTTCATTTCTTGATGAACCAGTCACAGTTCTGTGGAGAATTTGCTTTGCTCAAAAACACAATTTGGAACCAATGGGGTTTGAACACACAATCTCTTCCACCAGGCCACTGGACTTCTGTCTCTGGTCCAAAAATTGTAATGAAATGGCTCAATTTTAATGTCTTTGATGGGTTCTGAATTACATGAATTAGGTCAAACTGTTCCAGACCTATACCCACATTTAAGGGTATTTTAAGTGAGGGTCAGTGGTGGGCCAAGAGGATAGATGGTGAGATGATAGACCTAATTAAGTTGTGATATACTCTATCTGGCTTCTGGGGGAAGAAAAACTTTGGCTGTTATGCTTATTATGCTCATTATCTTATGAGCCATAATGTGAGAAAACCAATCTTTGGGTTTCCGACCTGGTCTGACACAAACCTGTCTGTGCAGCTACAGAAGAGGGCTAGATGCTTGAAATTTCGGATTCAGGAAGAAGAGGAATGGTACTATCCGTGTAGCGTAAACAAAGGCGCTGATCAGCTTCGCAGTAACTGCGAAGCTGACCTGCGCCTTTGTTTTCGCAAAGGCAAAATTCTGGTTTTCTCATGACGCGGCTCTTATGTTAGGTTTTGGTCAGTGAACTTTTAAGATCTGATAAAAATATGTTGCTTTGTGACATCTTCTGAAACATCTTGACAATTGATCTAATGGTGCATTCAAACTTAGCATAAATAATTTTATGACTGTCACATAGAATTAAGTTGTACATGAAAGAAACCCACCATCAACCCAGATTAGCTCAAAGGCCCCATCAGGGTACTGGCTCCTGGGTTCTGAAGCCGTTGGTCTTTACAAATGGGGCAAACTTAGTTCTAGCTTAGATCATCTGGGCTGGTACCAAAAACAAATTAAGGTCCAAAGCTGTGTTCATTGTAATATTTAAATCGGCTTCGCCATGAGAAAATCTTCCAATGGTAGTACTTTTATATTATATGTGTACATTCTCATGGGCCTAAGCAGTTTTACTGATACAGTGCCCCCTGTGGATAAGTCCCCTTTACCAAACATCCTCAAAAATGTTGGTAGGTGTCATAAGCCAGACTTAAAGGATGCCGCTTTCTGTCGAATCTTGCCGATTATAAGAACAAAATCCTTATAAACCTTTTAATTGGCCTGAAATCTTGTGTGACAAAAACTGAGCAGCGTGATGTGTCACAAAAACACAGCCGCATGGTAAGAAGTTTAAAAGAAACTAAACTAAGAGAAAAACAGTGGGCATGACACAAAATTTGTATGAAGCAAAAATAAAAATTAAAGTTGAACCATGGAGAGATTCTTTTTTTCTATTTTAGTTTTTTTGAAAGAAAGTCTATTAATTCCAAACTTTGTGCAGCTTTTAAAGTTAGAAGCAACCCTGGCCTGGGCAATTAATTATTTCATGTCACAGTGTTCCAATCAATTGGAGGCCGGAATTACAATTTTCTGTTGATGAAATTTTTGTAGCAGGGTGGTCCCAGGGTTCCTCATAAAACTAGAAAAAGTGCCTTGAGAGGCACGTATACCCCCGGCTGGTGGTCACCCAGTCCTCCTTGCTGACTTGTGTACTCCATCTAGGACTTAATCACGGACATTGAGGGTCAGGTCCTCAGTCCTAGATGGAAAATGAAAATAGAATGTCAGTCTAAATTAAAAAAAAAATAATAGTAATAATAAAAGTATTGATATCCTAGATCTTGAACTCAAGCACCCCCCCACCCCCCGCGACATGGACCAAACCCCATACCCTATAGGGTACCTAATAGGGTACCTATAGTCCAAATATGAATGGCTTCTGATGATTGGCTCATGAGATATACCCCACTAGAGAAACTTTAACCAAAACTTTGACGCAAATTAAAGGTGACCTAGATTTTGAACTTTATCCCCACCCCCGGGCAAGGACCCTGGGGTCCAAAATCATAGAAACAAAGCTAACCCTATAGGGTACCTATAGATCAAATATGAATGGTTTCTGATATATAGTTCATGAGATATACACCAATAGTGAAACTTTAACCAAAACTTTGACGCAAATTAAAGGTGACCTAGATTTTGAACTCTAGACCCACCCCAGGGAATGGACCCTGGGGTCCAAACTCATAGAAACAAAGCCAATTCTATAGGGTACCTATAGTCCAAATATGAATGGCTTCTGATATTTAGTTCATGAGATATACACCAATAGAGAAACTTTAACCAAAACTTTGACGCAAATTAAAGGTGACCTAGATTTTGAACTCTAGCCCCACCCCCGGGCATGGACCCTGGGGTCCAAACTCATAGAAACAAAGCCAACCCAATAGGGTACCTATAGTCCAAATATGAATGGTTTCTGATATTTAATTCATGAGATATACACCAATAGAGAAACTTTAACCAAAACTTTGACGCAAATTAAAGGTGACCTAGATTTTGAACTCTAGCCCCACCCCCGGGCAAGGACCCTGGGGTCCAAACTCATAGAAACAAAGCCAACCCTATAGGGTACCTATAGTCCAAATATGAATGGTTTCTGATATTTAGTTCATGAGATATACACCAGCAGAGAAACTTTAACCAAAACTTTGACATTTTAACTGAACTAACGAACCAACGAACGGACGAACGGACGAACGGAAAAGCGAAAACTATATACCCGTCGGCATAAATGCCGGGGGTATAATGAAAGGAGTGAGGAATTCTTAGTTGCCAATTCTATTGCAGCACTTGCTGCTTTTACTACTCCTAGGTCACATGATCTCCTTGTAGACTGGTGTTATCATCCTGACTACTGTTTGTTTGTTTTTACTGCCAAGCAATTATCTGAAACTGTGTACCTGTCAAGTGCTGTTTGTTTATGCTTCTGCTACTGCATGAAGGAAACTTTGATTATTTGAAGAGATTTTCTGCATTTTGCCATTTTTTGTTCTTTTTGTGGACCTGATTAATGGTGATCATGAGAAGTGTAAAACATCTGGTGTAACAGAACACTTCAAAAGAATGACACACATTTAAGTGTTACAGAAAGCAAAAGAATCTGACCCATGAAGGAGCAAAGATCAGAAGAATCTATTTTGATACATGCGAAAAATGTAAAATCATGAAATAGTATTTTCTTTATCTCTATCATATGGGCCGCATCATGAGAAAAACCGGAATTTTGCCTATGCGAAAACAAAGGCGCAGATCAGCTTCGCAGTAACTGCGAAGCAGATCAGCTTCGCAGTAACTGCGAAGCTGATCAGCGCCTTTGTTTTCGTTACAGGGATAGTACAAGCTGATCAGCGCCTTTGTTTTCGCTACACGGATAGTACAATTTCTCTTCTTCTTAAATCCGAAATTTCAAGCTTCTAGTCTGCTTCAGTGAGTGTACAGGCCGGTTTATGTCGGAGCTGTTCGGAACTCCCGAAGACCGGTTTTCTCGTGTCGCGGCTCATATCATGAAGCACCGTAGGCTAGCCAATGGAAAATGAAGATCCAAATTTCAAAATGGGCCTGTCAATTCTTTAACTCATCACAGATCAAAATCGTACACAGGTCCAAATCAAAGCTAGGACAACCAAAGGAATGCAACTCATCACAATTATTAAAACCATTTCAAAACCTTGCCCATATTTTTAAAGCTGTAAAAATAGAAATTTTTCAATGACAAAAAATTGATTTTTTTTTAATATCTTTGTGCAAAACATTGATCTGTATACATGTTAGAACCGCCTCGCCAAGGCGGTTGGCGAGGCGGTTCCAAGAAGTACCCACAATCTATGTTTTGGAGCAAAAATAAGAAAAATAGATATACCCTTGCATACCCCAGTTTCACTATATATAAGTGGGGTTTAAGAGGGTACACATTTCGCAAACATTTCTTTTTAAAAAAATCTTATCTCTTGAATCAGTTGACACTGGAAAACGATCAGTATACAATTATGGACAATCAGCGTTAAAACTTGCACCCTAGCTCTAAAATTTTGGTTTTCAATTTAAAAAAAGTATAAAATAACATTTGACAGGTGACAGGCTGATAATGAAAGAAAAGTGATCATCTCTTGCCTAGGTGGACAATCAGTTTAACTTTTACTTTGAAAAGTTTTGATAGAGTATACCTCCTAAGACAGTTTAAAACTGAATTTTAAAGAAATTACACGATTGATATCACTTGATATAATTTCGATGAACTTCTGATATAATTTTTTTTTTTTCAATAATTAATTCTGCAACAATGCAAACATATAATGATACCATTCGCCTTAAAGTCTGACTGTGAAAATATAATATATGGACCCCCACATTAGAAAACCAAGTTCAACATGCATAGGCGAAAACAAAGGAGCAGATCAGCTGTGCAGTAACTGCACAGCTGATCAGCGTCTTTGTTTTCGCTACATAGATAGTATAATACCTCTTCTTCTTTAATCCTAAATTCTAAGCTCCTGCTTGTACAGATTCGTTTACGTCAGACCTGGTCGGACCCAAATTGTTTGTTTTCTCATGCAAAGACTCGCATTTAATTTTCTTTAATGCTCTGGTCACAAGCTCAAGATGACGCCTTGGTCCGGAAATATAATTTGAATCTTTCAGGTTGAAATAACATCTATTTTAGACCACAGCAAAGGCATTATAAATTCATTTCTGGTTTAATATTTAATAGCCTCGCAAAAAAGATTTTATGATCACCCTTTGTTTAATTGCCCTTCTGGGACTTGTGTATTGACAGCGAACAAGATCTCCTTTGCATCTTTTGTGATGCATGAAACTCAACCATTGAAGCGAGTGCGCGATATGATTATCGTAATTTCACACCTTGCTTTATCTTCAATCTACGCATTAATTTGACTTGCTGATTCTATTTACTGAAATAAAATCCACACACCTTTCAATCATACATCTATATATGAGCCGCCTTATGGGAAAACCAACAATTTGCATAGGCGAAAACAAAGGCGCAGATCAGCTTCGCGGTGACCGCGAAGCTGATCAGCGCCTTTGTTTTCGCTTCACGGATAGTACACTTCCTCTTCTTCTTCAATATGAAATTTCAGGCTTCTAGCCTGCTTCTGTGACTGTACAGGCTGATTTGTGTGGGACCTGTTTGGAAACCACATTGTTGGTTTTCCCACGAGGCGGCTCATATCTGCTACCTATAAAAATTAATATGGGTGCAAATTTAATTTCATATTTCGAATGAAAATAGTCATTTAACTGCTACACTAAGAAAGAAGGCTATTCATTATAGCTTCAAAGACTTGAAGGCCATTAATCGACTGTAAATATGGGATGAATTGACCTATTATTTCATGGGTATGGATATTATGCTCATGTACCCATTTCATAGAATTTTATATTGAAATTAGAAACTGGAACCAGACCTAATGAGCTCTGTCATGACAAAAAGTACCCCCCCCCCCCCCACACACACACACATGTATGTTTTAATTCGGCACTGATTATTCTTCAGCCAAATTAATTTTATAGGTCAATAAAAGTTCAATTATGAATTATTCTTTCATTTGATCATAATTAATAGGTTCCAAGGGTGACTTAAGTATGAGCATAATTGATGTAATTTTTATCATTCATTTCATTTGAAGCAAAAAATGATTTGGTAAGTTGAGATCCTGTAGCAATATGAGCCTCCACAGAGGATCACAAAGGAAGCACCCAAACCAGTTTTTGTTTTTTTTTTCTCTCTTTCTTTTATTTTTTTTTTTTTTCAAATCTATATAAAATTTTGAAGATAATTTACAAGTTTCTGATGCAAATACATCAAAATTGTACTTTTGACTGGGTATTTAACTGAAATTTAAAACTTGTTAAGTTGTATCTTTTACCAACAAGTTTAAAGGGTACAACAAAAAGTTATATAGAGTATCCCTTAGATAAATGACTATATCACACGGACCAAATGTCCATTGTAAAACCAGCCATAAACATCGACAGGAGGTAACAAAATATATAAAATTACTGAAAATTTACCCCCAAGTATAGAGTAAATCACTAATGAGACAAAAATTAGACATGCTTTTGAAAAGAGGGAAAAAAACTTCATGGAAGTGTAGATTTTCATTTTAACTCATCAAAAACATTTCACACCATAGATAGGCTATGCAAATAAACAGCTTCCAATGGCCAATGGTGAGTACAGTAAAGCAACTGTTGACTCAATTCACCATTGACACTTAAATGCAGCAGACTGCACTTCAAACGCCTACCTGCAGATTGGAGCCAGCACTTAAAAAGACTTACTGCAGACTGGTCATTGCTCTTTAAAAGCCTAACTGCAGACTGTATCTTAAAAGCCTAACTGTTGACCAGAGCTTGCACTTAAAAAGCCTAACTGTAGACTGGAACTGCACTTTAAAAAGCCTAACTTCAGACTGGAGTATGAACTTAAAAAGCCTATTTGCAGACCAGAGCTTGCACTTTAGAAGCCTAATTGCAGACTGGAGCTTGCTCCTTAAAAGCCTAACTGCTTATTAGAACTTGCAATTTAAAAGCCTAACAACTGAATAAAACTTGCAATTTGGAAGCTTATTAACTAGCACTATAAAAGCCAAACTACTGGAACTTGCCCTTCATAAACCCTAAATGTTGACTGGTTGTTGCTTTTTAAAGCCTTTTATGGGCATCAATATGTTTCAAGAGTATTATGTGGTAATATCTTTCTTTTACGTGCAGTTGTTATCTTTAAAGACATTTTTTCTGCTTAGAGATCAAAAAACATGTTGCATGTGAACATGTCATCAAATCCAAGAATTTAGTGCAAAATGAAACAAAACATTGCAAAACCAACAAAAATCACTATTCACACACAGTTAGGCAAATGTTAAAACATTAGCAGTGAGCAGAGTCTTCACCCTAAAGGTAGGTTTCTCCCAAACACCCACAGTGCTGCATCAAAATGATATCCACTACCTTAAGTTCATCCATTTACCTCACTGCAATTCATTTATTTTTCTCATGTTGCTGCACCAAAGTTCTCATGTTTTCATTCTCAGGATTCCAAGGGTTTAGACACCTGCACAACTAATACCATTCAATAATGAATTTTCAACTCAAAGTTAGAAGAATCTAGAGCTTCAAGGTCTCAGCAGCTTTACCCCATGCCGGGGAAACATCAACCAAAACAAATATATAAAATAAATGTGTACACAACTTCTAGAACTGAAAAGGAGAAACATTTCATGCTCTAAACATCAGAGGGGACATTAACATGAAAGTTTCCAAAATAGGTATTTTAATACATAAGCCATATCAACTAAATAAATGTTTTCTGCATATGCATAAAAAAAAAAAAAAAAAAAAAAAAAAAAAAAAAAAAAAAAAATAATAAATAAAAATCATTATGAAAACATGCCCATGCAATAAACAGAGATTTTTTAAGTTGCAAAAATTGAAAACTTTCAGTAGAAAATGTTTGATAAATTTTCAGTAGAAAATTTTTGATATTTTTCTTATTTTTGCTCAAAACATAGATTGTGGGTACAAGTTAGAATCGCCTCGCTGTTTTGGAGAAAAATAAGAAAAATAGGTATACCCCTGCATACCCTAGTTTTGCTATATAAAAGTGGGGTTCAGGGGGGTATACATTACACGGACATGTTTTCCTGGTGGTAATTCAAATGCACAACATGTACCATCATGACCAAGATTCACTATAAGTGTAGCAACACTCTATCTTCCTGTTGGAATCATTTTGCACGGTGTGTGATCAAATATTTCAAGAAAGAGAAAAATGGAAAAGAATTTGACCTGACCAAGGATCCGAATCAGTCTCTTACATGTCTGATGATATTAACAAATTCTGCAGTTTGTTAAAGACATTATTTCCCACATAAGTTAAGGAATGTTGCTGATATGTTTAAAGTGTAGATGGATGGATTACTACCTGATCAAGAACATATGGACCATGCTGTTTTGACTCCAGGAATAAATACTCATAAGCTACTTTGGTGATTGATGAAATAAATCTTACATTTTCACTCATTAATTTGGATGTAATGCCAGAAAGCTTGGAACAGGCCAGTGTGGGGTAACAAGCCTGCATGGCTTACAAGACTACATGCAGAGAAAAAAAAATCCCATGAACTTCTGAATATGAAATGAACAGATGTAGGCACAACAAAGAAATCTTACTCCAAATGAGCAGGGTTAAACTTGAAACGTTAAAGAATGTGCGGAAAACATGTTCGTGAATGCGTACCCCCTAAAACCCCACTTCTACATAGTAAAACTGGGGTATGCATGGGTATACCTATTTTTCTTATTTTTGCTCCAAAACATAGATTGTGGGTACTCACCGAGGCGGTTCTAACATGTACCCACAATCTATGTTTTGAGCATAAAAATCCAAATTTTTCCATTGAAATTGTCAACGTTTGCAGCTGAAAACATTCTCTGTATATTACATGGTCATGTTTTCGTTTTTGAAGATGTGCAGAACATGTATTTAATATCAAGACAATCTAGCAGAGGTTGGACAAAACAAAGTGGACAAACAATGATAGTAATTCAGACTGCATTATGGGAAAATTGTCCAGTAAAATAAGTATCACATGTCCTAATGAACACCTGTCAACTTCCCAAGATGGTTAAAGACATTAGTGCAACTGCTAAGATCAATACTGATGTCCTTACAAATAAAAGACATTCTGTGTTCACACAAGATGCCAATATCTATGATGAAAATACAATAATTTAACACCCTGAGAAAGCAGTTAGAAGGTGTGAATATCTTCAGGCCAGAAGAAGGTGGTGGTGGTGGCGTCTGCTTTACGTCCCGCTCAACAGTTATGGTCATATGGAGACAGGACCTCAGTTTAACGTCTCATCTGAAAGACTGGAAAAGCCCAGACTTAAATGCACAACCACTGGTTTAGAAGGCTTGAACCATGGTGGCACTGAGGTGTCTGTAACAGGATCGAGGGTGTCAACATCCTAAGGTTAAATTAAAAGGGAAGAGCTTCATGATAATTGGAGAATAATTTTGCTCATGTGTCCACTGAAACATGTCTTCAAGGTATTCATTAAAATCCCCTGGACCAGGCAGTTCTAATGAGTACCCACAATGTATGGTTTAATTAATAAGTAACAATAATTATCAACTTATCATCTGAAATACCTTCACAGTATTGTTTCTGATGTAATTAGACAAGTAGCAAGATCTGGTGAGAACATCATACCTGTATATGACATAATTTACGAGACTGGGTAATTGGTAATTACAAACCATTGTAGGTAGTAATCACTAAAAGACATGAGGAGAAAAAAAGATTTTGGCATATTATGCGAAAACAAAGACGCAGATCAGCTGTGCAGTAACTGCACAGCTGATCAGCGCCTTTGTTTTCGCTTCACAGATAGTGCAATCCCTCTTCTTTGTAAACCTAAAATCTCAAGCTTCCAGCCTGCCTCTGTGACTGTACAGGCCCACCTGGTTGGAAACCCAGCAACAGTTTTTTTACGCTACAAAGCTCATCCATAGGTAGTAGTAATGACTAAAAGACATGACAATAATTACCATCTACCTTCCTCTCATTACAACAGAACTGTCTGGTATGTTTTCTTCTATTGCTACAGAAATGGATCTAACAGGCAAGTATTTGATGAATGAATTGGGGAATGATTCCTCCGAAATCAAGCCTTTCGGACATTCACACCTTGTCAAATTCAAGCTCATGCAAAGACAGGAGTTTGGTTTCCCTTTATAAGGCTATAGCAATTAAAGCTGCTGATCAGACTTTACATCTGAGTAATTTGGTCAACAACTTTGCTGTTCCCGTGTTGCAAATATTCTCTTTGGTTGTGACGTTGCTTGTTTCGGTGTATGAATGGTGTAAATGACAGGTAGCTTATGTCAGGTGCATGCTGTTGCTTGATGTACCATGATGCATGATTTTTTTTTTTTTGCCTTACAAATTCAATATGCAACATACGAAGCAAGAACTTTGAAGCTAAAACAAAGTCACACTAAGCCAAACAATGTCAAAGAGCTAACGGTTTGAAAACAGACTGGCCGAACCAAAGTCTGATTCTCTCAAGCGTTCAGAAAATTTGAGGTGTCAAATATTTTCTGGAAATTTGTAGAATCCCAACCGCAACCAAAGCAAAACAAACAAAAGACAAGTTTTAAGTCAATATTGTATTAATTATTCACAAATAAATACATCAAACATTTACAACTATACAGGGTCATTTACTTTAACACAAAAAAAGCACATAGAAAGTCTTCAATAAATTCTTGAAAAGTTGAAATCCCAGAGAAGCACATGGATTATCATTTAATGAAGCCGTTTTCAATTCACATGTGAAATTAATTGAACTGAGGCAGGTGCTTGTTAAACTAATTGTAAGTGAAATGAAACCATTAAGCGCCTCAATATATCAGATTATTTCATCAATGATATCAGGAAAATTAATAAAGCAATAAAGAAAACTAGTGTCATGCTGCAGTAGATATGAGAGAAACCTTGCATGCCCTGGTTGAAACCTAAATGGCAATGAATACAGGGTATATTAAAAAATTTTAATTTAAAGTCGTTATTTAGGAATTGCTTCAACAATTTTCTAATTGAACATGGTTATTTCTAAATTCAGAGACAAATGTTATCCACTCTGAGCGAGTTTCAACTCTAAAATCGAAATACACTTTGCGAAAATATCAGAGTTGCTACTCTAAAGTGGTTGAAATTTTAGTGGAAGTGAAATGTTGGTACATATCAAAGTGTTAAATAAAGATGATTACACAAATAAGCCAACCCATGAAAAGAAGCTCTTTTCACGTGCAAACAGCAAAGGCTTGTATCAGCATATAAATGCAGAAAGACTAGTCATGTAGATAGAACCTTTGCCATTGTAGCTGACAAAGACTCTGACCAACTTAATTAGATCTGGAACTTTAAAGGCTAAAATAAAAGAATACCAAAAGAATTGTAACCTAATGTGCCGACTCAAATCGTGTGTTGGCTAAAATCCGGAAGCAAAACATCAAATAACACTGACACTATGTCAAACACAGAGGAGCAATCATTATTATCAACTCCGAAAAAGATAGTGAAATGCCAAACATCAATTAGTCAGCTCTAAATCTAGATATAATTTTCGATACTGGCAATCAAATTATCATCTTTCAAACAATTAAGATACTGAGAGTGAATGAACCATCAAACATGACACCAACATTCTTACATTGCTGGATTCTGTATCCGAAAGTCTGGCCATCTCAGGAAGTAAACATACAAAACCATTTTGCAATTTCATCAAAAACAGATTGCCCAATGTTTAATGTTGTTTCCATGTGACCTGCATTGTTCGGTTTACCTGCTGAGTCTAGATCTACAGAACATGGAACCAAAAGTCACCCTTGATATGGCATTTTTTACTTTATACATGTATTTTCAAAAGTAGCCACTAAATCATTCTAAATTTTAGTCCTGTAAGTTTTCTTTATAATACAGCACTGTAAGCTTTTTCTTTTTTACACAACACAAAATTTTATTATCTATCTTTATCCTGTGTATGTTGATCTTTGTACTTTTCTGTCTCTAAATAATTTTTGAAGCCTTGTATGAAAGCTGCAATGTCTTTGTTGTGATCTGTGTTGTTTTTGTCAAATGATGCAACAACTGTGTCTTTAGTGTATGCTGGTGATGTGGTTTCTTTCTGAATGATAAATAGATCTATCTGAAATCCAAGAAACTTTGATCAACAATTAAAACTGTTTTGGTAGAAAAGGAGTCAAGGACAACAAAATGACAGTGAAGTAAAGACTCGGAACTTGATGTTTAATTTTCTTGAGAAATGTGTAAAGTACTCACATATGTCAAAAATTGACAAATTAACTTTTTTAGAGAGCAATTACAGAGAATAATTATCAGAATTAATTGCTTCATAGGCCTTGAACAGACTGTACTTACACAAACAATCTGATCTTTGCCCAGGCCTTTTTGTCCAAAAATCTTTGGCCCATTGTGGCATTTGGCATTTTCCTGGTGAATAATGGTTGAAATTCATCACAGAACCCAATCAATAGCTTTGGCACCATGGAATGTAATTAATGTGCCCCTAATTCAGTTAGGATCCAGAAATACATATAGTTTTAGCATTTATGGAAACTGAGAGACTACTAATCAAAATGAAGCCTTTTGCCCAATTAATGCACTGAGTTTTCACAGAAACCAAAAAAAAAAAAAATGTTCTCCATGTAATATCGTTTTCCAAAGCAGAACTAAATGAGAATCTCTAAATTAAACTAAGTAGATTGTGACAAAATGCTTCCCCATCCATAGCTTAGAGCACAAGGAATACCCTAAATAAATGAAGAAAAAAAATAAATAAGGTGATACAAATACCTGCAAACATTTTTTAACTGGAAAAAGTGATTTTTTTTTTTTTACTTTTTTTTTTTTCTGAAGATAGTCACTTGCATAAAGGCATGAAAAAAAAGTATATATTGCATGGACATGTAGCACAAAGCAGAACTGATCAGCTTGCACATTCAGGAAAAGATCTGTTCTCCATCTGCAAAGTTTTCTGTGTAACATTGCACTCTCTCCACCTAGCTGCTAATTAAACGCACATGCATAATTCAAAGAAAGCATTATTGCAAATCAATAATTACTCAAATTAATATGTATGATCAAAGATACATCAAACATCCTTAAGAAAAAATATTTTATGAGCTACATAAAATTCAGAATGAAACTTTCTAACAAAAGATATTTGTTCATCTTTAAACAACAAAAAAGGCTGATGAGTTTCAAGTTTTTTCAGCAATCATAAACAGCTATGGTAATGTTATCCTAAGATCTAAGACCCCCCACCCACCCAATCAGACAAACACAAATTCTATTTGCCATAACTGACAACTGCTCTTCTTGAATATGCAGCAGACAAATGATTGTAGAAATAGTTTTCATGACCAAAAATTCATAGAAGAGATGTGCTCTTGGTTACTTAAAAGTTCATATGTACAGCTAAATTGCTATTATACATGTGTACATAAATTACAAGACATTGTAGCACAAAATATCAAATTATCCTGCTTTCGATATAAAGCCCCGGAATTTCATGTGGTAACAATTTTAGATATTTTGAACTTACCTTAAAATGCCGATGATTTTCCAGACCATTTTTCTGTATGAGATCATCGTCGGAAAAAACATCCTCCTCCAATGAGAAGCTGACTTCTTTCTTTTTCTTTTCCCCGAGTAAACTATCCTCTGAGGGCAGTGAAAATACTGTTATACTTCCGTCGAAACGTTCCTTAAGTTCGTTGTCTTGTTCATTGTTTTTAGGCATATTATTTTGTTGCTTTTTCTGACGGTCTATTCTGCATATGATACATATTGTGGCTGCTATTCCGACGGACACAATCACGGTAACCACACTCACGATTATTGCTATTAATAGATTCTGATTACTTAGTTCCTCATGTGCTGCTGCAGTGTGGTTACTACTTGCTATTACAATGTAGAGTGGAGCGATAGCAGTCCTTTCAACCTCCCCATGATCTGACACAAATATATCCAGCCGAAACTTCTGTCCAATTTCCAGAGACCCTGGCAATGTCTTAGCTAACTTGATCTGACCATTGATAGGGTTGATTTGGAACAATTTCGAGTCATTTCTGTAGTTTATTGCATATCTGAGTTTACTATTGCCTTTTCCCTCTTGGTCCTTATCCACTGCTATAACTTGTGTAACTTCTTTCCATTGAGGTGATGAGATAGGGAGAAATGCTGTATTGTCACCAAGTTTGGGGAAAATTATTTCCGGATCATTGTCATTATCATCACCAACACTGACCAAAACCACAGCAGAACTGCTTTGCGGAGGAATACCCTTATCTACGGCGACAACTTTAAAGTCATATCTATCTATTGCCTCTCTGTCCAATCTCCTGGTTGTTCTGATCAGTCCATCTGGATGTACTCTAAAAGGCACTTGACCTTCATATACAGGATCCATTTGGAAACTTATCGCTTTGTTCATACCAAGGTCCTTATCAATAGCAGTAACTTTACCAACATTTGCACCTGGGTCAAGATTCTCAGGTACAGTAAAATTGAAAGTAGACTTTGTGAATGTTGGTTTTTCATCATTCACATCATCAAGGTCGATGGACACAGTTGCAGTTCCTGTTTTAGTATGATTGCCATGGTCAACAACATAGATTGGGAACTTGTAGCCCTCCTTTCTTGTTTCTCTGTCCAATTCCTTGTTTACTCTGAGATATCCAGTTTTACTGTTCGGATTTGACGGTTCATCAAATTTAAATTCTTTCCTAAATCCTTCATCAACATAGAAATGAAACTGAGAATTTATTCCATGGTCTAGGTCGAATGCGTTCACATTCAAAATAACCTCTCCAACCCTTGTATTTTCAGGAATAGCTACATGGTATTCTTCTTCTTCAAACAGAGGAGGATTGTCATTTTCATCTTGGATTTCAACAATAAACCAAGCTATAGTCTGAAGTCCTGGGGAACCACCATCCTGACAGATGACAGATACATTTTCTTGTTGACTTTTTTCGTAATCTAGTAAACTATCAGTAACCACTTTGAACTTATTGTTGTAGTTACCATGCCTTTCAAGCTTAAATGTTCCACTGTCTTTAAGAATACAACCAGTTTGTCCTTGGGTACCCACATCATGATCTATGACAGTTACATATGCGACAACAGTTCCCATATTTGCATATTCTGAAAGTATAACTGTGTTGTTTTCCGCTGGAAAGAGCTGGATGATAATATCTGGTGGGTTGTTTTCCGAGTTTTCGACAGTTACTAGCACTTCAGTCTGATCAGTAAGTTGTGAGCCTTCAAGGGGATTATCATATGCTTCCACTATAATCCTGTAATTATTTCCAAATGAATATTTCAGTTTCTGTTTCAGAATAATTGCACCTGTAGTTGGACCAATGTCGAAATATCTGAAAATGTCTGAAGCCTGATGTGGACTGAGTCTGTATTCAACTCGACCATTTTCGTTGGCGTCCTTGTCCGTAGCAGTCACTGTTATGATTCTAGATCCAGCACCCAAACTTTCATTCACTGTAACGCTGTACGGCTCTCTTATAAACACTGGGGGATTGTTGTTTACGTCCAAGACAATGATGGTAACCGACAGCACTCCTGTTCTAGGGGGATTATCACCATCCATTGCAATAATTTCCAGATTGTACCTTTCACGTTTTTCCCTGTTCAGTGGCGACGTCAGTGAAAGACGTACAGTGGAACGTCCATCGAGATGCCTTATGTACTGGATGGAGAATGGCAATACTTCATTGGCAGACAGTTCATCTTTTGATTCTAGCTCATAATACTTGAGGGAATAGTTTTGACTAGTATCTTCATCCGATGCTCCTTTGATCAGAAATGTCGTTCCAACGCTGGCAACCGATTCTGATATTTCAAATGTCAGTGGTCCTTGTTCGAATTCTGGGGAATGGTCGTTGATGTCGTCAATAAATATGTTGATTTTCAATGTTCTGAAGAAGCTGCCTAATTTTGAATTTACTGCAACCTGGATTGTTTTCAGACATGTTTCTAAATATTTGCAAATGTCTTCTCTATCTAAAACATCATTTGTGTACAATATGCCAGTTTTGTTGTCTATTCTAAAGTATCTAGAGTTGGTGTCAAATAAACTAAATTGTAGAGATGAAAAGTCAGCTTCCCCGACAACTGTGAATAAATTAGAGTCAGTAGCAACATTACCTATTACTGTCGAGTTGGGCTCCTGTTCAGCTATATGATATGTAATATCCTGAGCACTGACTATTTCCACAAATAATACTGTCACAAAAATCACAAAACAAGTTCTCCATGTGTACTCCATTTTCATAGCAATTTTTCCAGAAATCCTCTTATTTAAAATTCCTCTAATTTCCTTTAATTCTGAATTAAAATCCAGATCAAAACAGATTCACTTTTCTTCAGTTTAAACAAATCCACTTCATCCCACTTAATGTTAAATGATCAATTTTTCTCTCTCTGAAATCAATGTGGATGGCCTCTTTTTTAATGGAAAAAACTTTAATCCATTTTCCTAAACACACAATGATTTCTTTTCAATTTCTCCAAAATAAATATCAAGTAACCACATTAAATCTTCCATAAAACACTTTTTAATAGAGACTAATATATTCTGAAGTCATCTGATGAATGAAGCACTACTAATGCCTAGTACAGTATTTATCCCCAAGTATTTACTAGTTTCGCTCCAGTGCATTCTGATATAATTACCACAACAGGAAATTTCACAGTCACTCTGATTGCTGATGATCTTCAATTGAGAGTATACTCCAACGAACAGCTGTACTGCAGGACTGCTCAAATCATCATTTAACACTTGATCGACTTCAGTTAAACTGTCTTGTCCGCTTCACTACACTGAACAGTATAGCAATGATTTTCCGTTTTAGCCCTCTGGGATGTGACTTTCACTGGTTGGCAGACTTTAAAACCCTGAAGCAAGAAAATAAAGACATAAGACATATCATCAACCTGAAATTGAGCAGAGTTGAATAATATTTTAAACATTACTTCAAGATTTTAATCTTTTATCTTATCATCTAAGCATAGTAATTAATTTTATTTTTACTTGTAATCTCTACCTGATCTTTTCTTTCAAGTCTAGCTAGGATCCTTTGTGATGGTCTGATACATCTGTTTTATCTGCTCTGGTCATTCTAAGTGAAGATTTTGGATCAATAAAATCTGTAGTCTCAGACAGATCCTTTTCTCTTTTTTAAATATCATAAATTGATCAACAAATTTGTCCTGGATCAAAAGCATATTGTTCTTTAGATCTGCACTTTGTAGAACATTGTAATAATGTAACAAATAATAATAAGATTTATTTTTCTAAATTTCTTTTTTTATCATTCCATTGCACTTGATCCTTATTCCATTCAAACTTGAAACACTTCATTCCATGATTTTCACTGTAAGTACACCTCCATCAGGAAAACATGTCCGTGCAATAAATACCCTCTTAAACCCCACTTTTATATAGCAAAACTGGGGTATGCAGGGGTATACCTATTTTTCTTATTTTTGCTCCAAAACATAGATTGTGGATACTCGTTAGAACCGCCTCGGCGAGGCGGTTCTAACGTGTACCCACAATCTATGTTTTGAGCAAAAATAAGAAAAATATCAAAATTTTTCAGCTGAAATTTTTCAAATTTTAAAGCTGAAAAAAATCTCTGTTTATTGCATGGGCAAGTTTTCGTAATGTTATTCCATGCATGTAAATTTTTCAAGCTTGACTTGAAACACTTCTTCATTCCATGATTTTCACTGTAAGTACACCTCTTTCGTCCAAATGACTCACATGAACTGACTTAATATTTAATGTAATTAGAACTTTTCATGTACAAATAAAGAGATTAATGACACTAGAAAGTTAGAACTGGACAGAGCTCATTTTTCTAACCTAAAATCAATTCACCAGATCAAGATACAGAATAAATCACATGTATAATCAATATCAAATTATCCACAGAAAAAATGATCATTTTTCTTTTTCTCATTTTTGCAGATGTCACCTCCTTGTTTATAACAAAGCAAAATGTGAAAAAGATATTTTGGTTGACACTTTTTTGTTTGACATTTTAATCATTCATGCCATGTATTGTATTGCAATAAATAAGATTTCCAACTTTTTTCAAAAGTTCTCATCTACTCTTTACATTTAAGTCAACAATTAAAATTAAAAGTGGCAAATTACATTTTGATAGAGCATGAATGGGACACAGAAATTGTCAGGCATTTTGTGTTTGATTACTCGATTGCTGGAGACTCTGTGTCTGATAGAAAGCTTGCAAAATTGACAATGTTTGGAGTATCAATGTTTTCTTGAACACTGTCAAATATGGCCTAACATTTTTCTAAGTTATGTATTTGTTTAAATTTTCTTCTCATGTTCTAATTTATGTAACCTGGGAATCGTTAAATTTAATCTTACAGCCCTTTAACATGCTATGATTAGTATCAAACCTGGCCATTCAATCTTCTACGAATCTTTGAGAAGCAGTTTACCAGTACTTATGGCACATTATTCTAAGTTTTACTTGATGTGAAATGCATGTTTTAGTTTAACTGGCAAACTTTTTGCAGGCATTTTTTTTTCTTAGGTCAAACTTTCATTTGTCAAAAATAAATTCAGATCATGGACTTTTTACTGTACTTACATGCATATGTTTGTAATTCCCATTCCTTTTCTGCTGACCACTAGCAACAACTGGGAAAATTTCTCATACCACTACTAGTCCTGTGAAAATAAAGAAAACTCTTTCAATACTTTTACACATACAACAAAAACACCAAAATTTTTGAGGTTTCTCAAATCTGTGAAAACAAACAAATACATAAGAATTGCCATTAACTGGTCACAAAACCAACAAAAAACATTGGTTTTGAGGATTTGAAGAATTCAAGTGTCCTTTTGATTAAGTTAATACTTTTAACAGTCCTTCAAGAATGGTAATATAGGTAACTTCTTTGGCAATCATGTAGGTTTGAATAACAGTGTCAACAGATTAAGGAGAAATTTCAACAATGATTTCATGGTTGTTCTTCAATTTCACAACTTAACCCATATTTGATGAATGGATTTTCCCATCATTATCATTAGGGTGAGTCCACTTTCATTTTTAGGGGCGTCAGGAGTGATTTTTAAATTTCATCCAATTTTTCGATGAAAATTCTCTAAGCAAACAGAATAGCCCCATATGGGATGCCGCAGAATGCGGTGTCACATCTGGAGCTATTCTGTTTGCCTATGTCCCATACAAGGGACACCAGGCTTAAATGAGTTAAAAATGCTACTTATATTTGAAAATTGTCACACTGAAGACTCAAACCAGCAGGCTCTAATACTGAGCTGAGCATGAGTCTTGAAAATTTGGATATTTAAACCTGGATATCATTCCATACATTTATATTTGACTGTATTTAAGTCATTTAGGGAGACACTAAAGCAAGAAGTATGGCCACAACTGTGGGTCGATGGATAATGGTTTTCTCATGGTGTGGTTCCATTCACAGATCAAAGGGCTTAGCCCCTGGATTTTAACAAATATTTGACAATTTGCTTCCATGTAACACCAAACTCCATTCCTTACTAAAGCTATACAAGCAACACATTTCAGCCGATGATGGTTTATTTTAGCAACACATTTCAGCCGATGATGGTTTTCATCATGTTCCCTTTTGCTACATGAAACGCCTAAAATGTGAACTTCCACAAAAATGTTTTGCAATCATAATGGCGTTATTAAGGAGGTTTGCAACTTTATAAGGGTTTACTGTAATCGGCGGTGAGTTGTCTGTGCCTAAAAAGGGCCTATTCTAGTTTTGTTTGACTTGAGGTTTTTCAATGTTGTCCACAAATTTGGGTCAGATCCCATAATGGAAGAAAGGGCCAAAACATGTCAACAGTCAACACCCTTATAGAAGCCTCCAATTGCCCATTGAGGGCAGCAAGGGAGATAATAGTTTTGTACTTATCCTGAAATAAAGTCTATTATTATTTGAGCCGCGATGCGAAAAAACCGGTCTTCGGGGTTTCCGACCAGGTCCGACACAAACCAGCCTGTACAAGCTCAGAAAAGAGCTAGAAGCTTGCAATTTCGGATTTAAGTAGAAGAGGAATTGTACTATCCGAGTAGCGAAAACAAAGGCGCTGATCAGCTTCGCAGTTACTGCGAAGCTGATCTGCGCCTTTGTTTTCGCATAGGCAATAATCCGGTTTTCTCACGATGTGGCTCATTTATTAGTAGTGTAAACCAGGGGTAGGAGTCTTTCAAATCAGACTTTAAATCGAAGTACCGTCTCCAATGACCTTTGCTGTTGAGCAGGATGTAAATCATTAACACCAACACCATAAACAAGTGGCCTTGATATTTTGGGGACCCCACTGTAGCCGTCTAGTCACCAGGATCATGACAATGAGGAGCTGTGATGCAAGAATATGGGTCTTTGGGGTTTCCGACCAGGTCTGACACAAACCTGCCTGAACAGCTATAGAACATGGCTAGAGGCTTGAAATTTCAAATTTAACAAAGGATCTGTACTATCTGTGTAGCTAAAACAAAGGCACTGATCAGCTGTGCAGATCTGCGCCTTTGGTTTTGCATATGCAGATTGTTGGTTTTCTTGTGCACTGGCTCAAATGCAATGTTTCAATCAGAAGCCATAATTATTAATGAACCTAAAACATCATTTCCCTAAAACAATTAATTAAATTTCCACTCCACATTAAAATTAATGTTTGTAATCCATCAAATGTCGGCAATACTTCCCACTATTCGGTGACATTTAACCTTTGAAGACGATCAGACTGTCACTTAACTTGTTATGTAATTAATTCACTAATGAATTCACATGATAATTTTGAAATAAATGAAAAATACAACATGGAGAGCATGATGCATTGTTTCTGTGTTTGTGGATGTGTAATATGGTTCGCTCTGCTACAAACACCAAGTTTGACTGCGTAAAAATATTTTAGAGATTTATATTTATATCGAGGCAGTATTTGCACTGTCATCCAGAGTCTACCACTAAAGTTGTGTCAGGGTTGCAAGAACCCAGCATCAGGAAAACATGACCGTGTAATCTTTACCCCTTTGAACCCCACTTTTATATAGAAATACTGGGGTTTGCAGGGGTATACCTATTTTTCTTATTTTTGCTCCAAAACATAGATTGTGGGTACTCGTTAGAACCGCCTCGGCAAGGCGGTTCTAACGTGTACCCACAATCTATGTTTTGAGCAAAAATAAGAAAAATATCAATTTTTTTCTCACGAAATTTTCAATTTTTACAGCTATAAAAATCTCTGTATATTGCATGGGCAAGTTTTTGTAATGAAAGCTGCCAAGAGACAGGTTACTAGTGTTTAGTGCCCATTCATTTCACTACTGACAATAATAACTAAAAGCTGCTCTTTTTGAATCTGCAGAAGAGAAAAAAATAGACACGGAAATATTTTCATGATCTTATCTTTTTAAAAGAAACATCAGGAAAACATGTCCGTGTATAGTATTGTTAGAAAGTAAAATTTAAGCATTTAGGTCATGAGTTATTTTAATACAGTTTGCAAACTATTGTAACTTTGGGTATAAATTTTGATTTATTAATTTTTTCTCTCATTCCAAAATTTTCTTCATATTTTAATTTCTTTCATGTGTCAGGTGCAAATGTTTGCATAAATACAAGCATATTAAGGATTAGTATCTTTCATCATAAATTCTTGTGACAACATACTTAATTTAATAAGGGGCTTTTAGACAATTTTAAAGTGATTAGTTAGTCTGTAGTTTATTCATATCTAAGGCATTTTTATTAATCTTGATTAAGGAATAATGATGGTAAAGCTGACTTTGTGTGGCATGCTTTTATAGCCCCTTGAGATAACTATTGGTCAATATGTTGACAAGGGGGTGTGGCTCATGCCCACAGGTTTTGTGAATTTCGAATTTTGAAAGTTAGTTAGGATTTTACCAACCAAGTGAAAACATTATATTTAATATTGTTTGGATTATTCCAACTTTTGAAAATAATAAATTTTAAGCTTGGATATTACCAGCGACTCTATGTTCTTAGAACTTTGTTAAATTGAAACATTGATATATATTGTTTATTTGGAACATCCAATAGTGTTTGTTGAACTTTGAGGATTGAAAAGAAAAAGTGAATAAATCAGCAAACAAGACTTTCGTATTCCTGTCTCCTACTTTCCAAATCCACGAACAAGCAAAATACATCCCCGACAACATTATTACAATTTGGTGCTAGAATTCGGAGTAATAACTTTCCAGCTTATTACACGATAACGGTACCTTAGCTGCCAAGTGATTCCCCAGGGATACAGATTTTTCATCATGGAGTATTCAAGGAGACAGGAATTTAATCATTTCTACAGTGGACAATTTAGACCATACTGGTCTTACAAGCACCCAGGACAGCCTTCAGTACTAGTAGTACATGTTCCAGTACCGGTCAGAATGGAAAAACGTAGCTGCTTTGAAGCTGACATACATGCAGAAATGCAAAAACCAAAGAGCAGGGCACAAAGAGACAGAGATTTCAAACGGAGACAAACTTTCCATGCAAAGAAAAGTACTTGTGCCATGATGCCATTCTATGGACTGGATGTACAAGATTTCACTGATGAAATCCAAAATGGTGCTGGTGAGGACAATAAACTGACAATAAAGCTTAGGAAAACATCTTCAGAATGGAACACTGCTTCTTCATTGATGCCAGGATCAGAGCTCTCAGACAGAGAGTTTCAGAAATTATTCTTCCGACCAGCCAGCCTACAGGAGCTATCATCAGTACTCAATGATACACTGGCAGGGAGTTTAAAAGTGGCCGACGCAAAAATTAAGGAACTTCAGGATGAACAACAAAAACTACAATCAGAATATTGTGCTATCCAGAAAAGGCAGCTAGAAGAAATGGACCAATCCAGGGAGACCTTAGCATTCCATCATTTCAACAATGAAATGCTGCGCCGTAAAATTGAGGACCTTGAGGAAAGAAATAGACAGCTACATGAAGCAAATGACATTTTGAATTCAGCATGTGAAAGGCTGATAAGTGACAAGGAACAGTTAACAACAACTGTACAGTCCTGTCTGGAGAATTTAGATTCCTATAAAAGGAAGAACAGGGCTGCTTCATCAACCAATGGGAAAGTGATCAGTGGACAAAATGACAATAAATCTCTACAATTGACAGGAGAAATTGACTGTGAATGGTGCTGTGTTGTCAGGGCATTCTACAGAGTTTGCAGTCCGACATAAACATTTCAAAGACAAGTGAAATTGAAACTGATAAGGTTGTATATGGTTTTTGGCATTAGTTTTGTTTAGATATATTTATAAGAATTTATAAGCACATTTTCTTTGTTTTAGAAATTAATGAAAATGAAATGTTAAATTTTTCGAATATTAAGCATTTTCAGAAATGAAATAAAATAATTACTTTCAAAAGTACAAATTTTGGTGCAATTTTGGTCTTTGTTGTACATTTTTGCTAAAAAGAAAAATAAAGCTACATTTGTTGTAGTCTTCAGTTTAATTTAAAAATAATATTGAATCTTTTTGTTTCATTTTAAGAATAAATCTTGAAAATTCTTTAGTCTCATACAAATTGTATTTAGTATCCAAAGGAGTTTGATGTGACTAGATTTGAACAAAAGTTTCCTTTGTTGTAGTTCTACATGGTTTTCTTCAGCCCCTAACATATTTCTTGCAAAAGTATGCCATACATGCAGTTGTTGTTTGTCGTTTTCATGAATAATTCAATCAGACTGTACAGCCATGTCAAATGAATGTGTTCATGCTGCTGTTTTCTGGTGATCATGTTTTTGCCATACATTATGGTAGTCTGTATAGCTGTTTTCATTATCTCTTAGGACATACATGTTGTTTTCCTCATATTTGTCATGTCATTTTTGCTTGTTTGACTATATTGCAGTAGCAATTTTTCGCTCATTTTGAAGTGTTTTGCTAAAATGTTATTTTAAGCAAGCTGAAAAGGCACTGAAGGTGTGCATGTGTGTATTGCATATAATGTAAGATACATTGGTGACAGCAATTTTAAATGGTACCCATCTAGATTTCTTTATTTCAATCACTAATGAATTTGAAAACTAATTATTGGGCAAACATTTTAAAATGAAAATGTGTACTTATATAAATTGGAAGCATTTTTAGTATAAGTATAATACATGTAATTAGATTATTACTCCAGCATTCAGAAAACATTCACATAACCTGTATTATCAAAATAGTGGAAGACAACCACTTTTTATAATCAGTCAGTATTAAAAATGTAATGGGACATGATTTGAATTTGCTAAATGTGACCGCCATCTTTGAATTGATGTGCAGGTTTTATATAATTGGCGCCCAGTATCTACTAATGCCCAAACCACTAGCCTAGGCAAGAAAAAGAATTGGCGAAAAACTCTTTTTTGAGTAATTATTATAGTAAAAGGGTAGCAAAATAGCTCATCCGCTTTGCGAGACAGTATCGATACTGCATTTTTGGTTGTTAGTTTTTATCCTTTTTTTTTTTTGAAAGGTAATTTTTCCCTTTAAATTTTCAAAATCTTTTTCCATGTATGGCAAGCAACCCTAACAAATGTAATTTGTTGTTTTATAGTGCTATTGATGGTTGGACGCAATCATCCCCCACTTGCCTTGCATGTCATTTTGTTTTTATCAATTTCCTTTTTGTTTGTTAGCAATTGGAGTAAGCTGAACTACCTGCTATGATTGCCTGATGTTCTTTTGTCTTGTGAGTTTGGATGACAAATAATGAATTAGTATGATTTTCCAGAGACGAAAAGTCCTGATGTAGTTTCATCATGATCCCCCTTAGCTTTGATCTGTATAAGCGATAGATTTGCTAAAATAGTTGTGCTAAGGTTGCCGGTAACCTACAGAAGTTAGGACATGGCAGATACTGATTAATTATGCTGGTTTGATAAAAATTACCTGATGCTTGGATAAAAAAAAAATGATAGGAAATATGCTAACATTAATAAAGAAACAACATTTTTTAAATTCTTGTTGGCACTTTTATGTGAAAGTATATTTTGTTCAGGTCACATGCAGATGACCAGAATACTGTTGATGTGGTGTGTACCAAGTGTATTTTTCTGCAAACATGCTAACACCTTTTAAAAATGAGTATTTATATAAGCTGAGTAAGTTACAGGTTAATGGAAACTAATTATCAGTGTTAGTGCTGATGGTATGATTATTATGCTGCTCCCTGGAAAATACCTTGTTGTAATTAAGGACGATAACTCAAGTTCGGTGTGTACTTACTAGAGAATATCAAACAAAGTTGGGTGATGAGTGTCACTGCAACAGTTTGCAGGTTAGAAACCTGACCTAGGGATAAACACATGTACAGAACAGCTGAGACACTGTCCAATGGGGGAAAACTATTAAATTAGAATGTAGCTTAATGCATGCGAGAAAGATTCCTAAAATTACCTATTATGTAGCTGACTAGAAACTTAGCTAAACCTGGTTTTGAATGGTCTAGATACATGTACTAGCCATATCCAGAGATAACTCATATGAGCTGTTTGCATAAAATAAAAAGCAAAATTAATAAATAAACTAATGCTTATTTCAAGAATTTAAGGGCCATGTAACCGATCTTTCGAGATCATAAGATCACAAAACATCCATACACATACAGGTATGTGGTTAAACACATAGTGCAATCTAGATAAAAAATTGTGTATGGTTACCTTGAATACCATTTTTTGAAATAGATTTACAAATTAACCATGAATGTTAAGCCATGTTAGCAAGAACTCTTTAACAAAATTCTATGATGATAAACTAACTGTTATTCTTTATGACTGCAGAAAAATCATGTTGGTTGAAAAAGTTTGATACATAAAAATTAAATTCTGCATTTTGTCATATTTGTCAAAGCTTTATTTGCTGGTTTTGCTTGTGTTCTGATCCTGATTGGGATAACTGCCTGGCAGGATACACTATGTGTAACTGGGGATAAACCTATAATGGTATAAAAATTCCGGTGAAGGACACTACTGTACCACATCATTGAATTCACAGCCTAAGATAGCAGTCATAAAGATTGGCACAAAACTTTAGGCCTGCATAAATTGCATTATTTCTGAATGTATAAATTCAATTCAATGTTTCATGTAACTGTAAATAAATTAAATGAGAAAAACAAAATAAAAACAGAAAAATGAAGAAAAAAAATACAAAAAAAAGAACAAAAATGATAATACATGTTACAATGAGATAATGTGATCAATCACTTCATATCAAAAATTTCAGAATGGTTGTTTTCTGGGTTTGCAAATTGTTATCAAATTGTCTTCTGTATTTATAAAGAATTTAACTTTCTCAAGTCAGAAAAAAAAATCTTCTACAACAAAAAAAAAAAAAATCCCACAGTAAACTCAAAATTATGTAATGGAAAAGGGTCCTAACTGTAGGGATAATTTCATGTTTCATTTTACGAGAGTAAGATAAAATGATAAACAATTTTATTTTTGAAGAATTTCTGTCCTGATCCTAAATATAATTGTTAGGATACCATTGTGGTAGCTGAGAAAACACTATAAGTGACATTTGGCAACGGACAAATATCTTGATAAAATGACATTGTGTCTCTCATTATCTTGTCTCTATGAGTACAATAATTTCTTCTATCAAAATGATTGATTGAATCTTTTTGAGGTTAAATATGTTTTTTTTTGCCTATGCATTATTAAAGACAATCTGATCTATTTCTTGAATATTTTTCGCCTATTCATTTGTTGCTGGGCATTTAAAAAAAAAAAAAAAAAAAAAAAAAAAAAATATTTATGGAACATGTATATGTGTGTTAATTCTGGTATGTTTTTTTTCCATGGTGTTATGTGAATACCAATTATTAAAGATGATTTGATCTATTTGAGGAGAAAAAGGCAGTTGTTTTTATGTAGAAAATTTGTATTGTATTTTATGTTAACAATCTATTCAGAATTCTGTAATTTTGGGTTTTAATAAAATGGGTCCTAGAAATCTGTGTTAACATGGAAAAAGATCCATATACTTAAATCAGAGTGTTGCGTTCTAGGAGGTATAACCTTCGATAATACCAATGTGTAATGAAGGACAAAACTCTGGAAGTTCCTATGGTTCTTTTCTAATGTTCTTTTAAAGATAGGGTACCTATGTATGGTAGCTGACAGTTTACATGTAAAAAAAAAAATTCTTCAGTATTTTATAATAATGAAAGAGGTCCTAGAAGAGGGGCCGGATGTGTGTTTGCAGGGAAACTGATCCACAGACTTTAACAGATGTTTCGTTCTAGGAGGGTAAACCTTCGATAATACCATGTTGTAATAAAGGACGAACAAGCTGGAAGTTCTTGTGGACTGTTTCCCCGTATAATATTTGTGTAAGGCATCAAATCAAACAAACAAAGCATGTCTAATATTGTATATGTTACTTCACAATTTCTGAAAATTTATTCAATCATGCTTTAAAAGAAGTTTGCATTAAGGTTTTTATATTTTATATCAAACATATATATTTTAGATCAGATTAATTATAAGATTTGGATCGTTTTGAATTAAAGGATGAAACCTTCAAATTTTGTGGACCTGTTCCAAATATACATGTTAGTGTTTATTTTATTGTCAAGCAACAAATAAAATAAACAAACAAAGTAAATGTATACTATGTTTACAAGTTTCAATTTTAGTCTGTTTCTCAGGTTATATGTAACATATATAACAACATGAGATGCATCTTTTACTGCAATATCAATCAATTTGTATAGCTATGGAGAAGTTGTTCAGTCTTTTATACTGAGTTTATGTATTTTATAGAATTTTAATTGATTCTTTAACACAGATGTTTTGTTCTTTTAAACAATCGAGGTCGATTGTTAACTAAGTAGGGAGTAATTGTTAGAAAGTAAAATTTAAGCATTTAGGTCATGAGTTATTTTAATACAGTTTGCAAACTATTGTAACTTTGGGTATAAATTTTGATTTATTAATTTTTTCTCTCATTCCAAAATTTTCTTCATATTTTAATTTCTTTCATGTGTCAGGTGCAAATGTTTGCATAAATACAAGCATATTAAGGATTAGTATCTTTCATCATAAATTCTTGTGACAACATACTTAATTTAATAAGGGGCTTTTAGACAATTTTAAAGTGATTAGTTAGTCTGTAGTTTATTCATATCTAAGGCATTTTTATTAATCTTGATTAAGGAATAATGATGGTAAAGCTGACTTTGTGTGGCATGCTTTTATAGCCCCTTGAGATAACTATTGGTCAATATGTTGACAAGGGGGTGTGGCTCATGCCCACAGGTTTTGTGAATTTCGAATTTTGAAAGTTAGTTAGGATTTTACCAACCAAGTGAAAACATTATATTTAATATTGTTTGGATTATTCCAACTTTTGAAAATAATAAATTTTAAGCTTGGATATTACCAGCGACTCTATGTTCTTAGAACTTTGTTAAATTGAAACATTGATATATATTGTTTATTTGGAACATCCAATAGTGTTTGTTGAACTTTGAGGATTGAAAAGAAAAAGTGAATAAATCAGCAAACAAGACTTTCGTATTCCTGTCTCCTACTTTCCAAATCCACGAACAAGCAAAATACATCCCCGACAACATTATTACAGTATACCCACTCAAACCCCACTTTTATATAGTAAAGCTGGGGTATGCAGGGGTATACCCATTTTTCTTATTTTTGCTCCAAAACATAGATTGTGGGTACTCGGCGAGGCGGTTCTAACGTGTACCCACAACCTATGTTTTGAGCAAAAATAAGAACCAGAGGACCAATGGTCCTGTAAACGCTCACCTGAGATCTGTTGTACGTATATACCAATAAACATGTTTGCATATTATGGAAAAAAGCCCCAGTAAAGGGGCAGATGATTCCCTGGTGTCAATTATTTTTCTTCATAATAATCAATATCCTGTCCATTTGCCAATTGCCTGCAAGTCTTTCCCTTCAACCGACAAATAACAGTTATCCCCATTCAAAGGCATAGGCAACCTATGTTGACCTTGTCGTAAAATAGGTCAAGGTCATCACAGGGTCATGATTTATATATACATTGTAGTCCTTAAGCCATTGATGTTTCATGCCAAGTTTTGTTGAAATCGGTCCACCAGTTCCAGAGAAGAAGATTTTGGAAGGGTTTTTACCATATATGGGCATGGCGGCCATCTTGGTCATGTGACCTGGATCATTTATATACACATTGGTTCCCTCATTCTATAAATGCTTCACATAAAATTTGGCTTTGATTGGCCTAGTGGTTTCAGAGAAGAAGATGTTTGAATATTTTGGTAATATACATGTATATTGCCCCGGGGTAGGGGCATATGAGCCCCATGGGTCCATTCTTTTCTTCAGAATCATTAATATTCAGTCAAACTACCCTTTCCTGCAAGATTTTCACCTCAAATTACTTTTCAAAAGTTTTCCCCATTCAAATGCATAGGCGACCTATGTTGACCTTGCCATAAAAAAGGTCAAGGTCATCACAGGGTCATGATTTATATACACATTGTAGTACTTGAGCCATCAATGCTCCATGCCAAGTTTCTTTGAAATCAGTGTACCGGTTCCGGAGAAGAAGATTTTGGAAGGGTTTTTACCATATATGGGCATGGCGGCCATCTTGGTTATGTGACCTTGATTATTTATATACACATTGGTTACCCCTTCCTATTGATGCTTCACATAAAATTTGGCTTTAATTGGCCAAGCGGTTTCAGAGGAGATGATGTTTGAATATTATGATAATATACATGTATATTGCCCCGGGGTGGGGGCATATGAACCCCTGGGGTGCAAATTTTTTCAGAATCATTAATATTCAGTCCTACTGCCCATTTCCTGCAAGACTTTTACTTAAAATGACATTTTAAGAGTTTTCCCCATTCAAATGCATTGACGACCTATGTTGACCTTGCTGTAAAATAGGTCAAGGTCATCACAGGGCCATGATTTATATACACACTGAAGTGCTTGAGCCATCGATGCTTCATGCCAAGTTTCGTTGAAATCGGTCCACCGGTTCTGGAGAAGAAGATTTTTGAAGGGTTTTTACCATATATGGGCATGGCGGCCATCTTGGTCATGTGACCTGGATTTCTTATATACACATTGGTTCCCCCTTCCTATAGATGCTTCAAATTTGGCTTTGATTGGCCAAGTGGTTTCAGAGGAGAAGATCTTTGAAATTGTGGACGGACGACGGACGCCGGACGGACGGACGCCGGATCATGGCCATCCTATAAGCTCACCTTGTGAGCCTAACGGCTCAGGTGAGCTAAAAATATCAGAATTTTTCAGCTGAAAATTTTCATTTTTTAAAGCTAAAAAAAAATCTCTGTATATTGCATGGGCAATTTTTCGTAATGATGTGCTGGATGTGGCAGTTGTGGAGTGGAGGGGGGGTGGGTGGGGGGGCTGGTCCTAGGTCCACATCACAACAAATGGTACAAGCTTTCTATGTACATACATTGTTGACATACATGTATTATTGTATTGTAAAATAGGTAAACTTTATAAAATACATGCCTATTAAAATGCAAACCTTGATTTAAAACAATTGCCTTATCTTTATCCATAATATTGAATAAGTAGACAAAAAAGGAAAGGTGAACATTTCTGGTGTAGGCGAAATGAGAGTATGTGAAATGAGAGTAGTAGAAATAGGACAAATCAAAGGCAAAACGGGACCATCCCACATATAAATTAAGCCTTTGAAACTACAAAACATGGAGGTCTGCTAATAAAAGTGCATAAACTGAACAGAACTCCAGACTGTAACAGACCACCAATATTCAATTAGGAAATCTTCTATTTTAAATTTGTCCTAGATCTCCCTGATAAGCTTAAGAAAGAATGAAGTGTATTCCATAAACTGATTTTTTCAAGGATGTTTTGTCTACAGTCTGAGATGGGAGTCTTGTTAATTGGTTTTCAGTTCGATAGAAATCTTTGAATCATGTCTAGCAAACTTTTTTTTTCCTGATCAAAATTTAAGAAAATTTGGTTATCTGTGGTAAAACAGACCAATTTATCAGATCAATTTGCAGTATCTACCTAAACATATCCTTTCTGTGTTTGACTAAACATCTTTGTCTGGCATATGGAAATTAAATGTGCAAACTTCCAAACTAACTAGTATTGCATGTTTCACCTATCAGAGAACTTCTGTTTTAAATTTTCAAATTTTCAAAAACAAAATATACCTATAATTGCCTCCCTTGAAAAATATGTGATTTTTCAGGTCATTTAGAAGTGAGGGTGAAATAGCATTCAAAATTTATAACATACTTAAAAGTAATGTACATGTACTATTATCTTCGACCATACAAGGGATGTACAAGTAAAACTGGCACTGCTCCTTATAAATGGGATGTTCCCGTTTCGTCAACTCCCATTTCGCCTGCTCCCTTTCGCCTATGTATTGTTACATTTCGCCTTCTCCCGTTTCGCCTACTCCCATTTGAACTACACCAGAAATGTTCACAATTCCCCTTTCGCCTACTCACTCAATATGAATGAATAACAGGATATGAGAATGTTGCTTTAAAACATGATATTGATATGCATTCAAAAATGCAAATACATGGTTTGGTAAGTTTACAGTTTGAAAAAAGAAAAGAAAAAATGTTTGCTGACCAAGTGCAGAGTAGGCGAAACAGGAATTCATTGAATGTCCACAGTAGGCAAAATGGGAGTAGGCGAAATGGGAATGGGCAAAACGGGAGTAGGCAAAATGGGAGTAGGCGAAACGGGACCAAATCTTTATATATACATGTATAAACGGGAGTAGGCAAAATGGGAGTAGGCGAAACGGGACCAAATCTTTATATATACATGTATATATATGTATAGATACTATAAGGACACAGTTCTGCAGTTAAGAGGGAGAAGGAAGCAAAAGACAACCAAAGAAGGAACATTAGTCAGGCTTCTAATAGATCAATTTTACTTCATTAAGAGCAAACTGCATGCTGTTCACACTTTCTCAATTACAAACTCATGTTAGTTTGTAGTTAATTCTAAAAGTGTTTCCTTCGAGCCATACCAATTAAGAAGTTCAATCAAAAGGAACAGAAAGTGTGTCTCACATGAGCTTGGCCCAGGGAGTGTGTCCCATAATTAACTCAACAATTAGACCTGTAATTGCATCAATTAAGGGTTGTACTTTATGGTATTTCACACCTTTACAGACAAGTTTCTATGGTAGTCTCCAATTGCTTCCTCAATTTAGAGGGGACAAATTCAGACCAAAAAGAAAACGTGTGAACATCATTTACATGGAGAAAGAAAACAAAATTTTTGTCACTTTTTTCACTAAATTCATTAATTTTTTCACAGAACAACAAAAATCTATTATTCCATTATTAAAAGTGTAAAATCAACAGCTTCATAGAATTTTCAAAACTTTTATTATTTTTTTTTTTCAGCTGAAATTTTGACCATTACATTATTTGTGGCATGTTTTAAACCACCATGAAACAAAGAGAATATTTCCATCAACCAAGTACAAAGTTTGAATTAATGCTAGTCAACAGGTAAGATCATGTTGGGATGTTGCCTCCATTTTATGGGACTTTTGCCCAAAATGAGGATTCATGACATCTAAGTGCTTCAAATATAACCACCCAACTAGGCCACAAAGGCTTATATGTGTGGATGGTTTGACTTGAAAACATTTTTCCAGGGCAGGCTCAGATCAGAGTAGTTAACCAGTAAACAGATGGTCAGTCAGTAGCATATAAGCTTTGCCTGGAGGCACAAGCAGCCCATTTCTTTCTTAAGGCCCCAATGGGCGGGACTCTGTCTAGAATGACTGGATGCATATTGCTGAGCTTATACTTTTGTAGCTCATAAAAAGACACTATAAGACACAATGCTTGTCTGTTTTTCTCATCATCGGCATCATAACCAGCATGAATGTTCCCGACTTCTGCATCAGAACCAAGCAGACCTGACATTGCATGTAATGAGTTGTCAACACCCTAGTTTACAACACCTATAGGATCATCTGTTAATGTTTTTTTCTCCTTACTCAATTTGATTTCACCTGTTTTACCTTTGACTACAATGCGTTTAGCATCAGTGGTGCCATTATTTTTACAGATGCTTAAATCTTGGCAAACCTCATGCCTAAAATGCATTTCTCATGCCTGAGACTTTAACCACTGCAAAATCTAACAACCTAAATTTCAAACCATTTTCATGTACACTGCTGCAGATTACAAAGCACACCCCAAAAACTGTTTCAGACTACCTGTACTATTCCCAGCAGGCACATAACGTCAGAATGATTTCAGATCGACGTCGATTCATGACGTCGATTCATGACGTCGCATCGACGTTGATATGTCATTTTGACGTCATGTGCCCGCTGGGATTAGTTCTCTTTTACCAACATACAGTCCAACCTGTCTTAAGCAAGTGGCCAAGGGAAACACTAAAATCGCTTGCTTAAGCCAGGTGCTTGCTTAATAGAGATTATGTTCTAACACTAGGATGGACATCCTAACCAAACCATGTTAGCTAGTGTAAAATGATAAATGATTAAATCCAAAATTGGGACAGAAACTATAAGACAGGTGCTTGCTTAATGGAGGTTCATTTACATGTAAAATCAATTGGAGGTAAATGAAAGACTTAGTGCTTGCTTAAGACAGGTGCTTGCTTAATACAGGGCTTGCTTAAGACAGGTTGGACTGTACATGTAACAAATATATGACTGCTATGCATAGACTGCAACCTTTAACCTTAATTCGAATAAAATTTTCCTTCAACTTCATTTTCTTAATCTCTTTATATGTTTGATACCTATTTCTATATGTTGTCAAAAGTATTCACAAAAAACATTTCTTTATTTCTTTTTCATTTTTAATCATTTTCATTTCTAAACCTATTTTTCACAACAGACTTGTTGACAGGTATTTTGATTAACATATCAACTTTGGGCCCACAAATCTCTAAAGTCCAATTCGCATGCGCAAAAAATACACGCGTGTAAATATACTCCGGTGTGTATTTATACTCCGGTGTGCAAATCAACCTGAGAGTAAATTTAAATTGCGTTCGCATGGGTTTTATCGCCAGGAGTATTTTTGTAGGTAAATTTATCATTTCTGTATTAAAACCTGTTCATTTAAGTTTTCTGTATTTGCAAAACAAGAAGAGGCTGCTTCAAGATGTTCATGTAGACTTTGGCAGCAGAAGGGAATCATGTAATGGTCAGGCATAACCTTAGCAGTTATACAGTTCCCTTATTTCATCCTTTTACAAGGAATTACTGTTAAAATGCCCCAAGAATCCTAACCAAGAATGATGAAGAAATAGTGTGGCTGTTTGCACTCCATATGATCTAAAATGTTATGAATGGCAATAAACTCTTATTTAGCAACAATGTCCACAGTCTCAGCAACTGTCATATAATAAGTTAGGAACAAAAAATGTGAAAATTCGTTATCTAAAAGCAGAATATTGACTTGAAATAAAAATACTCATGGGTAAATTTTACTTTGCGTTCGCATGGCACATAATAGTAAATTTACACATGTGTATTTGTAAAAATAAAATTTGCATCTGGTCAGACCC
This sequence comes from Rugalucina vietnamica, assembly GCA_964017185.1. NCBI lineage: Eukaryota > Metazoa > Mollusca > Bivalvia > Lucinida > Lucinidae > Rugalucina > Rugalucina vietnamica. The sequence continues at coordinate 84,023,874 of OZ024869.1, read as the reverse complement.
AGGAGTAAATTTACCCATATGTAAATATACTCCGGTGTGTATTTGCGTTCGCATGCGCCATTTACTTACCCCGAGTAAAATTTGCACACCGGAGTATATTTACACGCGTGTATTTTTGGCGCATGCGAATTGGACTTTAAGCTAAAACAACAGAATTGTGTTTTCTTTTCTTTCCAACTTCAACAGAATTAATATACATGTCTGAATGTCCATTTCTGTTTGCTTTACTGTTGTCAGCTATAATAGCTACAAGCAAAACAAAAGAAAACAAAAATCAAGAAAATAAAGAAATTCGGGTTAAAGTGACCAGAGGGGAGATTGCTGATTTGAGCCGCCTCGTGGGAAAACCAACAATGTGGTTTCTCAACAGGTCCGACACAAACCGACCTATTCAAGCACAGAAAAGAGCTAGAAGCTTGAAATTGTGGATTTAAGAAGAAGGGGAACTGTACTATCCGTGTAGCGAAAACAAAGGCGCTGATCAGCTTCGCGGTTACCGCGAAGCTGATCTGCGTCTTTTGTTTCCTCATATGCAGATTGTTGGTTTTCTCATGAGGCGGCTCATTTATTAAGCTTGAAGGTTGAAATTAATGAAAACAAACACAGTATTCCAAGATATTATCAGGATTTGGAGTCACTAATGACAGGGTCATTTAGGGAGAAATGGGGACATTTAGTGACATCATATTTAAAGTGGACACCAACAATGAAAAGGTGGGCAAATCAAAACAAAGACCCATCAATTCTAAATCTAGCTTACACTACATACAGTAGGTCAAATCATGAGAAGGAGCTCTTGGAGTTAAATAAAGAGAGGTCACACATGAGCTAAATCTAATATGTTCTAGATGATGTTCATACTCTACATATAGGATTAAACCAAGTGGCATATAAGCTTATGCCACTTGGATTAAACGGCTTATCAGTTACTAGAATCTAGTAAAACAGCATGAAGTATAGGGAAAATCCAATCCACATTTGCAAACTCATGGCGTAAGTCCCTATGATAATTCTGTGACTCTGTCATATATATTCCAAAACTTGTCATTCTTCATTACCAGTGTCCATTAAAGGTCATACTTAGCTTTCTCCATGATGGCTACGTATTCAGACCAAATACCAAAATCATTGGTTTTGTCATCGGATGGCGCAAATGCTATAATGTCCGAGGAGTAATGTCCAAGGAGTACTTAAAACTGACAAAGTCGTCCGCAGCTTGCCGGTCAATTATTCTAATCTGGTTGTGACAGATGGGCAGCATGGCCTTTGACTCAGGAAGTTCTTTATTTGCCCACAAAATGGCTTCAAAATGCTTTGTTATGCTCACTTTCATCCTTAATTAGCTTAGAAAAAATTGCCTTTTACTAACACAGGCCTGAAAAGTCCATAGGGGAAAACAAAACCCAAACTGATCCTTTAATTTGCAGATAATTGCTCGTACAGTGCAGCACATGCAATGTTAAAGGTCTAAGGACTTATCCCTGTTGGACACCATGAAGCCTTAGAAACTCAATGAACTCTTAATTGGATCAAAAGAGGATGATTCATAGAATGCAAATTAATGAGCATTAAACATGAAAAAACGTGGCTCTCATAAAATAGCAAACAAATTGCATTATAATGTTTCTGGCATATCAATATTAGTAAATAAAATAACAAGAAATGCTAATTTTCTAAAAATGGACAGCGCTGTCATAGTTTCATGAAAACTGTCAGACTCAAAACAGTAAATACTGAAGAGGACTTTGGCAGAAACCAAGACAATGTAGACTTTCTGAAAATAGTCTCCGGGTGTGGCCTTGCCATAAAACCACATGTTACCTCACAATAAATGACTATCTTCACATCTGGTATCAGGCATGACTGTCATACACTGCATACAGGATCCATATATTGCAATTTTTTCTAGGAATAAGAGCTATCAAGCCTGTCTGACTTGTGTTTTGTCAATAAAATCATACATTAGCCTCTTTATAAAAATGGTCTGTTATATCACAGTTTTGGATACAACATGAACTACTGTTGTGCCCCAAGAGTTCATTTTTGACTGACTTTGCTACATATCTATACATTTCACTTTCATTATAACATGGATTGGCTTGGACCCTAACTAATAATAGTAATGTAAAAGAGGTTGTGGAATATCAAGAACTACTTTCAAAGTCCATGACCTTGACCAGAAGGTGACTCAGGTGGGTTGGGATGCTATAGTATATCTCTTCATACCAATATCTAACAACAGGCAATATATGAAGGAGCATGGCCATGAATAGTTGGACATGTTCTCCCACATGACACAACCATGGATAGCTGGACACATGTTCTCCTACAGAACATGGCCATGGATAGCTGGACATGTACTCCTACAGGACACAATCATGGATAACTGGACACATACTCCTACAGAACATGACCATGGATAGCTGGACACATGTACTCCAACAGGACATGACCATGGATAGTTGGACACATGTACTCCTACAGAACATGACCATGGATAGCTGGACACATGTACTTGTATAGAACATGACCATGGATAGCTGGACATTTCCCACAGAACACATCCATGGATAGCTGGGCACATGTACTCCTACATGACATGGCCATGGTTAGGTGGACACATGTTCTCCTACAGGACACAACAATGAATAGCTGGACACATGTACTCCTACAGGGCATGACCAAGGATAACTGGACACTTGTATTTGTACAGGACATGGCCATGGATAGCTGGACACATGTACTCCTACATGACACAAACATGGATAGCTGGACACATGTATTCCTACAGAAAATGGCCATGGATAGCTGGACACATGTACTCCTACAGAACATGGCCATGGATAGCTGGACATCTTCTCCCACAGAACACATCCATGTATATATAGCTGGACACATGTTCTCCTACTGGACATGCCCATGGATAGATGGACACATGTACTCCTACAGAACATGACCATGGATAGCTAGACATATGTACTCCTACAGAACACAACCATGGATAGCTGGATGCATGTACTCCTACAGGCCATGACCACGGATAGCTGGACACATGTACTCCTACATGACATGACCATTGATAGCTGGACACATGTACTCCTATAGGACATGACCATGGATAGCTGAACATATGTACTCCTACAGAACATGACCCTGGATAGCTGGATGCATGTTCTCCTACTGGACATGACCATGGATAGCTCGACACATGTACTACTACAGAGCGTGACCATTGATAACTGGACACATGTACTCCTACAGAACATGACCATGGATAGCTGGACACACGTACACCTACAGTACATGACCATGGATGGCTGAACACATGTATAGTTATAGAACAGGACACCAAAGCTGTACACATGTACTCCTACATGTACAGCACATGACCATGGATAGCTGGACACATGCACACCTACAGGGCATAACAATGTATAAAAGGACACATACTCCAGCAGAACAATGACCCAGGATAGCTAGACTCATGTACTAAGAGACCATGGATAGCTGGATGCATGTACTCTACTAGACATAACCATGAACAGATGGACACATGTACTTCTACAGGACATGACCATGGATAAATGGACACATGTACTTGTACAGGGCATGACTAAGAATAGTTGGTCACATGCACTCCTACAGGGCATGACAATATATAACAGGACACATACTCCAGCAGAACAATGGCCAAGGATATATAGCTACACTCATGTACTAAGACATGTACAGGAGATGGCCATGGACAGCTGGACACATGTGCTCCTAAAAGCATGCCCATGTATAACTGGACACTTCAGATTTAGAAAACAAAAAAAAGCACAGAAAATCATAGATGATTATCCATTACCTCTATAGCATTATTAATTTTCCATATCACAAGCATCATTAACACTAATATCCCATATCATATAGGTAATAATAACCTCCCAGTTGTAACAGAACTAGCATCCCACAGCAATACACAACTACAGCATCAGAAACAGATCGTTATCACTAATTACTACTGCTGCTGTGAATTCTGATACTTCACAGACCCGCCTCCCACTAACTCAACCAATCAAAACATTAGATTGATGATTTACTGATTTTTGATTGGCAAAATACCAATACAGGTGTGAATAATAGCAGATTATTGAATATCAATGCACACTTCCAGTACCAATTGCCAAATTTGATTCCAGTAAAAAATTACTTACTGAAAATCCTAGAAATCTCGGACCAAGTTGCAAAACCACATCAGGAAAACATGTCCGTGAAATGTATCCCCTTAATCCCCACTTTTATATAGAAAAACTGGGGTTTGCCAGGGTATCCCTAATTTTCTTATTTTTGCTCCAAACCATCGTAGATTTTTGCTCCAAAACATAGATCGTGGGTACTCGTTAGAACCGCCTCACTTAAATGTGTACCCAAAATCTATGGTTTGAGCAAAAATAAGAAAAATATCAAACATTTTCTTCTGATTTTTACAACTTTAAAAATTTCTGTACAATGTATGGGCATGTTTTCATAATGATTTTATTGTGCTTTATACAACCTGACCAATTTCAGCCTTTAATGAATGGTAATGTCTAAATCATTATCTACATCATTACAGCTCTTCATGATTATTTCACTCATCCATATCTCAGTCAGTCAATTAGTTAAAATGGGAAATGCCCCTAATAGTCTATTTAGACGGGTGGCCAGTCTAAGTTAGTCCAGAATAAATCTATCTTCTTGTTTACACTGAATTATTTAGATTGGAACAAATGACTCACAATATTCATGGTATTTCCATTTTGTGTAAATTAATAAGCGCACTAGATATAACCTCTTAGAAAGAACCTTCCTATTTGTTTAATACATGTATGACATGCATATCTCGTTATGCTGCGGAAAGACGTTCAGCTTTTCGCTACTACTTCGGCATTTAGCGGTGCATTCTAAACTACATAGACAAACCAGAGGACCAATGGTCCTGTAAACGCTCACCTGAGATTTGCTACATATACCAATAAAGATGTTTGAATATTATGGTATTTAGCCCCAGTGCAGGGGCATATGAAACCCTTGGGCCAATTGTTTTCAGAATAATCAATGTTCTGTCAATTTGCCAATCTCCCTTCAAATGACATGTTAACAGTTTTCCCAATTCAAATGCATAGGGACCTGTGTTGACCTTGCTTTAAAATAGGTCAAGGTCACCACAGGGCCATGATTTATATACACATTGTAGTACTTTAGCCAATTCGATGCTTCATGCCAAGTTTCTTTGAAATCGGTCCACTGGTTCCGGAGAAGAAGATTTTTGAAGGGTTTTTACCATATATGGGCATGGCGGCCATCTTGGTCACATGACCTGGATTATTTATATATACATTGGTTACCCCAGCCTATAGATGCTTCACATAAAATTTGGCTTTGATTGGCCAAGTGGTTTCAGAGGAGAAAATGTTTGAATATTATGGAAATATACATGTATACTGCCCCGGGGTGGGGGCATATGAGCTCCTGGGAACCTTTTTTTTTTCAGAATCATTAATATTCAGTCCTGCTGTGCATTTCCTGCAAGACCTTCACTTTAAATGACATTTAAAAAGTTTTCCCCATTCAAATGCATTTGCAACCTATGTTGACCTTGCCATAAAATAGGTCAAAGTCATCACAGGGTCGTGATTTATATATACATTGTAGTACTTGAGTCATCGATACTTCATGCCAAGTTTCGTTGAAATCAGTCCACCTGTTCCGCAGATTTTTAAAGGGTTTTTAACATATATGGGCAAGGAGGCCATCTTGGTCATGTGACCTGGATTATTTATATACACATTGGTAACGCCATCCTATAGATGCTTCACATAAAATTTGGCTTTGTTTGGCCAAGTGGTTTCAGAGGAGAAGATGTGTTTGAATATATTGGAGATATACATGAATATTGCCACGGGGTGGGGGCATATGAGCTCCTGGGGTCCTTTTTTTCAGAATCATTAATATTCAGTCCTACTGCCCATTTCCAGCAAGACTTTTAAAAAATTATTCCCATTCAAATGCATTGGTGACCTATGTTGACCTTGCCGTAAAATAGGTCAAGGTCATCACAGGGTCATGATTTATATATACATTGCAGTACTTGAGTCATCCATGCTTCATGCCAAGTTTCGTTGAAATCTGTTCATCAGCTCTGGAGAAGATTTTTGTAGGGTTTTTACCATATTATGATATATGGGCATGACAGCCATCTTGGTCATGTGACCTCGATTATTTATATACACATTTGTTCCCCCTTGCTATAGATGCTTCATATAAAATTTGGCTTTGATTGGCCAAGCGGTTTCAGAGGAGAAGATCTTTGTAATTGTGGAAGGACGGATGATGGCCATCCTGTATAAGCTCACCTTGTGAGCCTAACAGCTCAGGTGAGCTAATAAATATAGGTGCATAAAATAAACATGACTATCTGTAAACAGGTGTAATATAATGACTGTCTATAAACAGGTGTAATATAATTTGATTTAATTTCATTGAAAGTATTTTGCAAGATCTTTCCCTTATTATACCATGGTACCGGCGTTTGCAGTCGGAAAAATGTCTAAAACTGGACTTTGGCGGGAAAATCTGAGTAAATACACAGCCTATAATTGGCACATTTTCATTACTGAGAAACAATAGCTCAACGAATATCATTATTTTGTGCAAATTTCCAGATTGTCTAAAATAAATATTGAATCTACGTTGGACCGAACCAAAGTGTTTAGATGGAATATTTGTATCGAACCAGGATCGGAACAGGATTTGGAACGGACCAGGTCCTAGGTTATGTAGCGTGCCAAGTTGGACCATTTCAAAATTTTTGGAGCGAACCAAATGTGTTCGTCTAAACACTTGGACCGAATCAGGTCTGGTCCTGAATCAGAACAACTTTGTCCTGTAAACAGCATATATTAAAGACATAATATTTGACCAGAAATGACCCAAGCCTGTTTCATACCAGCAGAATATTCATTCAGCTGTGGGAGCCCACTGTTACTGCCAATGTCAGTCAATGAAAACAACTGAGCCGCCCCATGGGAAAACCAACAATCTGCATAGGCGAAAACAAAGGCGCAGATCAGCTTTGCAGTAACTGTGAAGCTGATCAGCGCCTTTGTTTTTGCTACTCGGATAGTACAGTTCCTCTTCTACTTAAATCCGAAATTTCAAGAATTTAGCTTTTTCTGTGACTGTACAGGTCGGTTTGTATCGGACCTGTTCGGAAACCACGTTGTTGGTTTTCCCACGAGGCAGCTCAATTGTCATTTCCTTCCATGCTGTGGTTTCTTTCCTGTTATATCATATTACTGCATCGATAAAGTTTAATATCTCTTAATGCACGCAGTTGATGCAAAACATTTAATCTGCATTACAACTGTCTCACAATATTTACACGAAAAAAGACAATGCGAAATCAATGGAAGTTCTCCGATTTACAGGAGAATCATACTATGCTGAAGTTTGTTTGTTTGTTCGGGTTTAACGTCGCTTTCAACATTAACTGTCACATCATGACGGTGTCTGGTTGTGACAGGGAGCTCAATGCTCACTTTTATAGTGCTGCCTCACTGTGGTATCAGATCCCAGACACTTTTACCTGATACCACCCCCAGTCACATTATATTGACACCGGAGCGACCAGTCCTAGCCCTACTCTGAAAATCTGAGTGCCAAGCGGAGAGCAACTAGTACCATTGTTAACGACTTTGGTATGTCGCGGCCCGGGATTGAACCCGGTACCTCCCGATCTCGGAGCGGATACTCTACCTACTGAGCTACCGAGACCGGTCTATGCTAAAGTAATTTTTGGAAAAAATCAAAATATTGTACACCAAATGAAGTGTATTCAAATGCCTTAATGACTAAAGCCAAGTCCAAATTTTAATGCATAGTAATATATGTAACAAAGAATGAAACATAGTTACATGATGAAACAAATGAGAACTGAGGAAGGCAAAGAATATCCAAGACATAATATGTTTAGATACAAGTGAATGCATGCAATACAGTCATCAACGATTTCGTGTAACTTACGCTAAGATTTTAGCACCAATAAAGTTTTTTTGATCATGCATTTTTTCATTCCTGAAAGTCTGTGATTTTCCATTCTTTTCATGCCTACTTAAACATCAAGCATTGTCTAACAATTTTCTTACACCTGCTTAATTGAGCCCCGGGTGCAAGCAAACCCGACTTCATGGCAACTGACCCAGTCAGACACAAACCCCAACTTAATGCTCCGGAACTACGGGAACTCCAATTATCTCTGTCAACCAACATCAGCTTGCTACAGATCCAACTACACACCCGGTTAACAAGGTATATATGGGAGGCGTTAATTTACGGCTATCAGTCAATTGCCTTTACGACTAAGTCATAGATAATTTCGGACTAAGTCATAGAGAATTTACGCAGGGTATTAGAGCCATTCGGACAATACACTGTCACATTCAGTGTGTTTACACAATAAGAATCATAAGAATAGGAATAAGGTGTGTGGTTGCAAGAGAGAGAGTACAAAAATCAGGTAATTTGTTTCTAACATTTGCATATTAAATAAATTTGTGCATACTCTGAATATTTATATGAAGTTTGACCCAAAGGCAGATCCTGTTCTGGAGTCCGGTGTTAAAAGCTTTGAAATTAATTATTTTTGTACTTTCAGGCTCATAAATTTATTATTTAAGGCTTTGATGAACCTTTGAAATTTGAATGATGTCGAAATATGTATGGCAAGAGTGATTGCGAATGTTATATTCACAATGCAAGTGAAATGTCACAGTTTGTCTGTTTTGTCAATGTTCCTTTACGGCCTATGTAAAAATGTATTGGTGACTTGCATACTACGTATATGTTACATTTCGACTTTCTGTATATGTTCCTTTCGGATATTGTGGCGAAACAGACTGCATAGTGGAAGATGTATCTGGTGTAACTTTTGAAGAAAGTTTCCAGGATTTACCATTTGAACTTGGAAGGTAATATTTTAGTTTTATCTTTGTTATGTCCCTCATGATCAGTCTCATGAAACGTCAGGAATTGATGAAATTCGTGCAGTTTCATAAATTTTCTTGTCTGTCCGTAATTGTTTTACGAATCTGTAATGCACCAGTCATTTATATCTCCGGGGGCCCTAGGGTTGGGGATAGCAGGGACATAGCGGGGCTGAAATGCCGAGATTTTACTTCCGACGAGTCCCGGCAGTGCCTATTCTCACCGCCATGGAATAGGCGAGTAAAAATTTTTCAAATAGCTTAGGTCATTTGTCCCCGGGGGACCGGGGCTTATAGCAGGAATTTTACCAAACTTTTCTCCCCGCAGGGCGGAGCTTTTACCAGGGCTTTAAAATTTGAAAAGTTAAAAGCCCCGCTATTCCCCGGCCCAAGGGGTGCCGGGGAAACAAATGACTGGTAGAGAAACAAGAGATTCGGCATAATCGGCTGGAATTGCACGAAGACTTGCAAGATTTCATTAAGATTTCATTACGATAACACGATTGAAAAGGGGAAATACGGCACAAAAGTTTGGAGAATAAGACATGAAGAATGTGCCAATAGCTATATACGAATCGTGTACGTACGAGGGGGCATCGTAAAGTACGTATAAAATTGCTGTAAAATAAATTTGCGTCAACTGATTGATATGAAGTTTTGTACGAATAAACATTGTTCCTTTTGTAATTAAATGACATTGTCATTTTAAAACAATGACGTCAGACGTTCATGCATGAGACAGCGTAATCAGTGACGTCACTTCACGTGACCCGGTGCACCTGTACCCCTGGGTTGACTTTGTTAGTGTATTTGCTGGGGGGGGGGGGGGGGGGGGGGGGGAAGTTGGTCGACATTTTTAATGGAAAATAATTTTCTAACATTAAATTGACCATTTTTCGAAAACATAAGGCATTCTGATGGTTTATCTACTAATACGGTGCAATTGAATTCAACAGGTTAGCGTAAAATATGCAAGAACGTCGATTTCATCAGTTTGTAAACTTAAATTCAATAGGCCTACCCTGTTTTCTGGCCGATATTTAACGAAATGATAAAAGACTGGCATAAACTATAACTAGTAGAGACAATGTCAAGAATAGATATGTTTCGAACTTGGAGTAGATATATAATGACTTGCCAAAAATGCAACATTTTCGAAAATCTTAACAGTTTTGTGTATTTGACACAGTCGGTGCTTGCAAGACTCTACAGACAAATCCATTCGATAAACAACCTCGTAACTTGACAAACATAAGCCGTGTACATTGCAGTAAATAAGTAATAGATAAAATGTGGGCGAACGCAATCAAAATGTGTGTTACAATACCTTGAACTAAGAAGTACTTTGATATAAGAATAAAACTTCGCCGTTACGTTGCGCCGCATAACGTTAGGCGGTGTTTCCATAACGACAGCTGCAACCCACGTGCGCGTATTATGCTTGCGTTATTGCAATGGAATAACTGCATATATATCACTGCATTATTTGATGAAATTTCATCTCGAAATAACGAAAGATAAAGAAATGACAGCATTCAAAAAGTTTGTAAGTACTTTCCGATCACCCCTCGTATAAAAGAACATTCTTGGGGATTCTTGATTTTTATTTGTCAGGATAGATAGGTCCTACATGACTGTATCTGTGGCGTTTCGCGCCATATGCATGAAAAGCCACGTACATACTTCCCTGCTTGTCAGTCAGAGACCGTGGTTCTAAATTGGCAAAGTCGGGTACTATCCCCTTACCCCTTGGTTTGCCCTTGCCTGCATCTTTCTTATTACCCATCTTGTACCAATGAATTAGTCAACAATTCATGATGTTTTCCCGCAAAAATACACTAATGACATCAAATTGCATGCAACATTGCTTTGATTTCAATATTTCAGGCTGAATCATAAACCATTCGTGGAAGTCTTGGTCGGTTCCATGCCTACAAGCATTATTGGCTTAGTTGGCCCAATATATACACGTGTGGGTCATTTTCAAAAATGTGCCCATTTGGGGTAGGATTTTTTCAAAAAAAGTTAGTATTTGCGTTTCATCGTATGTTACGTTTATTACGTCAGAAGTGTATATACGAACTCAGAAAAAGCCATATGCAAGCTTAATCTCTCTTCTTAAAGTCAAATTTTACCAAAAACTAGGGTTATTTCAAAGAAATGTCAATGTTGTGACCACTAAAACAAACTTCCATCTAAATGGATTTGTAATCTTATCACGATCGAAACCTAAATAAGTATTTTAGCCATGATCAGGTTGACTTAATCCAATATTTTCGACCTTAACTCACCAGGTTTACTATAAATGTATGTAACACCAATGCCATTGGTAACAACATTGACATTTTGTAATAACATTGATATTAATGATAACAATATTGACATTTCAGAACTAAGTATTGTTTAAATTTTTGCCTGGTTATTTTACGACACTAACACTACATCATAGTTCTCTTTTCTCATATTCATCTGCAAGAAATAAAAAATACCCACATAAACTTTGTTTCTATGTTGGTCAATGTTGTTACTATCCTGGTCAATGTTGATACTATACTGGTCAATGTTGTTACTTTGTTTTTGTGAGAAACCTTCAAAACAATGATTGAACGTTATCTATTAAAATATGCATTGTTAAAATGTATACATTTGTCACACATTAAGCTACTTTTTCGCAATTTTTTAAACTTTCGTGCTTCCAGCATGTGAAAGAAAAAGTCATATTTGTCAATGTTGTTACCACACAATGAGTAACACCACTGACAGTAACAGCATTGACAAAATTTGACAAATCGTCAAAACTAGGGACTTAGGATGGATGTTTAAGCACAATGAAAACTTTAATGTGTGTTTACCCTAAAGTGTAATTAAGCATTGACCAGTATTTGAACATTTGATAAGTTCAGAAGTTTTTAATGAGTAACAACATTTGACTTTCTTACCGATCACATACCCAGCAGCCATATTATAATATTCAAAAACTAAGGCATAGTTGCTTTTGTGGGAGTCAGCACGTTTTTATCATGGTAATTATATGGAGGTGTTTCAACTAACGTGTAAAAAAGCATTAAAACGCCATGGTGTGTAACCATATGAAATGATTTATAAAGCAGTAACAACATTGACACGAGCTCATGGGACAAGCACTTAAGCCAAGAAAAAAATCATAAAGCAGTTATGGACATGCTTGAAAATAAATGCAGACGTCTCTTTATTATCTGTTCATACTAAAAAGTAGCTGAACCTTCAGTAACATTGTGACTTTGGCATATTTTTATCACATCTCAACTATAAGAGGTTAGTGCCAGACAGCCCAAAAGTACTAATATTTGTGTACTCAACAAGGAATTTGGAGAGCTTATCATAAAGACGATGAACAAAAAGTGGTGTTTCAACATGACCACCATGGTACCTTAAGACTTACTAAAAGAAATAATCTAAAAAGCAGAATGAAGTATGAAAAAAATCATCACGGACAGAAAAATGCACATTCTTTGAAAAAGGCCCGTATGACCACGGTGGTTATATTTTAAGCACTTCTGGATGCCATGATATTCTACTTACTTTTGGGTAAAAGTACCATTAAATGGAGGCAACATTCCGACATGACCTCAGCTGTTGACTGTGACGTAAAGCATCAATTCAAACACACAGAAAATGCATAGCGATTAAGCGTTTTGCGTTCATATGCACAAAATACACCCGGGTGCAAAAGAACCGTGACCCAGGTTCAATTTCAATTTGCTCCACCTCGAAAGTAGGGGCAAATTTGCACCGGGGTGTATTTTTTGCACTGGGTTTACTTTCTTAAAACACCGTTCTCATAGCATAAAATACGTACACCGGATCCAAATTTACACCCGGGGTGCAAAAATACACCAGGTGAAAATGTTGCACATGAACACGGCTTTAGTTTCGTATTTGCTTCTGCATGTATTCATGACATTCGTAACGGATTCGTGGTTCATTCGTAGTTGGGTGACAACCTCCGGAATTCCCGAAAGAGTTTCGAATGCATCCGAATAAAATAAGATCCAGCTACGATGCCACGGAATGAACTACGACTTCGTTACGAATTAACTGCGATTTTTGGGTCGAAAATTCCTGACCAAAATTTTGAACAGTTTGGCCACGAATTTCTGACTGACCAACAAACGGCAAGATCTTACTACGAACTGTAAGAAATAGTTAAGATCTTCACGAATCGATTACGTTTTAGCTACGAATTCAAAAACTTTGTAAATTCGTGACGATTCGTGTGTCGTTTTGTCGTAGTCTGATAGGGGGCATTATGAATAAAAAATGAAATGTGAAGTCATTGTGTGACATTACAAAGTAGTTAAAATGCAGTAATAAGCGCGTCTAGCCCAGCACCCGGGGATACACAGGTTCACTATCTAATAAGGTACACCGGATTCAACGATTATTTTGTCACGTGAGGGAAACAGATAAATGTCATGCAATGCGGTAAATGTGAAATGTCACTTTAGATACATTTTATTGTTGTGTAACAAAACTGTGCTAGTTGACTGAAAATCGCTACAGCCGGTGTAAGTTGATAGACGGTGAAAAATGTAAAAGTAACGGCAGCGATAAGGAAGGTGCGCAATCAGAACAAAAATCCCAATCCAAAAACAAAACTAAAAGGGCATTCGGGTATCTCAAAAAATCTCTAAACGCCTAAGATTTTGCACTATAGAAATTACTATGTTTCTTAAATTCGTTTTAGCAGTCACACATTAAATAGCGTGTGACTGAGGCGTGTGCCGGATGTATAAAAATCTCAGTAGGCTGAAAGTTTTGGAGTTTGTTTGTGTTACGTCACAGACACGTTACGCATGCGCTATAGGTGTGCATCAACGCATGTCTCATACACGCTTGGGACACGTTACTGAAGCAATATCTTGTAAAATTGGAACGCACAAGTACATGTAGCGTACACTGGTGTGCATAAGACGTGCACCAAACATGTTCAAAGCGTATTCAACGCACCTATAACGTGCGTGGAACCTTGTCAAAACATATAAGACACACGTTCGAGACACGTCAAGCTTCTAGAAAATATTTGAGCATGCTAACAAATCTTTTGAGCCCAAATGTAACTGTGCTCCTGACGTATGTTGGATTTTACGTTTTTGTCAACACCCCAAAGCGCGTTTGGCTTATACGCTAATGTATGACTGCTATTTAAAATAATATTCAGTACTAATGCAAAGAGGACAACTGGTAATGAAACAAAGCAAAATGTCATTCCTTAAAAAATTATTAGACCTGAGTTACACCCCTATATATTTTCCTTTAATAATACTATTATACAACGTTACATTGGCAAACGCTGTTTGCATAATTTTTGTATTCTCTCTATAATTGATCATTATCGTTCAAAACAGTGACCTTTTAATAATCAGGATATGCTTAAAACAAACATACAGCCGTAAATTCGCCAAGACAATAGTCGTAAATTATCTATCGCGGTCAATTTGGTGGCCGTAATGTCACCAAGACATAGTCCACAAGTAACATATACTTGTCCAAAATTTGGGGGCTGCTAAAAAGGAAATATTCTTTCGAAAAATGCCGATCTTTTTTATTTATTTATTTTTTTTTTTCAGAAAATGATTACATTCTAGAACAATGTTTCTCACAAATGTTTGTGAATATAATCTTTTTTCTAGAATTCCATGAGAAGGCAATTTAAGATATTACTATTCAAATAAAGTTCATATTACACGAAACATATTTTTCTGAAGTTGCAAACAAAATACATGATCACTATCTTGCACTATACAGTTTTTCTGGAATAGATGTCTGGAAAAGCTAGACCAAAACTTTCAGTTCAACCCAGTCCAGCTGCAACCTGCAAATAGCGTAAAGGAACACATACGATTTGTAAATTATCTATGACTTAGTTCGAAATTCTCCAGGACGTAGCCGTAAAGGCAATTGACCGATAGCCGTAAATTATCGCCTCCCATATATACCTTGTTAACCGGGTGTGAACTAAAAAGACACTGATCACCAAATTAAAGGGGATAATCATACGCTGTTGGTTTTTATATACATTAAGAAGCCAAGTTTCCTCGTAATATGGCTCAGTAAGTCTTAGAGAGAAATGAGCCATTCTTAAAACAAACTTCAAGAAACTTGTAGGAATTGTTTATTTAGAGAAAGTAAATACTGAGCTTTTACTACCTGCTTCTATTTGCAAACATGCCAGCTTGTTAAAGGTGTGAAATATACAGGTAAGAAACAAAATGAGCCGCATTGTGAGAAAACCGGATTTTGCCTATGCGAAAACAAAGGCGCAGATCAGCTTCGCGGTAACCACGAAGCTGATCAGCGCCTTTGTTTTCGCTAAACGGATAGTACACTTCCTCTTCTTCTTAAATCCGAAATTTCAGGCTTCTAGCCTGCTTCTGTGACTGTACAGGTCGGTTTGTGTCAGACTTGGGTCGGAAACCCCGAAGACCGGTTTTCTCACGATGCGGCCCAAATTATCCACATGCTTTGATCAACAATGATAGGAGATGGTTGTCTCGTAATTTGTTATGTCTTTCTGCTTTGGAAGATGTGAAGTAGAAATTTGAACCTTTCCATGAGAAAACCAACAATTTGCATATGCGAAAACAAAGGCGCAGATCAGCTGTGCAGTAACTGCACAGCTGATCACCGCCTTTGTTTTCGCTACACAGATAGTGCAATTCCTCCTCTACTTCTTCCCAAAATTTCAAGATCATAGCTTTCTTATGCGACTGTGCAGGCCGCTTTGTCTCGGACCTGGTCGGCAATCAAAATTGTTGGTTTTCTCACGTGAAGGCCCATTTAGCAATGTCAAAGAACCAGCACCAATTTAGCCCACATTGCTCACAGAACATGTGGTACAACTTTCAATGACTGGTTAAGTCAAACCCGATACCCCGAATCTCTGAGACGAACTGCACTGAGTCACGGTCTGACACAAACTGGCCTGTGCAGTCACAGCTTGAAATTTTGGATTTAAAAAGAAGAGGACTTAGACTAACTGTATTAGTTTAGTGAGAACAAAGGTGCCGATCAGCTGTGCAGTTTTTTATCTTTTTTTTTTTTTGCACAGGCAAGAGCATACCAGAGGACCAATGGTCCTGTAAACGCTCACCTGAGATCTGCTTAATATACCAATAAACATATTTGAATATTATGGTATTTAACCCCAGTACAGGGGCAGATGAAGCCCTTGGGCCATTTTCTTTTTTCAGAATAATCAATATTCTGTCCATTTGCCAATTTCCTGCTGATTTTCCCCTTCAAATAGCATTTTAAAAGCAGATGAGCCCCTGGGGTCCATTTTTTTTGAGAATCATTAAATTTCAGTCCTACTGCCCTTTTCCTGCAAGACTTTCACTTAAAATGACATTTTAAAAGTTTTCCCCATTCAAATGCATTGACGACCTTTGCCATAAAATAGGTCAAGGTCACCACAGGGTCATGTTATATATATACATTGTAGTACTTGAGTCATCCATACTTCATGCAAAGTTTCGTTGAAATCGGTTCACCAGTTCTGGAGAAGAAGATATTTTAAGGGTTTTTACCATATATGGGCATGGCGGCCATCTTAGTCATGTGACCTGGATTATTTATATATACATTGGTTCCCACTTCCTATAGATGCTTCATATAAAATTTGGCTTTGATTGGCCACGTGGTGTCAGAGAAAAAAATCTTTGAAAAGTGTGTATGGACGACAGACCAGCCAAGTTCAAGAGATGACCTTGACCTAAATTAATCATATACCTTCATCTAATCCATTAGTTGTTTGCATCTACCACTTTTCAGATCTCAGGCTGCAATAGTTTTCAAAAAATAGCTAATTTCCACTTTTCCCATTATAAGTCTATGGAAACTTAAAGTTACCATAGCAACCAGAGTTCTTATCCGACTGGAATAAAAAACACAAATTATGTAGAGGCTATTGTCAGGAACATATATACAAAGTACAGGATTCATCCACTTGACATTTTTGAGGAGAAGATTTTTGAATGTTTTTTTCAAAATTTTGCCCTTTATGGGGCCCCAGCAACCAATCAAAATAAAGGATTAGGACAAAACTCGCAAGAAACGTCAAACACTACTCAATAAACATTTCTGTAAAAACAAAATTCAAATGTCTGCAATTTTAGCGGAAAAATAACCGATTTCCACTTTTCCCATTATAAGTATATGGAAACTTTAAGTTGCCATAGCAACCAGAGTTCTTATCCGCCTGGAATAAAAAACACAAATTATGTAGAGGCCACTGTCAGGAACATGTATACAAAGTATAGGCTTCATCCCCTTGACAGTTTCTGAGAAGAAGATTTTTGAATGTTTTTCGAAATTTTGCCCTATATGCAGCCCCTGCGACCAATCAAAATGAAGGATTAGGACAAAAGTCACATGAAACGTAGAGGACTACCCAATAAACATTTCTGCAAAAACAAAATTCAAATATCTCCAACATGACAGCAAAAACTGGCAATTTTCACTTTTTTCCACTATAAGTCTATGGGAAGCATAAGTTGCCATAGCAACCAGAGTCCTTATCCGATCAAAACAAAAAAACACAATTATTCTTTCCCCTTACCTGTAGATGGTGTATGTGTAATATGAGAACAATCGGCCCAGCGGTTTCAGAGAAGAAGATCTATGAAATTGTGAACGACGACGGACGGACGGACGGACGCCGGAGCATGGGTATACTATAAGCTCACCTATGAGCCTTCGGCTCAGGTGAGCTAACAAGACAGATCTGTTTCATAAGCTACTTGCACAGGTCATTTAATTCAGCTGGTCTTTTTCGGGTAAAACTTTAAACCAAGGTCCCGTCTCCAAATGACCTAAAATGCTGACTGGGACATAAATTATGAAATAAACCAACCGAAACCTGGTCAGAAACCAATAGATACAACAGATTTTCAGGCAACAATCTTCAATGTTTGAAGACTGATTGATGATAATAATCGAGCCGCATCGTGAGAGAACCGAGTTTTGCCCATGCGAAAACAAAGGCGCAGATCAGCTTCGCAGTAACTGCGAAGCTAATCAGCGCCTTTGTTTTCGCTACACAGATAGTACAATTTCTCTTCTTCTTAAATCCGAAAGTTTAAGCTTCTAGCCTCCTTCTGTGACTGTACAGGTTGGTTTGTGTCAGACCTAGTTGGAAACCCTGTAGACCCGTTTTCTAGCGTCGTGGCTCAATCCATTTTAGTTCCAAGTGTGATAGACAAGCAATCTCAGAATTCAATAGATTTTTCAATAGATATTGATAAACATAAATCAAGAATAAAATACATGTCTCTGAGACAATGCTTTTGTTATGTAAAGATTGCCATTTAATGTTAATTTTCTGATTACTCAATTTCTTTGTGAGATTTTAAGCACCCATTGTTCAAGTTCTAGCACATTTGAGCCGCGACGCGAGAAAACCGGTCTTCGGGATTTCCGACCAGGTCCGACACAAACCGGGCTGTACAGTCTCAGAAGCAGGCTAGAGGCTTGAAATTTCGGATATAAGAAGAAGAGGAAATATACTATCCATGTAGCGAAAACAAAGGCGCTGATCAGCTTCGCGGATACCGCGAAGCTGATCTGCGCCTTTGTTTTCGCATAGGCAAAAATCCGGTTTTCTCACGATGCAGCTCATTTAATGTAAAGTGATCTTTGAAAAAATTAATGTGTCAATATGAGACATGGTATCATTTCAGATCCAATTTTGTATCCAAGTATCATCTAACAATATGGAAGAGTCGATCATCAGCAGACTAAAACCGATTGAAGAAAGAAAACGCATTGAAAACACATAAATTTCTAAGACTTAATCAAAACGAATCAGACAATGCGATGCTCCAACGGTTCAAACTATTAAGGGTGAACAAAGATGCAAACAAAGGATCAATTCCCTTTTGGTATTTCTATGAATTTCCCATTTATATTCTCAAATCATTTGTCTTTAAGTGCCAGATTTAATCCCAAATGCCCTTTAAAAAGCAAAACTTTAAAAGGTCTCATTCTAAATAATCTTCAATAAAATTGTCCTATTCTCAAAATCAATCAAAACTGGTCCCAATGCCTAGATAAGATCTTGGTGACAATCTAAAGAGAATTAAAATTGTATTTTTAAATGAGCCGCCAACTTAAGAAAACCAACAACATGCAAAGGCAAAAACAAAGATGCAGATCAGCTGTGCAGTGACTGCACAGCTGATCAGCGTCTTTAATTTTGCTATAAAGATAGTTCAATCCCTCTTCTTCTGAAATCTGAAATTTTGAGCTCCTAGCCTGCTTCTGTGAGGGTACAGGTTGCTTTGTATAAGACCTTCCAAAACCCAAATTGTTAGTTTTTGCAAGATGTGGTTCAAATATCTTTTTATAACTGTAGAAAAACTTTGGGTGGGGCAAGCAGTAATTGACACCATGAAGTTCAATGGTCTGGTTTTAGTAGAACATATGAAAATCGAAGTAGAAAATGCTTTTAGAATTTTTACTAGATAGTAGTTTCAGACCTTGAGTATTAGGCAAACGTATACAAAGCATGGAAATTAACCCTAGGCGAACCCCAGTCCGCAGCACTAGGCCACAGACCACCCCAGCATGGGGCTGTGTGTTCAAAATGCATATACTTTATATAATAGTCCATTTCGGAAGTTAAATTTCATGAAGTGTGCCAGGTGTTTTTTCTCGGGTTTCTCCCGTTTTTGCCCCACCTACTGATTGGCCTGTCTCATATGAGCTGAAATAATCTTGAAAGGGACGTAAAACTCAATAAAAAAAAAAAAAAATCATGAAATGATGAATGAATCTCTGACAATGACAGTAGCAGAGCAATGCTCTAAAGCTCTCAGCATGAATCTGTGACGATTTATACACATTAGGAACACAGGGGACTCTGTTGAATAAGATTGATGATTCTGACCAACTATAGTTTGGCTACAGACATAAACATTGAGAAGGTTTTAAATATTACATTGTTGGTGATTTATCATTCTATAGTTTGGACAAGAACACTGTTAAATCAGGAATGTTGTATATCAGAAAAGAGCCGCATCATGAAACCAGAGGACCAATGGTCCTGTAAATGCTCACCTGAGACCTGAGATATATACCAATAAACTTGTTTGACTAGAATGGTAATATAGATGTGTATAACCCCAGGGCAGGGTCAGGGCAACCTCTGGAGTCAATTTCTTTAATAAATCATAAAGATTCAGTCATTAGCAAATTTACTGCAAGTTTTGCCCTTCAAATGACATTATAACAATTTTCCCCATTCAAATGCTTAGGCAACATAAGTTGACCTTGCCATAAAAAAGGTGAAGGTCATCCCAGGGTCATGATTTATATAAACTTTGAAGAGCTCCATTGCCTGATGCTTCATACCAAGTTTCAAAATCATAGGCCTTCTGGTTCTGAAGAAGAAGATTTTTTAGGGTTTTTGCTATTTATAGCTATGGCGGCCATCTTGGTCATGTGACCTTGACCATTTATATAAACTTTCACTCTCTCTTCCTAAGAATGCTCCGCATAAAGTTTGGCTTTGATTGGCCAAGCGGTTTCAGAGAAGAAAATCTTTGAATATCACTGTAATATTATTCAGTTATTTCATGCTTCAGCAGGCAATAGTGCAAAACATTTTCCCCGAGGTGCAGGTACCGACGTGGCAGGCTATTGCCTGAGGCGAAGCCGAGGGCAAAAGCCTGTCAAGTCGGTACCTGCATCGAGGGGAAAATGTTTTGCACTATTGCCTGTTTAAGTTTGAAATAACTGTTTTATTACCTAATTACATCTATAGTCATGTGACTTATCATATGACCAGGCAATAGACTGCTGGGCAGGCAATAGAATTTTCTATTGCCTGATACTATTTCATGTTGTTACATTGTTACATTGCAGTCATATGGCATATCACATGACCAGGCAATAGACTGATCACTGGCCAGGCAATAGAATATTCTATTGCCTGGTTCTGTTTCAAAGTATTCACGATAGTTATTGGAATAGATGAAAATAACAAATAGCCATTTCTATACAATTTTTGATGTAATTAGGTAATAAACATGTATATTGCCCCCAGGTGGGGGCAGACAGACCCCTGGGGTCCAAATTTTTTCAGAATCATCAATCTTAAGGCCATTTGCCCATTTCCTGCAAGTTTTCCCCTACAAATGACATTTCAACACTTTTCCCCATTCAAATGCATGAGCGACCTATGTTGACCTTGCCGTAAAATAGGTCAAGGTCATCCCAGGGTCATGATTTATATAAAATTTGTAGAGCTCCATTCCCAGATGCTTCACACCAAGTTTCAAAATCATAGGCCTTCTGGTTCTGAAGAAGAAGATTTTTAAAAGTGGAGGCTTCTTAAAGAGAAGAAGATGTTTGAATATTATGGTCATATACATGTATATAGCCCCGGGGCAGGGGCAGACAACCCCCCAGGGGCTAAAATTTTCCATTAACATTGATCTTCTGTCCTATGCCTATTCCCAGTACGTTTTACCCATTAAATAGCATTTTTCCCATTCAAATGCATTGGCGACCTAAGTTGACCTTGCCATAAAATTGGTCAAGGTCATCCTAGGGTCATGATTTATATAAACTATGATGGGCCCGCGTTCCCAATGCTACATACCAAGCTTCGTGGAAATCGGCCCACTGGTTCTGGAGAAGATTTTTAAAGGTTTTTGCTATTTATAGCCATGGCGGCCATCTTGGTCATGTGACCTGTATCATTTATATAACTTTTTCTTCCCCCTTCCTGAGGATGTCCACATGAAGTTTTACTTTGATTGGCCCAGGGGTTTCAGAGGAGAAGATGTTTGAAAAGTGTGAACGACGACGACGGACGGTGGAGCATGGGTATACTATAAGCTCACCTGTGAGCCTTTGGCTCAGGTGAGCTAAAAACCAACAATATGCATATGCGAAAACAAAGACGCAGATAAGCACCTTTGTTTTCGCTACACAGATGGTACAATTCCTCTTGTTTCTAAAACCAAAATTTCCAGCCTCTAGCCATCTTCTGTGCTTGTACAGCTTGGTTTGTGTCAGACCTGTTCAGAAACCACATTGTTGGTTTTCTCACGACGCAGCTCAAATGTCTTTGGTCTGTGCAAGGAAATGGTAATAGTAAGAAATGATCAGGAACTGTTGCAATCAGAAACAAAGTTCCACCATAAAAACTGAGGGGGGGGGGGACAAATTGACAATGAGGAACTGAGACAAACAGAACATAATGACCGTGACGCGAGAAAACTGGTCTTTGGGTTTTCCGACCGGGTCTGACACAAACCGGCCTGTGTAATCATTGAAAATAGTTAGAAGCTTGAAATGTTGGATTTAAGTAGAAGAGGAATTGCACTATCCATGTAGTGAAAACAAAGCACTGCACAGCTGATCTGCACCTTTGTTTTCGCTTATGCAGAAATCTGGTTTTCTCGCATCGCAGTTATATCAAACACCCTTATACAAAGAGTGGGCAGCTATTTCCTTAAGGAACCTTGACGAGACAGCACAAAAACAGACATCAAAACAAGTAACAAATAGAAGCACACAAGAAGTACTGCCTTGGAATGGTCAGTAATATAAAATTACTAGGAGGTTTAATTCTTATTAGCAAGCTATGGAAGTTCTGGCAAGACTGCGCTGATGTGCATGCTCACATGAACCACCACATTACCAAAACTTGCCCATGCAACATACAGAGATTTTTTTCAACTTTTCAGAAAAAAATTGATATTTTTCTTAATTTTGCCCAAAATATCTATTGTGGGTATGTACCAACAATTTATGTTTTGGAGTAAAAATGATAAAGAAAAATAAGTATACCCCTGTGTACCCCAGTTTTCCTATATAAAAGGGGTTCAAGGGGGTATACTTTTCATGGACATGTTTTCCTGATGCACAGCATGCATTTGGCTACATTAATCACATACTTCCTTATCTATGATCATCAATAATCTGAGAAGACTTATCTGACAAATGAGCCGCCCCATGGGAAAACCAACAATGTGGTTTCCAAACAGGTCCGACACAAACCGAGCTGTACAAGCGCAGAAAAGAGCTAGAAGCTTGAAATTTTGGAGTTAAGTAGAGGAGGAATTGTACTATCATAGTAGCGAAAACAAAGGCGCTGATCAGCTTCGCGGTTACCGCGAAGCTGATCTGCGCCTTTGTTTTCGCCTATGCAGATTGTTGGTTTTCCCATGGGGTGGCTCAAATATTCACAGCATCCATTCTTGTAAACATGGCCTCCTATCTCCAAAATCTTCCGTAAGAATTAATGGGATGATGCTAAGAGGTTAGATAACCAAGAAAATGGTATCCAAATTTCAGAAAAAGCTAATCCATTGCCTACTGCCACTCAGTATGGGAGAAGAAGTCATCAGGAAAACATATCCGAGTAATGTATACCCCCTTGAACCCCACTTTTATATAGCAAAACTGGGGTATGCAGGGGTATACCTATTTTTCTTATTTTTGCTCTTAAAACCTAGACTGTGGGTACTCGTTAGAACCTCCTCGGCGAGGCGGTTCTAACGTGGCCGAGGCGGTTCTAACGTGTACCAACAATCTATGTTTTGAGCATAATTATTAAAAATATCAAAATTTTTCTAGTGAAATTTTCAATTTTTACAGCTGAAAAAATGCTCTGTATATTGCATGGGCAAGTTTTCCTAATGATTGGGTTGGTGATGTGGCGAGCTCTTGAATGCACAGCATACAGTCATTATATGAGCCGCGACGCGAGAAAACCGGTCTTCGGGGTTTCCGACCAGGTCCGACACAAACCGGCCTGTACAAGCTCAGAAAAGAGCTAGAAGCGTGAAATTTCGGATTTAAGTAGAAGAGAAATTGTACTATC
Organism: Rugalucina vietnamica; assembly: GCA_964017185.1. Taxonomy (NCBI): domain Eukaryota; kingdom Metazoa; phylum Mollusca; class Bivalvia; order Lucinida; family Lucinidae; genus Rugalucina; species Rugalucina vietnamica. The sequence continues at coordinate 83,999,991 of OZ024869.1, read as the reverse complement.
CTTGTAGCGAAAACAAAGGCGCTGATCAGCTTCGCGGTTACCGCGAAGCTGATCTGCGCCTTTGTTTTCGCCTAGGCAAAAATCCGGTTTTCTCACGATACGGCTCATATTAAAGCTTGTACTATATCAGTCTTCATTAGCAAAAACTTCTAATTGAGCTGTGACGCGAGAAAACCAGTCTTCGAGGTTTCTGACCAGGTCTGACACATACGGACCTGTACAGTCACAGAAGCAGGCTAGATGCTTGAAATTTGGGATATAAGTAGATGTGGAATTGTGCTATCCGTATAGCGAAAACAAAGGCGCTGATCAGCTTCGCAGTTACTGCAAAGCTGATCTGCGTCTTTGTTTTCACATAAATGCAAAAAATCTGGTTTTCTCACGATGCGGCTCAATTTCCATGAGGTGTCCATACAGTTATTAAAGCTAACACTACTCTATTAGTGAGAATTTTTAATTGCCGAGGCCAAGATTTCATGAATATTAGAAAAAAACAACAAAAAACAAACAAAAAAAAAAAAAAAAAAAAAAATCAGCAAAAATTTGAAGCTGTATGTGTAACGAGCAGCCGAGCCAAGCCACAGAAACCCCGTCGGTGGAAAAGCATGCTCATCCACCAAGGGTGGTTTACTGCGCTATATACTCAACACTTACTCGATTCACAAAGTTTCGAGTTTGAAATTACAAGTACTCAATATGCCGCTAATACGTTGCACCAAGGAGGCTATCCCGTCACACATGATAATATCCGAAAAAGATTCTCAACATATTTCAAGATCCATTTCATTTGAGCCGCGACGCGAGAAAACCGGTCTTCGGGGTTTCCGACCAGGTCCGACACAAACCGGCCTGTACAGGCTCAGAAAAGAGCTAGAAGCTTGAAATTTCGGATTTAAGTAGAAGAGGAATTGTACTATCCGAGTAGCGAAAACAAAGGCGCTGATCAGCTTCGCGGTTACCGCGAAGCTGATCTGCGCCTTTGTTTTCGCCTAGGCAAAAATCCGGTTTTCTCACGATGCGGCTCATTTCATTTCTTTTTTTTTTTCTTGTTCTGACAAAAACACCCATTACAACATTGAAATTTACTGGTTTTCCTAATTATTCTGACTTTATTGAGAAATTATTGAAAGTTTTATGCCACCATTTGGCAATGAATAAGCTGTAATGTTGGCTTTTTGTGGGAGAGAAATAAAAATAATCTAATTATTGTCTGGTTTATGATCAAGATCAGAGGAGCCTGAATTTCTAATGCCATGATGAGGATTCCATCAACTTTGGTGTAAAAAGGAAAACCAAAATATGGAATGGATGTTCGGAAACGTTCTGGAGAACTTAATTTATAATGTTCATCAATACTCACAAACTTGCCCCGTGATTCAAAGTTCTAGCTAATGTTAACATTACACTATGTTCCCAGCAGTCACGGCAGCCCCATTTGTTCGAAACGTAGCGTGCCATGGAAATCAATGTTTTTGTCTTGTTAGGTTTTCTCATGTTGTATTACGGTGTCCGTCATCACGAAAACATGTCCGTGTAATGTATACCCCGTTGAACCCCACTTTTATATAGAAAAACTGGGGTATGCAGGGGTATACCTATTTTTCTTATTTTTGCTTTTGAGCAAAACTAAGAAAAATATCAAAATATTTCTGCTGAAAATTTTCAATTTTTAAAGCTCAAAAAATCTCTGTATATTGCATGGGCAAGTTTTCGTAATGTTACGAGCTGTTGTAGTTATAGCCAGTGTGTCACGGGAGGTGGTAAGATAGATCTACGGTTATCCCAAGACCTATCACGGTTATCAGCAGGGTTTCATTACGACCTGTCACATTCTGATACGGTCAATTGCGTTCTGACCAAGGCATAACATGTTTCTACATTCTGTCAAGGTCTGCTATGTAAGAAACGTAGACATCGTGCAAATTAAAGTACTTTTGTGCCTGAATACTACATATGAAATGATAGTAACCGCACTCCTCAACAACCGACTGCAGAGTTGATAAGGTACATGGGAGATTCTCTCTTTTTGCTGTTGTGACTGCTCCAACAGTAAGGAATTTGTTTTTCTAGTGTGCCATTTTATATTCTTAAATTCAATGTGCCGTGATTACCGTATCATAATGTGACATACATAGTAGAACAGCCTCAACACCCTCATAGACAGGAATGCAACGCAACCCTATGTTTTCATTAGGAAATGGGATAAAACGGGATAAAACATGAAACGATCGTGACAAAACGCATACTTAACACAGCAGAACATAGCTTGCCGGGTTATTCACTAGCTTCCCATTGCACTACGAACCGCCTCCAAGTTCCACTATAGATCTACTATTGGACAGCAAATATAATTTTTGGGGAGGCAGAGAGCAAAATGAATTTCACTTGAAAAATAGACAACACCTGTATAAAAAATGTTTGCTTTGGACCTAATATCATTGCTTACCAATTTTCACCGTCCCTTCAAAAAGGTAATCCTTTTCACATGTGGATTTTGTGTCCAAACATTTTATCTCCCAAATGTGAACTCCCTTTAAAAAGCTATGATCATAATGGGTTATCTAAAATGCAGACCTTGATTAATTAGCATAGTAAACAGACCTCTTTTTAACAATATTATTTGATGCTTGTGTCCTTATTTACATATTTAAATCATTTTTGGTATTATATTTCTCAGGCAAGATTGGACTGAGAGAAGCAATTATCCAGCGATATATTCAAAACGATAATGATTTATGCAGTAATGTTTTGTTCTGTTGCATTAAAGCTGCCTGTGCTCTTTTCTGATAAAAAAACAACAAACACAAACAAAAAGCAAAACTAAATAGAAGATCTTACATGAGTGGTCATTTCATATGAAATTTATTAAACGAGCCTTTGGCGAGTTAAATAAATTTCATATGAAATGACCACAAGAGTAAGATTCGTTTTATCATTATATGACTTCTAAAATATGATTTTACTGCCTTTGAAATGGGCATAATTCCACTGAAAATTAACATTGTTATTACGGATGTCGTCAATGACTTCACATATCCCCGCAAAAGTGTTAATACACGTGTGGTCATAACACTTTTATTACATGATGTTATCCACTGGAAAACAGTGACGTCATATGATAAAGAAAAGTTCAACAAAATCATCTATCTAGTCATTTTCAACGTCTTGAGGACATGCATCAGGATAACATGTCCATGAAATGTATAACCCCTTATCACAACTTAAAACAGCAGTCACACAGTAGCGTATAAGTGAAATGCATGCAGGGCGTGTTGAAAAAATAGCAAAATTCCACATAATATGCCAGATGCACGTCGGAAACACATTCAAAACTCGCTACAAGCGTGTTGGGTACGCTTGGTGTACGTCCGGCGTGCGTCGCTGTACGTCGCTAAAAGTCTCTGCGCGTTTGGGCTCAAAAAAAATTTTAAACATGCTTAAAAATTTTCTAAAAGCTTGGCATGTCTCGAGCGTGTGACTTATACGTCCCGAATAAGTTCCACGCGTGCTACAGGCGCGTTGAATACGCTCTGAACGTGTTTGGCGCGCGTTTGAAGCATGCCAGTGTACGTTCCATGCGCGTTCTGATTTTATAAGATGTTGCTTCAGTAGCGTGCCCCAAGTGTGTGTGAAACGCGCGTTGAACTTTCGATGCGCGCCTTTAGAGCGTGCTTAGCGTGTCTGGGACGTATCACAACCGTACTCCAAAACTTTGAGATTTTTTATACGTCCGGCACTCACTTCAGTCACGCGCTAATGTGTGACTGCTAAAGCGAGTTAAAGGAACAAATTAATTTTTATACGTCCAAAGTCTTTGACAGCCCCTCATGAAAATTTGGTGTCTGAATCCTGTCTGAATTTGTCTAATTTTTTTCTGAAAATCTGCTGAAAAAAAATCTGAATCGGTCTGAATTAGTTATAATTGCTTTTCTTAATATCTGCTGAAATTGGGACTATCCAGAAAAGATTCAGACAATTGAAGAACTGGTTCAGATATTTGATACATAAATAATAAGCACTATTCAGTCATTGTCAGAACTAATGTAGAAACAATCAGATATTTTCAGAACAAATTCAGTGCGTAATTCAGAAAGGTTCAGCCAGCTTAATTCTAAATATTTCTGAATACTGCTTTTCTTAATATCTGCTGAATTTGGGACAATTAAGGAAAGATTCAGACATTTTGCAGAACTGGTTCAGATTCTTGAACCAACACTGAATATTTCTGAACTTATCTGATGGCTGAATCCCCCCCCCCCCCCCCCCCAATTTAACTCAAACTTTACTTTATATACCCATTATATTTCATCAGTCATAATCAACTTCAGAAAGCAGTCTTTTCAAAGTATTCCCATAAGTTTTCAGATTGATCCTGGTTGATCACGTCTCTCAAGCCAAAAATGAGTGTGTAACATGTATTTTGTAGTGGGTGGGGTAATGATATTTAACTTTAAAGGTGAATTTCAGGGCAACACATCAATAATAGGCTTATACAAGCATCCATTTAGTTCTTAATATTTTCTTGCATGTTTCAGTCATCTTTCCTCATCATTCAATTTCTTTAAATTAAGTAAAACTTACTTCATAGAGATTTCTGTTGAGTTTGACCTTTTTGTTCTGCAGACAACTTTGAAAAAGGAAATTCCCAGCATGCATAGAAGTCACATGACTTCCTGCTGAATTATTCAGAAAGATTCAGACAAATGCAGACAGAAATATTCAAAACGATATGATTCAGACATATCCAGACCATTCAGAAAGATTCAGATTTTATTTCATATAAGAACTCGTACTAATTTGGTTCAGAAAGATTCAGCTCATTATGAGGTTCAGAAAGATTAAGACCATACAATAGATTCATAAAGATTCAGACAATTCAGAATATTTCAGCCTGATTTCAGATTCTGAATCTTTCTGAATATCTATCAGAGCATGTCCAGTCATGGTTCAGAAACAATAAGACAAAAGGATTTAGTGTTCAGATGGAATCAGACAATAATTTAGTGTTAAGCCAAACTTCAGTACTAAATAAGATAACTTCAGCCAAGTTAATAAACTATTCAGAAAATTAAGTTCATGAGGGAATTAAATTTAATTGCAGCGTGTTGAGATTTTTCATACACCTGGCGCGCATTTGGGTTATAAACTACTGTGTGACTGCTGTTTTAAAGAAAAAAAAAAAAAAAAAAAAAAAAAAATCATAAGTTTTCCAATTCCATATATTGCATGGGCATGTTTTCGTTATGGTTGAAATGCTTACGTGAAACAATGTGACTAATTTAATAAATTTAATCTTTTGGGTAAAGCTTTTAATTAATTGTGGCATTCTACTTTAATCTATGTTCTCTGTTCTCACTGTCCCTGTTTAGCTCCCCGGTTCACCCTGGGTGGGTGGGTGGGGGGGGGGGGGTTGTTGTAGTAACAGCTCCCCGGTTTATCATGATATACTGTCTTACCTTCAACAGGGCGAACCGGGACAGTGAGAATGGGGCTTTGAGAATTAATATTTTAATGATCTAATCCAACTTCCCTGTGTCATATAGTCCATGGAGTTATCAAATTAAGGGTATACATGTTATGCATGTTTTTTCATGAGCTTTATAGCCTTTGTGACTTGTGAAATGAACTACAGTTTAACCTCATTACAGCGCACCTCACTGTAATGTGGTTTCAATATAACACAAGTCATGTCATGGCTCCCAAACTGATTATTTTGCTACATGTCTATTAGTAAGTAACCTCATTATAACACGGTCTGATTCTATGGACTCCAAATGCCTGTAATTCATTACATACCTGTCACAAAGTATGGTAGACATTCATAGGATACCTTATCCTCAGAATCCATCAGATTTTGTATAACCTGAATTTTACTGGTCCAATTATCAGTAAGGAAGCTTCCGATTAAACAAACCTTCCACTGTATTTTGGAAATTTTATCAAAAATTTTATCAGTACATGATGCCAGTTTGCCTCAGCAGAGAAAATTAAAACCCTATTTCAGAACATTAAACTACAATTATGTCAATTTTAATGGCACTTATACACATGCACTCCTTTTAATCGGTGTCATTTTAATGTTTTGATTTAGTCTAATTCTTCAGAAGCTATGGATGGTATCAATATCCTAAAGCTTACCAATTTTAAGCCTTACCCATACATTGTCATGTATACTAGAAATAGATAGTGTAAGCTTGTGATATGCACCAAAGACTGAAAAAATGTTCATTGAAAATGAAAATCTGGCGAAAATGGTTATCAAATAATTACCAAACAGTACTCTATATCTATCCCACACCTTGCAATATGGCCTCCACGCATGGATGTATTGTTCGCGGAATCATATTTCGCTGCGTAATGCCTAGCGGAAGACAGATGCATGTTAATGTGAAATAAATGTAATATTTCTATGCCAGTGAAACTGACTGTAAGAGAACGGCATGAAATTAAACATGGAGACGTAGCATATAATTTCAAAGCATATAACTGTTACATGTTTGACAATGACGCCTCAAAAACTATCATCCTTTTGAAAAAATAAAATTCATTGGCAGATGGAAAAAAAATGTCATAAATATCAATTTCAAGACATATATGGATAAAACCTGGGAGGCTAGATTGGTTATTGCATGTTATCATGCAAGTCTCCCATTCTTGATAGTCGTTAAAAACTGATACAAAATGTGGTATGAAATGAGCCATCACATAGGAAAACCAACAATCTGCACAGGCCAAAACAAAGTCGCAGATCAGCTTCACAGTAACTGCGAAGCTGATCAGTGCCTTTGTTTTCGCTACACGGATTGTACAATTCCTCTACGGTCTAAATCGAAAATTTCCAGCCTCTAACCATCTTCTGAGACTGTACAGCCCGTTTTGTGTCGGACCTGGTCGGAACCCCAAACTGTTGGTTTTCTCATGCACAGGCTCAAACAAGAGGACAAGATATCAGTCTATCACCCTTGAAATGTACTTAGTGACAATGAAGAAATGTTTTGTTTTTTTTAATCTAACTAAATACAACCATGAAATTTTTTTTTACTAAATTTGGAATCCAACAAATCCAGAAAACAAAACATGAGCCCCATATATGATACTATTGGTATTTTAACCCATATCTATCATCGTTACATGTATTAGATTCAATATTCATTTTCACTTGTTCTGAAATTTGAGGGGTGAATCACTAAGTTTTCATTTTCCGAGGTATCCGCCCATCACTTAATCATGCCCATATTTACATAGTTACCTTAATAATCCTGAAAAACTTTGCACCCAGTACAGGCCCTGATCATACTTAAATATGAAAATAGGACTTGACAACTTGCTTTCTCATCTGCATCCTTTGGACAAGTTACCCTATCACACTATTGCTTTGTTTGAATACAAGCCTGTGAACCCCAAAAGACTAATCACTGTCCCAAAATTTAGGAATGATACTGTGGTAAGGCTGGGTTTGAAATTAGAGGGTAGAAGAAAACGTAATTATACGGGCCTGACTCAATTAAAGACAGAAGGCAGGTACTAAAATTTGTTCTTACACTCATAACTCTGAACTTTTAACTTTTTATTTCAATTGATCACACAACATTCTGTTATGTGATGTTAATGAGGGCAGTTTTCGGTATCTCACAAGCCCACCATGCTAGGGCTCTGTTGCATTTGAAGATCCAGAAAATTTGTTCCAAGATGTGTTACCGTACTAATCTAAAACCTATCTTAACTCATTTAAGCCTGGCGTCCCTTTTGTGGGACATAGGCAAACAGAATAGCCTCAGCGATGCACGACATTTCGTCGAAAATGTGTTTTGTCGAAATGTTGTAACTTCAAAAATATTCACCGCAAAATTTTGAGATTTATTCCGTAGAAGACTAGCCTATAGGTTCACATTTTGAGCCACCAACCACTAGGGTTAGGGTAAGGGTCTTGGCATGGGGACATTTTCGACAAATGTAATTTTCGACGAAATGTCGCCACGGCGTCCCATCTGGGGTTATTCTGTTTGCACAGAGAAATTTCATCGAAAAATGAGATACAAAATAAAAATCACTCACAACGCCCTTAAAAATGAAAGTGGACTCACCCAAATGATAGCAATGGGAAAGTCCATTCGCCATTAATGGGTTAAAAACATTGAGTGAGGGATCAGCACAGGATGTTGTGATGTTACCACTGTTAGTACACACCAATACAGAGACATACTGTGCTGAACAAAGCAAATAAAACCCACTCTCCAAAATCATGAAAACTGCAACAATATACCTTTTTTTAAACTTTTGAATGGTTTTCCACCACAATTTGTCAAGAGCAAATACTCAAATTCTTAAGCAGTACTTGATCTTTTTAAGAACAAACAAATCTTATTTTTGTCTATTATCATCTGGCCTCACTGTGAGAACCTAACAAGATTTTTTATTCTAATTCTACTAATATTCCAAAATCTTCTCAATTATTCAAGATTATTAAGGAGGCTTTTAGTGTGGTTATTTATTGCTAAGAAGTGACATCTCTTTTATAATAAATAAGCTATGGGATGTAGGCCCACTTTACCCCAAGGTGTTATTTAGACAAGTAAATTAGCTTCTATTTATCACTTTGTAGTGTCAATAACCGATTGCATGTCTTTTTCCTCTTCTTTTCTTTCCTTTCTTGTGGTCCTATTCAAATCTAGTTGTGTGAATTTGTTATTGTCAAATGGTATAGACAACAGACAAAATAAGTTTATCCTTTGCTGGGTGGACAAGCTGTTTTGGCATCTAATTTGATATTATTAACTTTTATGACAGCATGTTCGGATAATGGTGTTCGCAATTTTTCATTTTTTTTTTTTTTTTTATTTTAATTCAGTTTAACGTCCCTTTTAAGTTTATTTCAGATCATATAAGACCCATCAATCAGTAGGTGGGGCAAAAACGGGAGAACGCCGAGAAAGAACATCTGGCACATGCGCAAGCAGAACTTGGCTTGTCTCATATATGCCCGTGTGGGGCTTGAACCCATACCAGACACAGCGATGAGATGATCAAATGGTTAGCGTGGTAATGAAATATCAGTGCTCTTAACCACTTAACCACGGGGGCCGCTGAATTTTTGTTTTTGTCCGTTTGTTTGAATGTATTTGTTGCTTTGGATTCAAAGTCCAAACAGCAAAGGTTATGTTGGGGCGAACAGTTAATCCTAGCCACACTGTTCCTGGGCAAGCCTTCCAGTAGCTGGTTACCAGTTCTATGTGCACATTTATGGCACAACTTACTGGCAAATTATGCTCTTCTTAAATGGGGGAAGAATGACTATAAGACACGAATATGAGCCGCGAGGCGAGAAAACCGGTCTTCGGGTTTCCGACCAGGTCTGACACAAACCGACCCGTACAGTCACAGAAGATTGGTAGAGGCTGGAAATTATGGATTTAGAAAGTAGAGGTATTGTACTATCCCTGTAGCGAAAACAAAGGCGCTGATCAGCTTCGCAGTTACTGCGAAGCTGATCTGCGCTTTTGTTTTTGCATAGGCGAAAATCTGGTTTCCTCACCATGCCGCTCATATTGACCCAGCTAATGTGCATGAATTTTCACGATGGGATTACCATCATATTTATTGTCAAAATACATTTTACTGATTGGCTGACAAGTTGCTGAATGTATATACCACACAAAGTGAAAATTTTCAATTCATTTAACCTTTAGCATGCTGTAGGCGACTGCGGTCGCCCGTGGAATACCTATCTGTGCCAACTAGAGGCGACTGCGGTCGACAAGAAAAACCGCTTTCAAATTTCCCGCACTTTTCGCCCACTGCCTACTTATGAATATTAATGAGCGATGCCCAGACAGTTGCGCATGAAAACAACATGGCGGCTTGTGGTTTTGGGACCGATTTGTCGGCCGATTTTGATCGGATTTTCGTTATTTTTGCATTAGAAATGCATTTTCAGCGCTTTTTTCGCTGGTAAATGGAAAATTGGGTGCATTTACACCCGAAATATGACATCGTAACGGTACGTATGATGAATTTTTACGCTAGAAATCGGCGTAACAAAGACTTCCGAAACCGAAAGTAGATTTGTTTACTGCGTTTGTTGAATTTATTCAGCTGTTTTTATGGCTCAAAAATTAAGAAAACACGGAAAAAAATTGGAAAAAACGTCAGTGGGCTGCCATATTGATTTCACTTTATTGCTCAGCATGCTAAAGGTTAAGCACGGTGACGTAGTGGTAGAGTGAGAGGTCTGGGCTAAATGCCTCACTCCACCATGTAATGTCTTTGAGCAAGGCATTTGAAGCTTCTCATAGTACTGGTTAATACACTGGAATACTACTGCACTCTGGCTCTGTCCCAACTTCTTTGTTTGTTTGAATTGATGCTTTAAAACATACCAGTCAACAGCTAAGGTCATGTTGGGACGCTGCCTACATTTTATGGGACTTTACCCAAAATGAGGCTGCCATTATGAATGACTTATTCATGATGGATAATCCATCACATCCTGACTGAAAAATTGACTGATGAAGATAACATTATAACCAAACCAAACCAAACCAAAACCCTTATTTTAAATATTCATATGTCAACTGAATCGACAGAAAAGAACTTACCTTGTTTTTCCCTGCAAAGTTTCACCATCAGATCCGAAAGCTAATCACCAATTGTCTTAATCTTGTCTAGCTAGCATTGCTGTTGTTTCGAAATCCAACTGATCACCTTGACTGTATGCCTAAAAATGAAAGTTTTAGTACATTATTCATTTAGAAAATTTGAAATGTATCTTTTTGATCCGGCTATCCCATTTTTAGTATCTTTTTTTGGTATCAAGTTCCCTAACCCGAGCCACCTCATAGTAAAACATATCAAGTTAAAGTTTTGTCCAAGTTTAGATCACAAATTATCCATACATCACTCAATCTCTATCAGGAAAACATGGCCATGAAATGTATACCCCCTTAAACCCCACTTTTACAGAGCAAAACTGGGGTAAGCAGCGGTGTACCTATTTTTCTTATTTTTGCTCCAAAACATAGATTGAAGGTACTCGTTAGAACCGCCTCGCCAAGGCGGTTCTAACGTGTACCCACAATCTATGTTTTGAGCAAAAATAAGAAAAAAATATCAAAAGGTTTCTACTGAAATTTTCAATTTTTACTGCTGAAAAAATCTCTGTAGTTTGTATGGGCGAGTTTTTGTAATAATATCTAGATAAAAAAATTCTAGACAATAGCAATTAACATGTGGCCATACAGCAGACTTCGTTAGAAATGGATGGAAACTCCCATATGACAGGTCTTCTAATGACATAGCACATACAGAGTGACGGGCTGGTGACAAAAACTATGACACACAGCCTCACCCAGTATTATTTACATGTTTACATGTTCACTGACAAATCTTGTCATGTAAATCAAGTCTGGATCTTTACAGTTCAGTTCCAATTAATTAGATGCAAAATTAAACATTATTACAAGCATGTACCACAGAGACATGGGGCACCCCACCACACACAATTAGGGAAACACCTAAAACATATGAGCTCCATCTGAGCCCCGACTTGAGAAAACCAGTCTTCGGGGTGTCCGTCCAGGTCAGACACAAACCGGCATGAACAGTAACAAAAGAATGCTAGATGTATTTAACAAGGAGAGGAATTGTACCATCCAAGTAGTGAAAACAAAGGCACTGATCAGCTGTGCAGTTACTGCATAGGCAAAAAATCAGTTTTCTCTCATGACACAGCTTATGAGCACCATCTGATATTGAAATGTCCCATATAAATGCTTTGATTATTTCACCTGATTTGGAGACTTTCTCAATTCAGCTGAAAATTTGCTTATAAGAACCAACTTGTAAGAACCTAATACGCCTTTCTCAACAGCAATTGGTCAAAAGAACTTTTCACTGTTACTGGTTTCACTGTTACTAGTAATTAACCCTTCATGTATACTATGGTAACAAACTGATTAGGTTCAGTATGACCAAGGCAATAATTTGACTCCACTTAATCATCCCCTCCGAAAATGAGTTTTTAATTGTCAACTTAGATGTTCTTGAACTGTTCTTAAATTTGTTCTTGAACATTTAAAGGACTTTTGTTGAACAACTTGTTGACTTAGATGTTCATGAACTGTTCTTAAATTTGCTCTTGAATCATTTCAAAGACTTTTCTTGGACAAGGGTTATACGGCAAATGTTCTTCATTTCTTCATAAATTTGTCTGAATGATTCAGAAGGAAGTCATGTGATTCCTCGGCATGCTGGGACCCTCTCCTAAATGCCTTCTGCAGAAGAAAGCTCAGATTCAACAGAAATCTCTATTTAGTAGGTTTTACTTACGCTTAAGATCTGATTGATGAGGGAAAATGTCAAACATGTCAAGAAAATATTTAAGAATTAGGTTGCTGCTTGTACATGCCTATTGTTCATGTATTGCTCTGAAATTCATTTTTTGTAGCTAAATAATCCTTACCCCACCCACTTCAAATACATGTAATACACACACTTGGCTTGAAAATTGAATATCTTTTGAACCAGTGAGTGGATTTTGACCAAACTTATATAGATACATGGTTGGGAGAGGGGAAAGAGTTGATTAGATTTTGGGGACCGTGTCCTAATTTTTAAGGTCAGCGGCCCATGAAAAATGTTCAAATTAGCTTTTGTGACGCAACATTTTCAGAACAAATGGATGGTTTCTGACCAAACTTACACAGAAACATTCTTAGGAGGAGACCTAGAGTTGATTAGATTTTGGTGACCTTTACACCACATTTTCAAGGCCACCAGACTATTAAATACATGTATGTTGAAATTAGCAGGTTATAGAGAACAGTTCAAAAACTGATCCTGAGAAGTTCAAGAAAAAAGATTCTTGAAAAGTTCATGAACTGCTCTTAAAGTGTTCAAGAACAGTTCAAGTATATTTTAAGAAATGTTAAACTGGAAAAATTTTAAGAACGATTATTCTTGAAAAGTTTATGAAAGCTGTTCTTAACTGGTTCAAGAACAATTCAAGAACAACTGCTCTTGAAAAGTTCTTAAAAATTGTTCTTGAATTGTTTAAGAACTTTAAGGAAAATTGATTCTTGAACTGTGCAAGAACTTAATTCTTGAACTGTTCAAGAACTGTCTTGAATATCTGTTCTTCCAAATTTTCATGCTTGAACAATTCATGTCCAGTTCTTGAACAATGTTCTTGAACAGTGAAAGAACTTTTCATGAACTGTTCTTTAAAATTTCGCAGGGGAATGTAAGCAAGACCTTTGTGAATTCACTGTTCGCCATTAAATCTTGCATGAAATTTCATATGACAAAAAAATAATGTAAACTGATACAAAATTTTGGTTTCATTGGAATTTTTGGTGTAAGAGAAGCTGCGACATTGTCAAACACCATGATAATGTTATGATTGATGGTTATCTGGCATGCAACATACCCAGCTCATGTAATACTGTCCACCCAAAAATGTTTGGCAAAGATTTTTCTACAAGTTTGTTTCACAAAAGACTGTGCTGTTTCAAGCTTCAAAATGATGTGGTCAGATGGTCCACCACTGACAATTCACATTTGAAAAATCAGTATACAAAACATTTCAAAAGCAGTTGACGAAAGAAGAACAAGAGTAAAATCAACAGAAGCTCAAACTCCCCATGGTTCCATGGTGTAAGGTATGTTCTGATTCTCTAATACATAAGCCTGTGCATGAGAAAACCAACAATTTGGGTTTCCCACCAGGTCTGACACAAACCAGCCTGTACAGTCATAGAAGATGGCTAGAAGCTTGAAATTTCAGATTTAGAAAGTAGAGGCATTGTACTATCTGTGTAGCGAAAACAAAGGCGCTGATCAGCTTCGCGGTTACCGCGAAGCTGATCTGCGTCTTTGTTTTCGCATATGCAATTTGTTGGTTTTCCCACGCGGCAGCTCAATTGTTCTCTGATGTCAGTTTCAAACATCACCTTTTTTAAAGGCAAATTTAGGGGTGTCTAGTTGTGGACGCTGGGTAACCACCTTTTAGGAAAGAACAGGTGCCTCACTATATGCACTTAGTGTATCCTTTAATTTGTCCTTGTATTCCAAATTCAAGATGCATTCATAGCTTTTAATGCAACACCATAATGGCCTATATTCTTAGCATCAGGCAAACATGTCCCTTAAATAAATACCCCCTTACACCCCACTTTTATATAGTAAAACTGGGTATCAATCCAAAACATAGATTGTGGGTACTCGTTAGAACCAAGGCGGTTCTAACATGTACCCACAATCTATGCTATGAGCAAAAATAAGAAAAATATCAAAATAATTCTACTGAAAATTTTCAATTTTTACAACTTAAGAAAAATCTGTATATTACATGTATATGGGCATGTTTTTGTATCAGATTCTTCCAGACTTTTGGTAGACTATTGCTTAGCATAACGAAGACTTACCTATGCAATATACAGCAGAAAAAATGAAAATTTTCATTGGAAAAATTTTGTTGTTTTCAATATTTATGTTCAACATTGATTGTGAAAAACAAGAACTCCGCGGAGGTCAATATCGCACCTGCATCGGGCAAAGTCAATAAGACCTGTGAAATATAGTTCAAGGGCACCGGGTCAAGGTGCGTGCTTGAAGGGCATGTCAAGGACAATTACTATGCAAGGTTTCAGACTCGCAGCTATCTCTGATGTCGAGAAAACCAAACTTCGACGTAAAAATTTTCAAAGTCAGTGGACCATGAAATATAGGTCAAGGGCACCGGGTTAAGGTGCATGCTTGAAGGGTATGTCAAGGACAATTACTATGCAAGGTTTCAGACTTGCAGCTATCTCTGATGGCGAGAAAACCAAACTTCGACGTAAAAATTTTCAAAGTCAGTGGACCGTGAAATATAGGTCAAGGGCACCGGGTCAAGGTGCGTGCTTGAAGGGTATGTCAAGGACAATTACTATGCAAGGTTTCAGACTCGCAGCTATCTCTGATGGCGAGAAAACCAAACTTTGACGTAAAAATTTTCAAAGTCAGTGGACCGTGAAATATAGGTCAAGGGCACTGGGTTAAGGTGCGTGCTTGAAGGGTATGTCAAGGACAATTACTATGCAAGGTTTCAGACTCGCAGCTATCTCTGATGGCGAGAAAACCAAACTTCGACGTAAATGTTGACAAAACTTCGACGTAAAAATTTTCAAAGTCAGTGGACCGTGAAATATAGGTCAAGGGCACCGGGTTAAGGTGCGTGCTTGAAGGGTATGTCAGGGACAATTACTATGCAAGGTTTCAGACTCGCAGCTATCTCTGATGTCGAGAAAACTAAACTTCGACGTAAATGTTGACGGACCAACGAACGGACGAACGTACGGACGGACGGACGGAAATTTGAACTCCTATATCGCACCCTGCTATAAGCAGGTGCGATAATAAGAAAAAATGTATACCCCTGTATACCCCAGTTTTGCTATATAAAAGTGGGTTTTAAGGGGGTATACATTCATGGACATGTTTTCCTGATGAGAAACCATCTTTTGGGAAAGAGCTTCTGCTCCCTCACCATAAGCTCTATCATAATCTGTAATTTGTCATTTTATTTCTTTAGTACTTCCCCACACAAAATACAATGGTCTATTTAAGGCACAACCATAATGGCCCATATTCTTAATTTCATGTAAAAGAGTCTGGATTCTTCCAAACTATTGACTTAGAAATAATTTCTGCAGATATCAGTGTCAACACTCCAGAAGGATAATATTTGTACCAGGAAACATAGTAAATTATATCCCAATATTGAGAGAGATGGGAAGATATGACTCACATCTGATGAATTATTATTTCTTTCAATAATATGGATTAGGGAAGGGATCCAAGAAGCTCCATGAAACTAATATTTCGCCTGGCATCAAATTCCTTGCCAATTCTCAGTTATACAGATTCACAGAATATTTAAGGACGAAATCAAAAATGCTCTGAGCCATTGACTAAAAGCCAGAAATGTCTTAATATGACTTTAAATAAAAGCCTAATCATAAACCACTATGTAAACGGGCCTTTTTCAAAAAATGTGCATATTTCTGTCCGTGATGATTTTTTCATACTTCCTTCTGCTTTAAGTGATTTCTTTTAGTAAGTCTAAAGGCACCATGGTGGTCATGTTGAAACACCACTTTTTGTTCACCATCTTTATGATAAGCTCTCCGAATTCCTTGTTGAATACACAAATATTTGTACTTTTGGGCTGTCTGGCACTGACCCCTTATAGTTGAGATGTGAAAAAAATATGACAAAGTCACCATGTTACCAAAGGTTCAGCTACTTTTTAATATGGACAGATAATAAAGAAAAGTCTTCAATTATTTTCAAGCATATCCATAACTGCTTTATGATTTTTTTCTTGGCTTAAGTGCTTGTCCCATGAGACTGTGTCAATGTTGTTACTGTTTTATAAATCGTTTCCTAGGGGTACACACCATGGCGTTTTTATGCTTTTTTAAACGTTAGTTGAAACACCTCCATATAATTACCATGATTAAAATGTGCTGACTCCCACAAAAGCAACTATGCCATAGTTTTTCAATATTGTAATATGGCTGCTGGGTATGTGATCGGTAAGTATGTCAAATGTTGTTACTCATTTAATACTTCTTAACATATCAAATGTTCAAATACTGGTCAATGCTTAATTGCACTTTAGCGTAAACACACATTAAAGTTTTCATTGTGCTTAAACATCCATCCAGAGTCCCTAGTTTTGACAATTTGTCAAATTTTGTCAATGCTGTTACTGTCAATGTTGTTACTCATTGTATGGTAACAACATTGACAAATATGACTTTTTCTTTCACATGCTGGAAGCACGAATGATAAAAATTGCTAAACAGTAACTTAATGTGTCACGAATGTATACATTTTAACAATGCATATTTTAATAGATAACATTCTATTATTGTTTTTATAGTTTTCTCACAAAACATAGTAACAACATTGACCAGCATAGTATCAACATTGATCAGCAAAGTAACAACATTGACCAGCATAGCAACAAAGTTTTTGTCGGTATTTTTTGATTTGTTGCAGATGAATATAAGAAATGAGAACTATGATAGAGTCTTAGTGTTTTAAAAATAGCCAGACAAAAATTTAAACAGTACTTTGTATTGGAATGTCAATGTTGTTACCATTAATATCAATGTTGTTACAAAATGTCAATGTTGTTACCAATGTCATTGGTGTTACATACATTTATAGTAAATATGGTGAGTTAGGTAGATAATATAGGACTGAGTCAATTGATCATGGCTAAAATACTTAGGTTTCGTGATAAAATTACAAATCCATTTAGATGGAAGTTTGTTTAAGTGGTCACAACATTGACATTTCTTTGACATGACCCTAGATTTTGGTAAAATCTGACTTAAGGAAGAAAGATTAAGCTTGTATATGGCTATTTCTGAGTTCATATATACACTTCCGACGTAATAAACGCAACATAAGATGAAACGCAAATACTAACTTTTTTGAAAAAATCTTACCCCAAATGTGCACATTTTTTGAAAATGACCCAAACACTATGTATCACCATATACATAACATTATCTCAGTAATGAGAAACTATTTGTTCCAGTTGATGTCCTTTCGACAATTTTCCAGTCATGTCTGCAGGGAGCCATCATTTTCTGGGTAGTCATCTATTACTATATATATATACTATGGGAACAAAGGTGCACAACTCCACTGCTTTAGGTTCTCTCTATGGATTGAGTCTTGGATCCAACATTCTTTATTAATTGGATCCAAAATCAAGTCTATGCTCTACCATAGCCAGCCACAGCAATGCTCCCCATATGAAATCTAACCTGTTAACTGCAACTTAATCACGACTTTCAATTTTTCTCTAATCTGAAAAACATTTCGTCATTGAAGCAGCAAAGCTATAGATCATTTCGTGTCTGATATTTTTTATGCATCAAAAGTTAAATGGAAGTTTATTACTGATATTAGAATCCTATGAGCCTCTCAATTTCATTTCTGGGAATTCAGGAGCCAATATAATTGATGACATTGCCACCAATTCAATTTGTCTTGTAAACCAGAAAGCCATTATTTTTGACCAGTTTTCGAAGTACAACTACCACAGAACAAACAGCATTATAAGTGATTTTTCTCAGAATCATATTGGAATAAATGACTTTTTCAGTTTCTTTTTTTTTTTTTTTTTTTTTTGTGTGTGTTTTTTCGCTTGTTCAATGTTTTGTGTACAAGTTTTTAGTCATGTTGGAATAAAGTCAAAGAGCCACTGCTACCAGGGTATAAACTAGTACTAAACAGGACAGTACTTTCGGCCCCTAGGATCATCATGCAACTGATGTGCTACCACAAAGCCACCGCAACCCCTTATTTGTCAGAATTTCTAGGGGGCGAATGAATATTTAAAATGCATTTGAATGCTTTACATTTAGGGACATGATTTCTAAGTCTGAATAGATAAGAGCCTCGAAACGAGACAACCTGTGTTCGGGGTTTCCGACCAGGTCTGACACAAACCATCTTGTACAGTCACAAAAGCAGGCTAGAAGGTTGAAATTTTGGATTTAGAAAGTAGAGGCATTGTACTATCCAGTAGTGAAAACAAAGGTGCTGATCAGCTTCGCAGTAACATCTGCACCTTTGTTTTCGCATAGGCAAAAATCCGGTTTTCTCATGACTCATATAATATAGGTTTGTTCCGTTCGCAGGACTGTCCGCACCATTGGGTGGTATCTATTTTTTTGTTGGAAAGGTGCCCCTGGGGGACTGGGGTTTTCAGGAATCAACTTCTCTAGATGATCATGTACAACTTGTAACACAATATGATTGGTCAAAACTTTCCTGTATAAAATACAAGTGAAATAGCACCTCTAAAATTAGCAGCCTGCTTTTGATCTGAGAGATCTAGAAAAAGCAATACAAGATAAGCATCTTACAACAGGCACAATCCTGGCAGATCTAATTGTTAGAGCATTAAAGTCGGGAGGGCAATCAGATCTACTGTCAATCTCAGACTGTTTCTTAGAACATTTATTTGTTCTTCCCATCTAGACTATCAAAGTATTGCTATTTGCAAAATGTTGTTTAAACTTGTGCAATTACCAGAAAATCAGGACTCAAATGTGCCTTGCTCGAGACACAAGCTTGGTGCCTGTGGGGTTCAACCCCCCCCCCCCCCCACCCCCCCCCCCCCAACCTCTCCATCTAAAGTCTGGTGCACTAATCACTAGGCCACTGTGCTCCAAGTAGAAAGTAAAGCTCATTATGAAAACATCCCCATGCAATATACAGAGATTTTTAAAGTTGTAAAAATGGAAATTTTCAGCAGAATGTTTTTAATATTTTTCTTATTTTTGGTCAAAACATAGATTGTAGGTACACAAGCCACAATCTATATATGTTTTGGAGCAAAAATAAGAACCAGAGGACCAATGGTCCTGTAAACGCTCACCTGAGATCTGCTGCATATACCAATAAACGTTTGAATATTATGGTATTTAACTCCAATGCAGGAGCAGATGAAGCCCTTGGGCCATTTTCTTTTTTCAAAATCTTCAATATTCTGTCCATTTGCCAATTTCCTGCTGGCTTTTCCCTTCAAATGACATTTTAACAGTTTTCCCAATTCAAATGCATAGGCAACCCATGTTGAACTTGCCATAAACTTGGTCAAGGTCATCGCAGGGTCATGATTTATATATACATTGGAGTACTTTAGCCATCGATGTTTCACGCAAAGTTTCCTTGAAATCAGTCTATTGGTTTCGGAGAAGATTTTTGATGGGTTTTTACCATATATGGGAATGGCGGCCATCTTTGTCATTTGACCTAGATTATTTATATAAACATTGATTCCCCCGTTCTATAGATGCTTCACATAAAATCTGGCTTTGATTGGCCAAGCGGTTTCAGAGGAGAAGACGTTTGAATATTATGGAAATATACATGTATATTGCCACGGGGTGGGGGCACATGAGCCCCTGGGGTCCAATTTTTTTCAGAACCATTAATATTCAGTCCTACTTCCCATTTCCTGCAAGACTTTCACTTTAAATTACATTTTAAAAGTTTTCCCCATTCAAATGCATTGGCGACCTATGTTGACCTTGCCGTAAAATAGGTCAAGGTCATCACAGGGTCATGATTTATATATACATTGTAGTGCTTGAGCCATCGATGCTTCATGCCAAGTTTTGTTGAAATCGGTCCACCGGTTCTGGAGAAGAAGATTTTTGAAGGGTTTTTACCATATATGGGCATGGCAGCCATCTTGGTCATGTGACCTGGATTTTTTATATACATATTTGTTACCTCTTCCTACTGATGCTTCACATAAAATTTGGCCATCAATGCTTCACGCCAAGTTACCTTGAAATCAGTCTATTGGTTTCAGAGAAGAAGATTTTTGATGGGTGTTTACCATATATGGGCATGGCGGCCATCTTTTTCATGTGACCTAGATTATTTATATACACATTGATTCCCCCATTCTATAGATGCTTCACATAAAATTTGGCTTTGATTGGCCAAGCGGTTTCTGAGGAGAAGACTTTTGAATATTATGGAAATATATATGTATATTGCCCCCGGGTGGGGGCACATGAGCCCCTGGGGTCCAATTTTTTTCAGAATCATTAATATTCAGTCTTACTGCCCATTTCCTGCAAGACCTTCACTTTAAATTACATTTTAAAAGTTTTCCCCATTCAAATGCATTGGCAACCTATGTTGACCTTGCTGTAAAATAGGTCAAGGTCATCACAAGATCATGATTTATATATAAATTGTAGTGCTTGATCCATCGATGCTTCATGCCATGTTTCGTTGAAATCGGTCAACTGGTTCTGGAGAAGAAGATTTTTAAAGGGTTTTTACCATATATGAACATGGCGGCCATCTTGGTCATGTGACCTGGATTTTTTATATACATATTTATTACCCCTTCCTATTGATGCTTCATATAAAATTTGGCTTTGATTGGCCAAGTGGTTTCAGAGGAGAAGACGTTTGAATATTATGGAGATATACATGTATATTGCCCCGGAGTGGGGGCACATGAGCCCCTGGGGTCCAATTTTTTTCAGAATCATTAATATTCAGTCCTACTGCCCATTTCCTGCAAGACTTACACTTTAAATGACATTTTAAAAGTTTTCCCAATTCAAATGCATTGGCGACCTATGTTGACCTTGCTGTAAAATAGGTCAAAGTCATCACAGGGTCATGATTTATATATAAATTGTAGTGCTTGAGCCATTGATGCTTCATGTCAAGTTTCGTTGAAATCGGTCCACCTGTTCTGGAGAAGAAGATTTTTGAAGGGTTTTTACCATATATGGGCATGGCGACCATCTTGGTCATGTGACCTGGATTTCTTATATACACATTGGTTCCCCCTTCCTACTGATGCTTCATATAAAATTTGGCTTTGATTGGCCAAGCGGTTTCAGAGGAGAAGATCTTTGAAATTGTGGACGGACGGACGGACGACGGACGGACGCCGGATCATGGCCATCCTATAAGCTCACCTTGTGAGCTTAACGGCTCAGGTGAGCTAACCAGAGGACCAATGGTCCTGTAAACGCTCACCTGAGATCTGCTGCATATACCAATAAACATGTTTGAATATTATGGTATTTAATCCCAGTGCAGGGGCAGATGAAGCACTTGGGCCATTTTCTTTTTCAGAATAATCAATATTTTGTCCATTTGCCAATTTCCTGCTGGCTTTTTCCTTCAAATGACATTTTAACAGTTATTCCCATTCAAATGCATTGGCAACCCATGTTGACCTTGCCATAAACTGGGTCAAGGTCATCACAGGGTCATGATTTATATATACATTGTAGTACTTGAGCCATCGATGCTTCAAGCCAAGTTTCCTTGAAATCGGTCAACTAGTTCCGGAGAAGAAGATTTTTGAGAGATTTTTACCATATATGGGCCTGGCAGCCATGTGACCTGGATTATTTATATACACATTGTTTATCCCATCCTATAGATGCTTCACATAAAATTTGACTTTGATTGGCCAAGTGGTTTCAGAGGAGCAGATGTTTGAATATTATGGAGATATACATGTATATTGCCCCGGGGTGGGGGCATATGAGCCCCTGTGGTCCATTTTTTGTCAGAATCATTAATATTCAGTCCTAATGCCCATTTCCTGCAAGACTTTCACTTTAAATGACATTTTAAAAGTTTTCCCCATTCAAATGCATTGGCGACCTATGTTGACCTTGCCATAAAATAGGTCAAGGTCATCACAGGGTCATGATTTATATATACATTGTAGTGCTTTAGCCATCGATGTTTCATGCCAAGTTTCATTGAAATTGGTCCATCGGTTCCAGAGAAAAAGATTTTTGAAGGGTTTTTACCATATATGGGCATGGCGGCCATCTTGGTCATGTGACCTGGATTATTTATAGATACATTAGTTATCCCTTCCTATTGATGCTTTACATAAAATTTGGCTTTGATTGGTCAAGCGGTTTCAGAGGAGCAGACGTTTGAATATAGTGAAGATATACATGTATATTGCCCCAGGGTGGGGGCACATGAGCCCCTGGGGTCCAATTTTTTTCAGAATCATTAATATTCAGTCCAACTGCCCATTTTCTGCAAGACTTTCACTTTAAATGACATTTTAAAAGTTTTCCCCATTCAAATGCATTGGCAACCTATGTTGACCTTGCCGTAAAATAGGTCAAGGTCATCACAGGGTCATGATTTATATATACATTGTAGTACTTAAGTCATTGATGCTTCATGCCAAGTTTCATTGAAATCGGTCCAGTGGTTCCAGAGAAGAGAGTTTTTGAAGGGTTTTTACCATATATGGGCATGGCGGCCATCTTGGTCACGTGACCTGGATTATTTATATACACATTGGTTCCCCCTTCCCATAGATGCTTCATGTAAAATTTGACTTTGATTGGCCAAGCGGTTTCAGAGAAGAAGATGTTTGAATATTATGATAATATACATGTATATTGCCCCGGAGTGGGGGCGGATGAGCCCCTGGTGCCCAATTTTTTTCAGAATCATTAATATTCAGTCCTACTGCTCATTTTCTGCACGATTTTTCCTTTAAATGACAATTTAACAATTTTTCCCATTCAAATGCAAAGGCGACCTATGTTGACCTTGCCGTAAAATAGGTCAAGGTCACCACAAGGTCATGATTTATATATACATTGTAGTACTTGAGTCATCGATGCTTCATGCCAAGTTTGGTTGAAATCGGTCCAGTGGTTCCGGAGAAGAAGATTTTTGAAGGGTTTTTACCATATATGGGCATGGCGGCCATCTTGGTCATGTGACCTGGATTATTTATATATACATTGGTTCCCCCTTCCCATAGATGCTTCATGTAAAATTTGGCTTTGATTGGCCAAGCTGTTTCAGAGAAGAAGATCTTTGAAAATGGTGGACGACGGACGGACGGACGACGGACGGACGACGGAGCATGGGAATACTATAAGCTCACCTTGTGAGCCTGAAGGCTCAGGTGAGCTAAAAATAGGTATACCCCTGTATACCCCATTTTTCCTATGTAAAATTGGGGTTAAAGGGGGTATATATTACACGGACATGTTTTCCTGATGTATGGCACCAAGAGTTTAAGCCCACAACATCAATAATACCCTGCTTATATCAGGTTCTTGGAAAATTCTATTCTAATTTTGTTCTTGCATGCTTAAACAATTTTGGAACCTGTCCATCACCAATCTCCAAGTCATGACTTTTTAATTCCAGTGCTAAATACATTTCAAGAATTCAAATTGAGTTGTTAATTCTAGAAAGATAACAGGAATTATTTCAACCATTAAAATTAAGCCAAACTTAAATCCGCAAATCCTCTAACTCTGACACCATGCCAACAAGCTGCAGGTGTAGAAACCGATGAATTGTACTTCAGATTCTGGGTTTGTCAGCAATTTTTTAGTAGAGGGCCACTGCTTCCTGCGCACTTGAGTAATACTACATGTATGGTGAGTTATTGTAATTTGTCTTGCTTGAGGACACAACTATAATTGAGCTGTCTCGTGAGAAAACCAACAATGCGGTTTCCGAACAGTTCTGATACAAATCAGGCTGTACAGTCACAGAAGCAGGCTAGAAGCTTGAAATTTCGGACTTACGAAGAAGAGGAAGTGTACTATCCGTATAGCGAAAACAAAGGCGCTGATCAGCTTCGCAGTTACCTCGAAGCTGATCTGCGTCTTTGTTTTCACCTATGCAAATCCTTGGTTTTCTCAAAGGGGCAGCTCATATGTATTTTGAACCCAGAAGCCTGATACTCTAATACCAAGGTAAGGTCCAGTTAGAATTTAGTTTTATTAACCCAGAAGCCTGATACTCTAATACCAAGGTAAGGTCCAGTTAGAATTTAGTTTTATTTCCTAGAAAAGGTCCGATATGACCAAAATATCATTAAACAGATCATAAATACCAATCTTGGATCAATCAGGCTTAGATTGTTTTATGATAAAGGTTCTCTATAAATCTAGCACTCTAAAAAGCTAATCCTTGTTTCTAAAATAAAGCAACCACTAGATCAGATCTATCTATCACTTACAGTTGAGCCATGTCATGAGAAAACCAGATTTTGCCTATACGAAAACAAAGCCGCAGATCAGCTGTGCAGTAACTGCACAGCTGACCATCGCCTTTGTTTTCGCTACATGGATAGTGCAATCCCCCGTCTGAAATTCCATTGGCTATTAGCCTCCTGTGATTGTACAGGCTGGTTTGTGTCAGACCTGATCGGGCACCCCGAAGACTGGGTTTTCTCGAGTTGTGGACCCATATATTGTATGAAATCTGTTTACCAGGTTTTCGGCCAGGGTCATTATCCATAGACTGTAGGCTTCAAAAAGTTGAATTTTGAAAGAAGAAAGGCACTGATGAGCCTCTCAGTTACTTGCATCTAGCTGCATCAATGATTTTTATAAATTCTGAAAAAAGCAAGTTTTGTTATGACAAAGCTCATCTGTAACAAGCTTATCTGTGTCAGTGATTACTCTTATCCTAATGTCTTCAATTAGACTCCTGTTTTGTTTCTTTATTGCCCCATTATGCTATCTGTTATTTCAAGTGAGCCACCTCGTGGGAAAACCAACAATAAGGTTTCCGAACAGGTCTGACACAAACCGGCCTGTACAGTCACAGAAGCTGGTTAGAAGCTTGAAATTTTGGATTTAGAAAGTAGAGGAATTGTACTATCCGTATAGCGAAAACAAAGGCGCTGATCAGCTTCGCGGTTACCGCGAAGCTGATCTGCGTCTTTGTTTTCGCATATGCAGAGTGCTGGTTTTCCCACGAGGCGGCTCAAGTGTTAAGCAAATTACATAACAAGTTCTCTCTACAGTAATGCAACTCAATTTCTTGGTGATAAAATGTTTTTTATTGCTAGACAGAACATGCTCTCTACGAATAGGAACTGAAAGCAATCCTTTTATCCGTCATGTTAGCTCAGAGGGTGTTGTTGCTTTTGGAGCAGAAAGTCATGGGTTAGCACTCCGACTGCGCCAGCCAGTCGTTAAACTGGCACCAGTGGCTACCTTGTTTGGCACTCAGCAGTATAAAGAAATCACTGGAACATGTCATGGCTGTCATGCTGGTGACTGATTTTCATCCTGCCCAAGCAAAATAGAGACCATGGTCCACCATGGTCATCATGGTTTTTTGATGGTTGACCATGTTTTTTTTATGGTCCACCATCAAATACCATGAAAATGCCTATGTCTGTACCATGGTAAGAGCGCAGCACGTTTGTGTGACCAATATGTTTGCGCTAAGGCTTTTGCGCAACTTTAGTATGCATATGTTTGAAATTTTGAAAACAGTCTTAGAAGAACAAAGTCAAATTTTAATTGAATGGTTCACAATGAATTTTATGAAAGCAAATCCCAACAAATTTCAAGCTATTTGTGTTGGTCAAAAAGCTTATGATGGTATCAAATCATTTACTATTGATAATGTAGAGATAAAATGTGAAGATAGTGTCACTCTTCTTGGAGTAAATATAGACTTCCTTTTAAATTTTAACACTCATGTTTCTGAAATATGTAAGAAAGCCTCAAAGCAGCTTGCAGTGTTAAAAAGACTAGGTAGATTTTTAACTAAAAATGGCAAAATGACAATTTACAATTCTTTTATTGCCTCAAATTTTAATTATTGCCCTATTGTATGGCACTTTTGCAGTGTTGCTAGTACTAAAAAGATGGAGAAGATACAAGAACGGGCTCTACGGTTCATCCACAATGATTTTCAGTCATCAACTGATGCACTGCTGGCCATGTCTGGCACTTCTCCCCTTCATATCAAGAGGATGAAGATTATGGCGTGTGAGGTGTATAAAATTGTAAATGATCTGTCACCTCAGTATATTAGAGATCTCATTAATATTAAAGTTTCTCAATATAATTTCAGGAGCGAGCATCAGGCTAGTCTACCAAAGGTAAATTCATCTCGCTATGGGCTGAAGTCATTTCGGTATGAGGCCGCCCGGATATGGAATAGCCTGCCTAATAATATTAGGACTGCAGTCTTATTGCCAATTCAAAAGGCTAATCCGTACCTGGGACGGCATCAACTGTAAATGCTCTTCATGCTCAGTTTAGCTGTTGTTTTGTTTTATTTTTTCTTTATATTTGTTTAATTTAATTTTCAGTTTCCCTTTACGTTATACTTTGTGCAAATTTTGTTTATTTACCCTCTTTTATAGATGTTTGATTTTTTTTTTTTTTTTTTTTTTTTTTTTTTTTTTTTTTTTTTTTTTTTTCTACACTTATCATGAATAGTGCTACAGTAATACATATATATGCACAGTGAAGAGGTTGTACCCTTATGAGATGTGATGGAGTTCTAATCATGGGGGATGACCACTTCTGCTCATTTGCATTGTTTTTCTGTGCGTCATGTCTTGTGGTTTAATTTCGCTTTCGCATTTCTTTCGCCCTTTCGTCACAAGGCTGTCGCATAAGTCCAACGATGCCAGGTTTGAAACCAATGAATTTTTGCTCTATACAATATCTTGTATATGCTTAGTTTTAACATTTGTATGTCTTTGCTTCTGTCTTAAAGTTTTATTCAATATTAGTATGAATTTAACCCATGTGTTTTAATTTTCAGAAATTGTATATGCTGTATATAACCATTCTGTGATATTTACCATATTTTACTGTTGCTTTACCTTTGTTTGTCGAAATACAAGCCCTACTGGGCTTATGTTATATAGTTCATAATATTCGACAATAAAGAAATATTCTGTTCTGTTCTGTTCTGTTCATATGTTTATGTACCTTGCCATTCCACGGCGAATCTTCTGTTGTGGTTCCATTAATTTTGCTCTATGTTTAATTGTGTCATTTTTGCACTGTTTGCGCCTTTTTGTGAATATATTCATATACATGTATTAAGTCTGGGTAACTTTAAGTCTGGGTAACTATGTGGCCACCTAAAGGGAAATAGCTGCTTCTTTTTTGTATCATTACCTCACTGTTTATTTGGTTTACCGCAACTGGGTTTTTAGGGTGTGACTTTGGATCTGAATGTATAAATTTCTTCATTAAACTTGCCCATGCATTATGATAAGAGATTTTTAAAGTTGTAAAAAATGAAAATTTTCATTGAAAAAAAAAAAATGAAAATGTTTGATATTTAATATTTTTGCTCAAAACTTAGATCGTGGGTACACTTTAGAAGAGTTCCACAATCTATGTGTTGGATCAAAAATAATAGGTATACCCCAGCAAACCCCAATTTTACTATATGAAGTGGGGTATCAGGGGGTATGCATTTCACAGATATGTTTTCCTGATGTTGACCATATTGACCTTTTGTCAGAGTGCTAGAGGCTGGCACATTTAATGGAATCTAATAAGGAATAATATTAATGACTCATTGATGGCAATAAAGAGAAAAAAATGGAGATTTATGAAATAATAGAGTGAGAAAATGAGGAGAACTAAAGCATTAAAGTTGATATAAAAATTCCTTTTAAAAGGAGGGCTTGCCCAGTTTTGATAGGTAGTGTGAGCAGCTATTTCCCAATAGGTGGCCACTCAATTACCGGAACTAAAATAAAAATACGAAAACGCACATAAGGTTCAAACAACACAAAAATGCGACTCCAAAACATGAAACAAATAGAACCACAACAGAAGTATCGCCTTGGAACGATCCGTAATATAAAATTACCTACCAGCAACCATATACCAATATACCAAATATAGCAGGCCGAGTTGACCCGGCCGAGCTGACCCGATCCGAGGCCGAGTTGACCCGGATTCTTGACACCTTCTTACCGTATTTACTCAAAACCAAAACAAAATGTCGCACACCATGTACAATTCATAAAAAAGAGCATGACCATAAACAGCGTCTCACACGCTTGGTATAGCCGGCATAAAACTACAGAGATATATGACTGTTCAGATTGAAACAGTCTAGACTGAATGCTCACTATTCGCGCCAACAAGACCTAAATGTTAATTACACTACGTCTCAAAAAAGCGTGAACTAATGGAGGCCCTACCAGGGGTTTTGGAGAGTCAGGGAGAAGGGCCATTTATTTTCAGGGAGCTGGGGAGCACTAGCAAATATTTGAAGGGATCTGGGGAGCAAAAGAAGGATTTAGGGGGATTTAGGGAGCAAAAGAAGAAAACTTTCAGGGAGCTGAGGAAAAACAAACCAGGGAGCTGGGGAGAGGGGTCAATTTTTTCAGGGAGCAGGGAGCAAAGACCCCCCCCCCCCCCTGCTAAGGCCTCATTATTTGCATACCACATTTTCTATAAAAAAGCTAACATCCAAACAACAATATTGCCTATCATCATGCAGTAACAACGACTTTTCAGAACTACAAAGGCATTTGAATGCCTAGATTGAAGCAATGTGTACCGAGTCCTCGCTAGTTGCTGCAAAGAATGTTCAGAATCTTAAGTACATTACGACGCACTCTCTTTTTTTCACACACGGTGACGAAGTATCGGAATGACGTACTGGTTCACACACGGTGACGACGCATCGGAATAACGTACTGGGACAGCCTTCCCACACTTCCCTCTTTTTATAAATAGAAATCGAAATCCGTATTCCATCTGAATATTGGCTTGCTGGCAGCAAGCCAATAAAAGTACTGAGGATTGAGGCTGATGTACTAAAATTGATGGCATGATATGGTAGCATTAGATCACTATCAGTTTTCATTAAAACTTTTAAAGTATCTGTCAAAGTTATGGATGTCATGACACAACTGTGTCACATTTTTTCACATACAGTATGTACTTGAACCACTGCATGATAAAAACCAGCAAACTTGCTGTTCCATGGAATCTTATTCACTTATTTGATGATGCTGATGATGCTTTAGAGGCATGGAATGATCTGTTTTCAGAAGTTGTTGACAAAAACATACCTGTAAAGCAACACAGAGTGAAAAATATTAATCAGCCACAATGGCTTACACCAGACATATTAGATGCTATGAAGTGTAGGGACAGGCACAAATCACTAGGCAATAATGAAGAGTACAAATATTGGCGGAACAAGGTATTAAGTTTTATCAAAAGGGCAAAGCGAGAAAAATATGAAGCATATATTGAAAATAATAAAGGCAAACCAGGAAGTATTTATAAGTTATTTCAAGAAGTAGGTGCGGGAAAAGGTACCCAAAAACAAAACAATATATCAGCCATAAAAACCAAGGATGATTTATCTTCTGAAGACCCAACTGAAATGGCAAACACATTTAACGACTTTTTTGTGAATGTAGCAAGTAAGATCAAAGAACCTGTAATTCATAATAATCATGATCAGTTAAAAGAATTTTGTAAAAACAAGATACCTGAAGGTACTAAATTCGAAATCCCAAGCATTGAAGTATCGAATCTTAGTAAATATCTATCAAACATTAATGTGACCAAAGCGACAGGAACAGATAATATTGGACCCCGGTTACTTAAGATTGCGGCACCATATATTGTCTCTGAAATTACATATATTTGCAACAAAAGTATCAATACTAGTTCTTTCCCATGTAAGTGGAAGGAGGCTAAAGTTTCACCTCTTCACAAACAGGGCCCACACGATGATGTCAATAATTATCGACCAATATCAATTTTACCTGTTTTGTCAAAGATTCTCGAAAGGCATGTGTCAGACCATCTTCTAAGTTATCTAAATCACAATGATCTCCTTCACAAAACACAGTCAGGATTTCGATCTCAGCATTCTTGTGAAACAGCTCTCACTCACATGATCGATTCCTGGTTAGAAGCAGTAGACAATGGACAAATGGTAGGATTAGTCCTTGTGGATTTTAAAAAAGCATTTGACCTGGTAGATCACAAGATACTATTACGTAAGATGGAGATGTATGGTATAAAAAATGAAGCACTACAATGGTTCACCTCATATTTGACTGAAAGACGGCAACAAGTAAAAGTAAATAATAGCAATTCTTCTTTTAAGCCTGTAACATGTGGCGTGCCCCAAGGCTCTATCTTAGGGCCCCTTTTATTTCTTATATTTATAAATGACCTACCTTTATGTATAAACAATGTATTTATTGATTTATATGCAGATGATACAACTTTATATTTTATACATACTTCTCAAGAAATAA
This sequence comes from Rugalucina vietnamica, assembly GCA_964017185.1. NCBI lineage: Eukaryota > Metazoa > Mollusca > Bivalvia > Lucinida > Lucinidae > Rugalucina > Rugalucina vietnamica. The sequence continues at coordinate 83,969,363 of OZ024869.1, read as the reverse complement.
TTGAGCAAAATTTACAGGCTGCATTAAATGAATTACAACTTTGGTGTAAAAATAATGGAATGATCCTTAATTCTGCAAAGACCAAGGTGATGTTTGTAACAACTAATCAAAAACGACAAAGGCTGAATAATGATAAACTTAAACTTTTTTACAATAATGAGGAATTGCAAGCAATCAATAATGACAAGATTCTAGGGGTTTTTGTAGATAACAACTTAACATGGTCTGGACATGTGAAGCATGTCACAAAGAAAATTACATCAAATATTTGGCTTCTTTCAAAAATTAAAGCATTTCTGTCAAAAGAACACCGTGTACAATTTTACAAATCCTACATCCAACCACATATTGACTTCTGTAATACAGTGTGGGGTAGTACTTCAGAAGCTAACAAAATGATGATCTACCGATTGCAGAAACGTGCATGCCGTGTAATTTTAGACTACAATGTTGATGACTCCACGGAAGCTATGAAATCTCTAAATATTCATTCTATTTATGATCGGGTATTTCTAAGGAAAGCTAAATTCATGTTTAAAGTTTTCCACGAAAAGGCACCTGTATATATTACAGAAAATTTTAAGCTGCGCAGCAATGTGAACACTTCAGTAGTTTTAAGGTCAGCCACAGCACAATGTTATGTTCCCCCAAAGCCTAGTACTGAAGCCTTCAAGCAGAGTATGCGCTATTCTGGATGCATGATATGGAACTGCCTGCCAGAAACAATCAAGAAGGCAGATACTTTGGGGTCTTTTCACAACCGATGTGTAAAATGGTTACTTGAAGGGTAGTTACTATCTAAAGCTTAATGTCATATAAAGCTTAATGTCATGGAAGATGATCGCTCAGTCCTATAGTATTGTTCGTATTGCAATTTTTTTTTTACTTTCCATTTTTTTATATTATTTATTGGTATTCTGTACCAATTTTCTTGTTTCATGTTTTCATAATTGTGTAGTATTGTATTTTATATATATGTTTGTAAACTGTTTCATTCTTATTCTACATAGCTTGTTCAAATTTATATGTGCACTAAGTCATGCATGAAATTTAATATGTATCATTATTGATATTTATTAATGGTGCCTCTATTCAATTCCCTTATGAGTACCTTCTCATTTCGTTTTGGTTAAGGTGCAATGGATATAATGGATATAATGTTGTGTTAGTACAGTAATGCATATTACTACTGTTTATCATGCACTGGCGGATGCAAGAAAGCCTCTTTCAATTTACTGCCTTGCTGTATGGACATGCATAAAGACAGTTGATATGATTATTGTATTTACACAGCTAGTTTCACCATTATACATTTAATATGAATTCTGATACATTTGAATTATGCTTAAACTGTTTTGTTTGTATTTTGTGTATATATTTGCATATTTATTATATGAGGGCCTCATGGAAGATTAGTTGTACTACTAAATGTTGTTACCCTCTATAAATAAAGACTTTACTTACTTACTTACTTACTTACTTACTAACTTACCTATTTGTGTGCAGGGCAAAGACTAGTTGTATTTCTGAACACTGTTCTCCAAGGTATCAAAAATTGTGACAGTTAACCAATTTCTCATGATATTGCATATTTCAAATGCAGGAATTTACCAATATTGGGATCAAACACAGATTTCTATGAATTCAGGTTCGGGTTTCAACGCCTCCCACGGGGCCCAGTAGATGCTAATGGGACAGAGAGACTACATATTTGATTTTTATTAATGCATTATACATCTATTTCATGCAAAACTTTGGAGAAATTGCCTAGATTTTGCATAAAATCATTCACCTTAAATGGCGCCGAAACTGATGTCAGCTTCGGATGTTTTTAAAATGCTGCTTTCAGGGCAAACTTCAACGTCATCATGAAGTCACAATATAACGTTAAAACAAAATGCATGTTACGAGATGATTGTCAATTTTATTTTTAAATGCCCAGTAAAAAGCATAAATAAGGGCAAAGTATTATCATCTCACAAGAATTGCCAGATTAATACACGGTTTTCTTTTCATTAATATCGTGTGACACGGGCATTTATGCAATACTTATTGTTGACATCCAACTGTGGTGATCATGAATTCTTGATGACGAATCAGCAATATGGCAGTTAGCAATATCTGGTGATAACCATTTGTGGCAGTTAGCAATGTCTGGTGATGACCATTTGTGGCAGTTACCAATTTCTGGTGATAACCAGTTGTGGCAGTTACCAATATCTGGTGATAACCAGTTGAGGCAGTTACCAATTTCTGGTGATTACCAGTTGTGGCAGCTACTAATTTCTGGTGATACCAATTTTTGTTGATTACCAGTTGTGGCAGTTACCAATTTCTGGTGATAACCAGTTGTGGCAGTTACCAATTTCTGTTGATAACCAGCTGTGGCAGTTACCAATTTCTGGTGATAACCAGTTGTGGCAATTACCAATATCTGGTGATAACCAGTTGTGGCAGTTACCTATTTCTGTTGATTACCAGTTGTGGCAGTTACCAATGTCTTGTGATACCAATTTCTGTTTATTACCAGTTGTGGCAGTTATCAACTTCTGGTGTTTATCAGTCATGCAGTTACCTGTTTCTAGTGTTTACCAGTCATGGCAGTTACCAAATTTCTGGTGATAACCAGTTATGGCAGTTACCAATTTCTGGTGATAACCAGTTGTGGCAGTTACCTATTTTTGGTGATAACCAGTTGTGGCAGTTACCAATTTTTGGTGATAACCAGTTGTGGCAGTTACCAATATCTGGTGATAACCAGTTGAGGCAGTTACCAATTTCTGGTGATTACCAGTTGTGGCAGTTACTAATTTCTGGTGATACCAATTTTTGTTGATTACCAGTTGTGGCAGTTACCAATTTCTGGTGATAACCAGTTGTGGCAGTTACCAATTTCTGTTGATAACCAGCTATAGCAGTTACCAATTTCTGGTGATAACCAGTTGTGGCAGTTACCAATATCTGGTGAATACCAGTTGTGGCAGTTACCAATTTCTGTTGATTACCAGTTGTGGCAGTTACCAATGTCTTGTGATACCAATTTCTGTTGATTACCAGTTGTGGCAGTTATCAACTTCTGGTGTTTATCAGTCATGCAGTTACCAAATTTCTGGTGATACCCAGTTGTGGCAGTTACCAATTTCAGGTGACAACCAGTTGTGGCAGTTACCAGTTTCTGGTGTTTACCAGTCATGGCAGTTATCAAATTTCTGGTGATAACCAGTTGTGGCAGTTACCAATTTCTGGTGATAACCAGTTGTGGCAGTTACCAATTTCTGGTGATAACCAGTTGTGGCAGTTACCAATTTCTAATGATAACCAGTTGTGGCAGTTACCAATTTCTGGTGATAACCAGTTGTGGCAGTTACCAATATCTGGTGATAACCAGTTGTGGCAGTTACCAATTTCTGGTGATAACCAGTTGTGGCAGTTACCAATGATAGTTTGCTGACAACCATTTGTGTGCAAGAAAGTCGAATGTGCATATTATGTCAAGATAGGACAATGAACGGGCATTTTGCAGCCAAAACAAAACTTTCTAAACAGTGAACTCCACTTTCACCATTGCAAGGTCCATAATTGTCACAAGCCTATAACAATGATCACATAGTAGATAATGTTGTAGTGACAGTGGTGGGACAGTAATTACAGGCTGGATGCTGTTAGGTGTTGTGATTTATTAGGTCATGCCTATGTAATGAGGGAGTTGAGGCAAAGAACATAATCATTATGTGATGTTATCTAGAAACTTATGTGGTTCATGAACTTATTTGGCTTTCTTCTAATGAAAGAGCTTTGTTGGGGTTATGACATTAGCTTTGCTGGGGTTATGATATTTGTCTGGCTGAAAAGAAATGTCTGTCTCCATGAGAAGAGCTGGAGTCACCTTCATGCAAGACAACACTATATGCTAGCTATCACAATGTTTTCTCCAGGTTAAATGTATCTTTTTATAAAGATAAATTCATTTATCATACCTACCACCATCACAGCATGTTTTACATTTATCCTATAATAATATTTATATATATAATTATCTGTGATTTATGACACAATATGACACCTCGGTCTATATCCCCAGATAAATCACAGCCAGACAAGACTGATGTCTTCATCTCAGACTGATTACATCTTGGAAACTGTGTAAATATGCTTTTTTCAATTAATGAAAAAGCAAAACAGATTGTCTGACAGCCGGGAGGTACTACTGTATCGATATCTTATTTCAATGCTGCCTGGACAGCCAGAAATTGGCCTGCGGTCATGTAACGACATATTTTCACAGATTTGAAGATTCAGGAGTTTATTTCCCTTAATTTGAGTAGCAAAGTTCAGAAATCACTTCCCCTTGATTTGAGCTGTTAACCTATGTGTACCAAAGTTCAGAAATAACTTCCCTTTAATTTGAGCTATTACATATGTATACCAAATTTCAGGAATTACTTCCCTTTAATTTGAGCTATCAAATTATGTGTACCAAAGTTCAGAAATTACTTCCCTTTGAGTTAAACCTATGTGTACCAAAGTTCAGAAATTACTTGCCTTTAATTTGAGCTACAAACCTATGTGTACCAAAGTTCAGAAATTACTTCCCATTGAGTTGAAATCTAAGTGTACCAAAGTTAAGAAATTACTTCCCTTTAATTTGAGCTAAAACCTATGTATACCAAAGTTCAGAAATTACTTCCCCTTAATTTGAGCTAAAACCTATGTGTACCAAAGTTCAGAAATTCCTTCCCTTTAATTTGAGCTAAAACCTATGTGTACCAAAGTTAAGAAATTACTTCCCTTTAATTTGAGCTAAAACCTATGTATACCAAAGTTCAGAAATTACTTCCCTTTAATTTGAGCTAAAACCTATGTATACCAAAGTTCAGATATTACTTCCCATTAATTTGAGCTACAAACCTATGGAAGGGGTTAAAATTAAGTTACCTCCAGTTAACTTTTAATTTTGTATCCATGCCAACCTCAATGCATTATAGGATGCAACTTTGAATAAAAGAAAATTATAACAATCTCAAGCATGAATCTTAACAAAATAAAATGTCCACATGTGACAGGATATAAACACTGCAGCTGCTGTTTAATCTAACACAAAATTGCAATTTAAATCAAAAGTCCTTTATTCAAAATAATATTTTATAACACTTTATCCTTCAACATTTAATAGCAACTATGACAAAGCGTGCCATCCATCAAATATATTAAATCAAAACCTAACAACCATAAAGTTGACACTTTTTGATCAAAGTACCAGTAGAACACTTAGCCCTTATTCTCCATGACAGTGCACTTACAACAGACATCAAACTTTTCAGATTTTGATAAAAATTTTGGGCAAAGATAATGATATCATTTTAATGAAAGCTCATCCTATTTATATCATTTACGGGGCGGCCCCAGTGGCCAAGCGGTTAAGAGCGTTGTTTCTTAATCACTCGATCATCTCACCGCTGTGTCTGGTGTGGGTTCCAGCCCCGCTCTGGCCACATATGAGACAAGCCAAGTTCTGCTTGTGGGTGTGCCAGGTGGTTTTTCTCGAGGTTCTCCCTTTTTCGCCCCACCTACTGATTGGCCCGTCTCATATGAGCTGAAATAATCTTGAAAGAGATGTAAAATTGAATTTAAAAAAAAATATCATTTACTGGTACATGTACAGTACAGGATTTTTACAATATCAGTCTAATAAGAGAAACAAGAGACTTTCATAAAACCTTTTCTGTTATTGTTAGTATTTGTAAACTACATGCATATATACAGTGTTTTATTCTGGCATTGCCTGAACCTTCTATTTAGCTATTATCTTCAGAAATCTTTTAGTTTTCAAGATCACCAAACTTTGAATTCAGTAACACTGATGATAACTTTGATTTGTTTCAAACTCTCATATTCAGAGCGATATTCTAGATGCTTTTCTTTCATACTTAGTATAGTGAACCCAAGCCGGTCAACTGGCTAATGAATATTGACTTCCACACATTTTGATTGATGCAATGTCCATTTCTCTAATCAGAAAGTTCCAATTGCCAGCATGTATTTTGATTAAACAATTGAAAAATTGTATCAAGATGCAAATAGGAATGCCTGCAATATTTCTCAAAAAAGATTAAATGTCAAACTGGACATTATTATAATTGAAAGTTTTGAAAAAAGGTACAAGTAGGCAAAGATCAGGAAAAGGCGCAATCAGAAAAAGATTCCCACTCCAAAAACCGAGGTGGGAAAAAACAAAACTAACAATCAGGTACTTATACCATGAAACATATCGTAAGCCGAATGAGCAGCTATTTTCCCAATAGGTGGCCACTCAGTTACCTTAACTTAACTAAAAATATGAAAACATACATAAGGCGCCAACAGCACAAAAAATTTTTATACACCAAAACACAAAACAAAAAGAACCACCACAGAAGTATCGACTTGGAACGATCAGTAACACAAAGTTACTGGCGGGCTTAAACCGGTTTTACATGGCCATAACCTCACCCTCAGCTTCTGCAGTGGTTCATAACAGTTAGTTATTCGGTCCTCGTGGTGAATCTCTAACTAGTCAATGAATCATCAAGAACAAACAAATAAATCATGATAAACATCCTGATGAATCAAAAACCAGGACTCACAGACTGAGTAAGCTGCCCGACGATGGAGATCCCTGGGCGCCGAATAACCTACTAACTCCGGAGCAAAAGAAAAACACCAGTTGGACCCCGGTGGGCCAAGCAACAGACAAGAAGCTCCGGCCCCAACCAACTAAAATGAATAGCTTTATGTCGGGGCCATCATAGAGTCTGACGCCCGACCCACCGGCGTGCAATTAAAGAAGGCAGCATAGTTATCAACCATGATTGGGTTAAAAACTAAGCATGCAGACTGTCGCATAACATTCAAGTTATAACCTATACGTCTGTAACGTGTTATGATTTTTCTGAACTGAAAAGAAAAATCATTAATTCCTTTAAGTTTCTTAAATTTGTAAACCAAGTCACCATAAAATTCAGGTTCCGAAAGGCCCTCACTTAAAAGCGTCTTTAACCCAACATTATATTTGGAAATCAATTCATAGTGTCTACGATAAAATTTAGAAAATGTTTTTCGAAGTTTATGATACCGATAGCCCTGTTGGAGAAGTTTTGCCGTTAAACATTTATTTCGAGCGTTGAAGTCTGTAACATGATTGCAGACTCTAGCAAACCTAATAAGTTGCGAAATGTATACACCATAAGAAGCACGACGAGGAACGTCACCATCCAAGAAAGGAAAATTTACTATATCAAAATCAAAGTCATCGCGCTTATCATAAATTTTAGAAGAAACAAATCCATTTGCAACAGAAAGATGTAGATCTAAAAAGGGGGCTTCAGTATCTGAGATATTGGCTTTGTTCAACTGAAGTTCAGGTGGATAAATTTGATTGACCATACCTTCAAAATAAGGGTTGTCAATGTTCAAAAGGTCATCGAGGTACCTAGATGTGGAATTAAAAGCCTCGATAACATCAGCTTGATTATCATGGTTAAGAGAATCCATGAAATCTCTTTCGTAGCAGTATAAAAATAAATCAGCTACGAGAGGTGCGCAATTTGTACCCATCGGAATTCCAACAATTTGTCTGTATAACTTGGTCCCAAATCTAATATAAATATTATCAAGGAGATAGGATAAGGCGTCGCATACATTCTGACATGACCAAAGTGTATACCGACTTTGGTCAGAGGAAGTGAAAAAAGCCTTTCTGTCATTACATGCCAAATAAAGTGAACCATAGTTTTTTAATGCCCTTTTGAAGGTCCACTCTATCAAATCCAGAAGTTTTTCTTTAATTAGATTATGTGGTAATGTTGTATACAGAGTAGAAAAATCATATGTGGACAAGCTTGTCGCACGAAACCCTCTACACTTCAATTTACTGAGCACCTCACCAGAATTTTTAATTGACCAAAACCAATTTTTATTTGAAGTTTCATACACTGTCTCACAGTATCTTATAACATGAGATTTGATAGCAGTAAGACAGGAAGTTAATAATTTAGAAAGTTCAGTGGTAGTACAAGAGCTAGAATTTGCAATAAATCTAGCTTTGTATGGTCTTTTGTGAAGCTTAGGTAACCAATACATCGTAGGAAGTTTGTCTTGGCCTTCATTGACACAAACAGAAAACTTAACAGGTAAATCGTTTAAGTGGGCATTAACTACAGACACCTCATCAGTATCTGTCTCCAGATAAGCCCTGGTACCATCAAGCTCCTGTTTTAAGGTGTTAACGTAGTGAAGCCTACAAACGACAACAACATTGTTTGCGGCTTTATCTGCCGGAACCAAGACATACTTTCTATGAAATTCTTGGATACCCTGCTTCAAATGCCTTAATGACGATTTGGGTTTAGGAGGTAAAAGATTAGTATTTTGTGAATAAAACTTAATACGTTTATCCACGATAGTGAAGATACTTCTTTTCCATTCTTTAAGAGCATTATCCTCAACACCCTCTCGTTTACACCATCGATTACCGAAATCATTTAATGCAGATGAAATCTCCTCTCTACATTTGTCGAAATTAATGTAGGAAGGGAATCTATATTTCGGACCTTTAGAAACAATTTTGCGAATTCTAGAATCCGAAATTATTTTTAAATTTCCAGTAACAATATGTCCAGCGGGTTGATAAACATATTTTGAATCTTTACAATCTCAAGACTTAGGAGTATTAGCATGGATATCAAGATCAGAAACAAGTTTATTGAAATTAAAAATTGTATTTCTGATTGGTTTGTTATATTTGTAACAAATAATAGGAGGTTCTGAATTTTGGAAGTAGGTAGGTATAGACTGTATCACTGATTTATCCTGGAATATGCTTGGTAAATCAATAAAGTCAATTCCTTTATTGATGAAAGGAATTTTAATAAAACTTCTAATGTGATTAGATTCGGAATCGATAAATGGACGAAGAGCATGCTGAGTATAACATCTTGTTAACAGTGCAGCGTCATACATTTGATGATTTCTATCGTAAAATCTATTAGCCTCTGTGTCCAAGGAACGTAATGCAGCAATAGGTAGAGAATTAAGATACGACAGCATTGGATGTCGACCGTGAATCCTTAGTTTAACAGCTAAATCATTAAGAGAAATGTCAATTTCAATGCAGCGCACCGTTTACGTTTGTCATTACCCTTTTTCCGTATACCATGAGATCTAGATTTACGTTTACGAGAGTCCGAAAGTGTAAGTACATCAAAATCGGGCATTTTGGAAATATTGCCTTCATGGTAAATGTTGTCGTTAAATCCCAGTGGAAAGGGTGTTTGCAGTAATTTTATCCATTTAAGTTCAGTTTCAAATCTTTTAATGTTTTTGAATCTAACTGAAGAATTTTCATCATATGAGATTTTCTCCACTGGTTGAACTTTAACATCATTGGGAGAATGACCAGTGCGCTTAAAATGCTGGTACAGGAAGGTATCATTATTTTTGGGCTTTCTGATTCTACGATAGTGCTCACCAAATCGTTTTTGCAAAGTTCGACAAGTTTGTCCAACATATTGCATCCTACAATTGTTTGTATTTCAAGTAAGAACATATACAAGATCCATTGATTTTCAGTCTAAATCAGAATCATTAACCACTGAAAATGTCCTACCATTCACAGATGAAGTGATAGTAGTCTTAGAGCATAAATGATTGCAACAGTTGCACTTCTTGGCATTGCACTTAGAAATACTAGGGTACATTCCAGGTCTCTTGAACGGATTAATATATTTACGTAAAATTGGTGATTTGAGTGGAGATAACCTAATCTGAAGATTATTACGAAACACATTAGAATTAGAAGCTCAGTGTAGATTAACAGTAGATGCCGAAAATAAATTAAGAGGTGTCACCCTTACAGTAGGTAATAAATTATGAAAATTGTTAGTTGAATGAGGAATCCGTACAGTAGACGCGGCATGCAACCTAAGGGGAGTTAATGTAATTCCTAATCTTTTTGTGATAGTCATAGTTGGGAGTATTGTGTTGATACTGCCAAAAGGAGCGCGACACTCATACCGGTTATAGAATAAAAAATGCACTTAATCGTAATGCAAAATCTTTCGAATGAAAGAAAAAGGTATAACCGAAACCCACACCTCAGGTCCATGTCTAATACAAGTCCATGGATAGAAACGTAAGAATCGCTTATACAACGAGATACGAGTGACGGTCAACTAATGACCTTCAATACGGTATCGAAGAGTTGTGGTAGTTAGAGATAGGAAAATACAAACTGATTGCAAGCAATCCCTGAGGATTGGAAAAATAAGAGCATTAAATGGATGTACGGGGAGACTTTTTAGGGCCGCCACACGGCACAACCACAAGAACTCTGATATAAAAAGGTACAAGTAGGCAAAGATCAGGAAAAGGCGCAATCAGAAAAAGATTCCCACTCCAAAAACCGAGGTGGGAAAAAACAAAACTAACAATCAGGTACTTATACCATGAAACATATCGTAAGCCGAATGAGCAGCTATTTTCCCAATAGGTGGCCACTCAGTTACCTTAACTTAACTAAAAATATGAAAACATACATAAGGCGCCAACAGCACAAAAAATTTTTATACACCAAAACACAAAACAAAAAGAACCACCACAGAAGTATCGACTTGGAACGATCAGTAACACAAAGTTACTGGCGGGCTTAAACCGGTTTTACATGGCCATAACCTCACCCTCAGCTTCTGCAGTGGTTCATAACAGTTAGTTATTCGGTCCTCGTGGTGAATCTCTAACTAGTCAATGAATCATCAAGAACAAACAAATAAATCATGATAAACATCCTGATGAATCAAAAACCAGGACTCACAGACTGAGTAAGCTGCCCGACGATGGAGATCCCTGGGCGCCGAATAACCTACTAACTCCGGAGCAAAAGAAAAACACCAGTTGGACCCCGGTGGGCCAAGCAACAGACAAGAAGCTCCGGCCCCAACCAACTAAAATGAATAGCTTTATGTCGGGGCCATCATAGAGTCTGACGCCCGACCCACCGGCGTGCAATTAAAGAAGGCAGCATAGTTATCAACCATGATTGGGTTAAAAACTAAGCATGCAGACTGTCGCATAACATTCAAGTTATAACCTATACGTCTGTAACGTGTTATGATTTTTCTGAACTGAAAAGAAAAATCATTAATTCCTTTAAGTTTCTTAAATTTGTAAACCAAGTCACCATAAAATTCAGGTTCCGAAAGGCCCTCACTTAAAAGCGTCTTTAACCCAACATTATATTTGGAAATCAATTCATAGTGTCTACGATAAAATTTAGAAAATGTTTTTCGAAGTTTATGATACCGATAGCCCTGTTGGAGAAGTTTTGCCGTTAAACATTTATTTCGAGCGTTGAAGTCTGTAACATGATTGCAGACTCTAGCAAACCTAATAAGTTGCGAAATGTATACACCATAAGAAGCACGACGAGGAACGTCACCATCCAAGAAAGGAAAATTTACTATATCAAAATCAAAGTCATCGCGCTTATCATAAATTTTAGAAGAAACAAATCCATTTGCAACAGAAAGATGTAGATCTAAAAAGGGGGCTTCAGTATCTGAGATATTGGCTTTGTTCAACTGAAGTTCAGGTGGATAAATTTGATTGACCATACCTTCAAAATAAGGGTTGTCAATGTTCAAAAGGTCATCGAGGTACCTAGATGTGGAATTAAAAGCCTCGATAACATCAGCTTGATTATCATGGTTAAGAGAATCCATGAAATCTCTTTCGTAGCAGTATAAAAATAAATCAGCTACGAGAGGTGCGCAATTTGTACCCATCGGAATTCCAACAATTTGTCTGTATAACTTGGTCCCAAATCTAATATAAATATTATCAAGGAGATAGGATAAGGCGTCGCATACATTCTGACATGACCAAAGTGTATACCGACTTTGGTCAGAGGAAGTGAAAAAAGCCTTTCTGTCATTACATGCCAAATAAAGTGAACCATAGTTTTTTAATGCCCTTTTGAAGGTCCACTCTATCAAATCCAGAAGTTTTTCTTTAATTAGATTATGTGGTAATGTTGTATACAGAGTAGAAAAATCATATGTGGACAAGCTTGTCGCACGAAACCCTCTACACTTCAATTTACTGAGCACCTCACCAGAATTTTTAATTGACCAAAACCAATTTTTATTTGAAGTTTCATACACTGTCTCACAGTATCTTATAACATGAGATTTGATAGCAGTAAGACAGGAAGTTAATAATTTAGAAAGTTCAGTGGTAGTACAAGAGCTAGAATTTGCAATAAATCTAGCTTTGTATGGTCTTTTGTGAAGCTTAGGTAACCAATACATCGTAGGAAGTTTGTCTTGGCCTTCATTGACACAAACAGAAAACTTAACAGGTAAATCGTTTAAGTGGGCATTAACTACAGACACCTCATCAGTATCTGTCTCCAGATAAGCCCTGGTACCATCAAGCTCCTGTTTTAAGGTGTTAACGTAGTGAAGCCTACAAACGACAACAACATTGTTTGCGGCTTTATCTGCCGGAACCAAGACATACTTTCTATGAAATTCTTGGATACCCTGCTTCAAATGCCTTAATGACGATTTGGGTTTAGGAGGTAAAAGATTAGTATTTTGTGAATAAAACTTAATACGTTTATCCACGATAGTGAAGATACTTCTTTTCCATTCTTTAAGAGCATTATCCTCAACACCCTCTCGTTTACACCATCGATTACCGAAATCATTTAATGCAGATGAAATCTCCTCTCTACATTTGTCGAAATTAATGTAGGAAGGGAATCTATATTTCGGACCTTTAGAAACAATTTTGCGAATTCTAGAATCCGAAATTATTTTTAAATTTCCAGTAACAATATGTCCAGCGGGTTGATAAACATATTTTGAATCTTTACAATCTCAAGACTTAGGAGTATTAGCATGGATATCAAGATCAGAAACAAGTTTATTGAAATTAAAAATTGTATTTCTGATTGGTTTGTTATATTTGTAACAAATAATAGGAGGTTCTGAATTTTGGAAGTAGGTAGGTATAGACTGTATCACTGATTTATCCTGGAATATGCTTGGTAAATCAATAAAGTCAATTCCTTTATTGATGAAAGGAATTTTAATAAAACTTCTAATGTGATTAGATTCGGAATCGATAAATGGACGAAGAGCATGCTGAGTATAACATCTTGTTAACAGTGCAGCGTCATACATTTGATGATTTCTATCGTAAAATCTATTAGCCTCTGTGTCCAAGGAACGTAATGCAGCAATAGGTAGAGAATTAAGATACGACAGCATTGGATGTCGACCGTGAATCCTTAGTTTAACAGCTAAATCATTAAGAGAAATGTCAATTTCAATGCAGCGCACCGTTTACGTTTGTCATTACCCTTTTTCCGTATACCATGAGATCTAGATTTACGTTTACGAGAGTCCGAAAGTGTAAGTACATCAAAATCGGGCATTTTGGAAATATTGCCTTCATGGTAAATGTTGTCGTTAAATCCCAGTGGAAAGGGTGTTTGCAGTAATTTTATCCATTTAAGTTCAGTTTCAAATCTTTTAATGTTTTTGAATCTAACTGAAGAATTTTCATCATATGAGATTTTCTCCACTGGTTGAACTTTAACATCATTGGGAGAATGACCAGTGCGCTTAAAATGCTGGTACAGGAAGGTATCATTATTTTTGGGCTTTCTGATTCTACGATAGTGCTCACCAAATCGTTTTTGCAAAGTTCGACAAGTTTGTCCAACATATTGCATCCTACAATTGTTTGTATTTCAAGTAAGAACATATACAAGATCCATTGATTTTCAGTCTAAATCAGAATCATTAACCACTGAAAATGTCCTACCATTCACAGATGAAGTGATAGTAGTCTTAGAGCATAAATGATTGCAACAGTTGCACTTCTTGGCATTGCACTTAGAAATACTAGGGTACATTCCAGGTCTCTTGAACGGATTAATATATTTACGTAAAATTGGTGATTTGAGTGGAGATAACCTAATCTGAAGATTATTACGAAACACATTAGAATTAGAAGCTCAGTGTAGATTAACAGTAGATGCCGAAAATAAATTAAGAGGTGTCACCCTTACAGTAGGTAATAAATTATGAAAATTGTTAGTTGAATGAGGAATCCGTACAGTAGACGCGGCATGCAACCTAAGGGGAGTTAATGTAATTCCTAATCTTTTTGTGATAGTCATAGTTGGGAGTATTGTGTTGATACTGCCAAAAGGAGCGCGACACTCATACCGGTTATAGAATAAAAAATGCACTTAATCGTAATGCAAAATCTTTCGAATGAAAGAAAAAGGTATAACCGAAACCCACACCTCAGGTCCATGTCTAATACAAGTCCATGGATAGAAACGTAAGAATCGCTTATACAACGAGATACGAGTGACGGTCAACTAATGACCTTCAATACGGTATCGAAGAGTTGTGGTAGTTAGAGATAGGAAAATACAAACTGATTGCAAGCAATCCCTGAGGATTGGAAAAATAAGAGCATTAAATGGATGTACGGGGAGACTTTTTAGGGCCGCCACACGGCACAACCACAAGAACTCTGATATAAAAAGGTACAAGTAGGCAAAGATCAGGAAAAGGCGCAATCAGAAAAAGATTCCCACTCCAAAAACCGAGGTGGGAAAAAACAAAACTAACAATCAGGTACTTATACCATGAAACATATCGTAAGCCGAATGAGCAGCTATTTTCCCAATAGGTGGCCACTCAGTTACCTTAACTTAACTAAAAATATGAAAACATACATAAGGCGCCAACAGCACAAAAAATTTTTATACACCAAAACACAAAACAAAAAGAACCACCACAGAAGTATCGACTTGGAACGATCAGTAACACAAAGTTACTGGCGGGCTTAAACCGGTTTTACATGGCCATAACCTCACCCTCAGCTTCTGCAGTGGTTCATAACAGTTAGTTATTCGGTCCTCGTGGTGAATCTCTAACTAGTCAATGAATCATCAAGAACAAACAAATAAATCATGATAAACATCCTGATGAATCAAAAACCAGGACTCACAGACTGAGTAAGCTGCCCGACGATGGAGATCCCTGGGCGCCGAATAACCTACTAACTCCGGAGCAAAAGAAAAACACCAGTTGGACCCCGGTGGGCCAAGCAACAGACAAGAAGCTCCGGCCCCAACCAACTAAAATGAATAGCTTTATGTCGGGGCCATCATAGAGTCTGACGCCCGACCCACCGGCGTGCAATTAAAGAAGGCAGCATAGTTATCAACCATGATTGGGTTAAAAACTAAGCATGCAGACTGTCGCATAACATTCAAGTTATAACCTATACGTCTGTAACGTGTTATGATTTTTCTGAACTGAAAAGAAAAATCATTAATTCCTTTAAGTTTCTTAAATTTGTAAACCAAGTCACCATAAAATTCAGGTTCCGAAAGGCCCTCACTTAAAAGCGTCTTTAACCCAACATTATATTTGGAAATCAATTCATAGTGTCTACGATAAAATTTAGAAAATGTTTTTCGAAGTTTATGATACCGATAGCCCTGTTGGAGAAGTTTTGCCGTTAAACATTTATTTCGAGCGTTGAAGTCTGTAACATGATTGCAGACTCTAGCAAACCTAATAAGTTGCGAAATGTATACACCATAAGAAGCACGACGAGGAACGTCACCATCCAAGAAAGGAAAATTTACTATATCAAAATCAAAGTCATCGCGCTTATCATAAATTTTAGAAGAAACAAATCCATTTGCAACAGAAAGATGTAGATCTAAAAAGGGGGCTTCAGTATCTGAGATATTGGCTTTGTTCAACTGAAGTTCAGGTGGATAAATTTGATTGACCATACCTTCAAAATAAGGGTTGTCAATGTTCAAAAGGTCATCGAGGTACCTAGATGTGGAATTAAAAGCCTCGATAACATCAGCTTGATTATCATGGTTAAGAGAATCCATGAAATCTCTTTCGTAGCAGTATAAAAATAAATCAGCTACGAGAGGTGCGCAATTTGTACCCATCGGAATTCCAACAATTTGTCTGTATAACTTGGTCCCAAATCTAATATAAATATTATCAAGGAGATAGGATAAGGCGTCGCATACATTCTGACATGACCAAAGTGTATACCGACTTTGGTCAGAGGAAGTGAAAAAAGCCTTTCTGTCATTACATGCCAAATAAAGTGAACCATAGTTTTTTAATGCCCTTTTGAAGGTCCACTCTATCAAATCCAGAAGTTTTTCTTTAATTAGATTATGTGGTAATGTTGTATACAGAGTAGAAAAATCATATGTGGACAAGCTTGTCGCACGAAACCCTCTACACTTCAATTTACTGAGCACCTCACCAGAATTTTTAATTGACCAAAACCAATTTTTATTTGAAGTTTCATACACTGTCTCACAGTATCTTATAACATGAGATTTGATAGCAGTAAGACAGGAAGTTAATAATTTAGAAAGTTCAGTGGTAGTACAAGAGCTAGAATTTGCAATAAATCTAGCTTTGTATGGTCTTTTGTGAAGCTTAGGTAACCAATACATCGTAGGAAGTTTGTCTTGGCCTTCATTGACACAAACAGAAAACTTAACAGGTAAATCGTTTAAGTGGGCATTAACTACAGACACCTCATCAGTATCTGTCTCCAGATAAGCCCTGGTACCATCAAGCTCCTGTTTTAAGGTGTTAACGTAGTGAAGCCTACAAACGACAACAACATTGTTTGCGGCTTTATCTGCCGGAACCAAGACATACTTTCTATGAAATTCTTGGATACCCTGCTTCAAATGCCTTAATGACGATTTGGGTTTAGGAGGTAAAAGATTAGTATTTTGTGAATAAAACTTAATACGTTTATCCACGATAGTGAAGATACTTCTTTTCCATTCTTTAAGAGCATTATCCTCAACACCCTCTCGTTTACACCATCGATTACCGAAATCATTTAATGCAGATGAAATCTCCTCTCTACATTTGTCGAAATTAATGTAGGAAGGGAATCTATATTTCGGACCTTTAGAAACAATTTTGCGAATTCTAGAATCCGAAATTATTTTTAAATTTCCAGTAACAATATGTCCAGCGGGTTGATAAACATATTTTGAATCTTTACAATCTCAAGACTTAGGAGTATTAGCATGGATATCAAGATCAGAAACAAGTTTATTGAAATTAAAAATTGTATTTCTGATTGGTTTGTTATATTTGTAACAAATAATAGGAGGTTCTGAATTTTGGAAGTAGGTAGGTATAGACTGTATCACTGATTTATCCTGGAATATGCTTGGTAAATCAATAAAGTCAATTCCTTTATTGATGAAAGGAATTTTAATAAAACTTCTAATGTGATTAGATTCGGAATCGATAAATGGACGAAGAGCATGCTGAGTATAACATCTTGTTAACAGTGCAGCGTCATACATTTGATGATTTCTATCGTAAAATCTATTAGCCTCTGTGTCCAAGGAACGTAATGCAGCAATAGGTAGAGAACTAAGATACGACAGCATTGGATGTCGACCGTGAATCCTTAGTTTAACAGCTAAATCATTAAGAGAAATGTTCAATTTCAATGCAGCGCACCGTTTACGTTTGTCATTACCCTTTTTCCGTATACCATGAGATCTAGATTTACGTTTACGAGAGTCCGAAAGTGTAAGTACATCAAAATCGGGCATTTTGGAAATATTGCCTTCATGGTAAATGTTGTCGTTAAATCCCAGTGGGAATCAAAATTAAGCAAATATTCAAAAGAGGTTTTAATACAACCTCAATATGCAGAATAAGCTGATCATCTAATAGATGTACTGATGTGGGCCTCAACCCTCATATATTCGAGTTGAACTAATCCGGCAGTGTGATATGGGCCTCTGGCTGTGAGATACACCTGGTCAGTATTATTAGGAAAAAAAATCAGGTTCATTGCTAATAGGTATGAGTAGCCAACTAACAGTTGGGGCTGTCTGATGCTGGGCATGAAGTATGGGCTGAGGTGTATAGTCCGAATATAGGACTTGTATATTTATAAGTCAAATGACTTTTCTGGAGGGTTTAATATGTCAGTGTTGATTTACATTGCTTGTTCCGGTTTGTGTTTTTGGATTGTGGAAGTACCTTTGAAATGGCAAACAAAACTCTTGTTTTTCAAGTAAAATCCTTTTTACAGATTATGAGACTATCAAATAAAAGCAGTTGAAGGTTTCAATATGGCGGTACTTACACAATACAAAATCACAGATCTATATAAGTATGAATATATGTTGTAAATACAATGGAACCCCAGGCTAAGTTTTGACCAGAGCCGGAAAATGATTTTTTCTAGTTCATTTTGGAGTAATATTTCAGCATTTTGTCTCAATTACACAGAATATTATGTACTTTCTCTCATCAATATACCTTCGGTGGAGCTGAATATTTTTTCTAGATTGAAAGGTATGAAACTAGATAATGGCTGATTTTATAACCATTTATAGTCAGAACACAAGGGGATTGAACTGTTCTCAAAAACGAAGAGATGTTTTTCATTATTTGAGGAAGAAAAAGTACAACATTATTTGTTTACAAGATGTACACTTAGAAAATAAGATGGAAAATTTTATAAAAAATGAATGGGGATATTCTATTTACCTAAGTGGATTGTCAAGTAACCAAAGAGGAGTAATGATTCTGATAAGTAATAACTTTGATCAGGAAGTAACAAAAGTTATTAAAGATCCAAACGGCAACTACATTATTTTGGAAATAACCATGCAAAATCAAAAATTCACGCTGGCAAATATTTATGGCCCAAACGAAGACAGACCTCAGTTTTATAATAACCTTAAACAAAAAATTGATGAATTTGACAATGATAATGTTATAATCTGCGGCGATTGGAATTTGGTTATAGACCCTAATAAAGATACAGAAAACTACAAATCAGTAAATAATCCAAATGCCAGGTCGGTTGTGCATAGTTTTTTAGATATGGATTATATGGATGCATGGAGGCTATTAAATGAAGACAAGAAAGGGTTTACTTGGAGAAGATTGCAACCAGAAAAAAAGCAAGCACGTTTGGATTATTTTTTAATTAGTCACTTTGTTTTTTTCTTCCTGCATGCATGTGAAATAATCCCAGGGTATAGATCTGATCACTCAGGGGTACTTTTAAAACTACAAATCAATTTTGATACTGAAAAAGGTCGGGGATATTGGAAGTTTAATAACACTTTACTTAAGGATGTAGCATATGTTAAAAAGGTTAAACAGGTGATAAATGAAAATTTAGATAGATACCGTTTAAAAGATGCCAGTAGTGATAATACGAATAACAACAACAACAACAACAACAACAATAATAATAATAAGAATGATAATAATAATAATAATAATAATAACAATAAAGCAACAATAGATGGAAATAGTTTTAGCATAAACGATCAACTGTTATTGGAAACAATTTTACTTATGATTAGGGGAGAAACTATAAAATACAGTTCATATAAGAAAAAAAAGAATAATGAGCAAGAGCTAGAATTAGAGAAAAGTATAAAGCAAATAGAGGAGCGTGTGCAAAAAAATTTAAACTGTATATCTATGGAAGACATTTTGGTGTTAAATGATAAAAAAGAAAAATTACAGGAAATTAGAAAAGTTAAACTAGAAGGGGTAATGTTAAGATCAAGATGTCGATATGAAGATTTAGGTGAAAAGCCAACAAAATATTTTTTAAATCTTGAAAGTAGGAATTATCAGGAAAAGGTTATTAATAATTTAATAGATGAAAACGGAGAGGAAATTTATACAACACAGGATATATTAGAGACTCAAAAAAAATATTATAAAAATCTGTATGGTGAAAAAATTCAAATTGATGAAACCCCCATTTGTGAATTGATTGGGGAAAATGAAAACAAACTTAACAACGAAGAAGTTCAATCTTTAGAAGGAGAATTAACATACGAAGAACTGACATTAGCATTGAAGAATATGAAAAATTCTAAAAGTCCCGGAAATGACGGTTTTACTGCTGAGTTTTTTAAATTCTTCTGGGTTGATTTAGGAAAATATATTTTAAGATCTATAAATTATGCATACAGAAATGGTTTATTATCAGTTACTCAAAAACAGGGTATTATAACATGTCTTCCAAAACCAAATAAAGCCAGAAACATTTTAAAAAATTGGCGACCGATTTCTTTGTTAAATGTCATATATAAATTAATGTCATCAGCAATAGCTAATCGACTAAAAACCGTTTTAAATAAATTAATAAATCAGGATCAAAAAGGATTCATAACAGGTAGATTTATTGGAGAGAATATAAGGTTAGTGTATGATGTTTTATTTGAAACAAAAAAGCAAGAAATACCAGGTTTACTGCTCTCTATTGATTTCCAACAAGCCTTCGATTCAATTTCGTGGAAATTCATCCATAAAGTTTTAAATTATTTTAACTTTGGACCTTCGATTCAGCGTTGGGTAAAATTGTTTCAAACTGGTGTTGAATCTTGTATTCTCCAAAATGGTTTTATGTCTGATTTCTTCCTTTTAAAACGCGGTTGTAGACAGGGTGATCCCATATCCCCATATATTTTTATTTTGTGCGTGGAAGTTTTAGGAATGATGATTCGGAAATCAAAAGATGTTAAAGGAATTAAGATAAACAACATGGAATTTAAATTAAGTCAATATGCCGATGACACGCAAATGTTTTTGGATGGATCAGAAACATCACTAAAACAAGCATTAGTTATTTTACAAAAGTTCTACCAGATGTCTGGTTTAAATGTTAATTTAGATAAAACTAAAGCTTTATGGATAGGATCGATGTGTAAGTCATCTAAGATACTGTGTAAAGAATTTAGTATTGATTGGGAACAGAAACCTTTAAAAATATTAGGTGTATTTTTTTCCCCAGAAGTTTTTGATATTTGGGACCACAATCTAGATAATGTTATTAAAAAAGTTAAAGGTATGATTAGCATTTGGTCAAGAAGAAAACTAACACTAATTGGTAGAATCACAGTAATAAAATCTTTAATGCTCTCTAAATTTGCATATTTATTCCTAGCTTTACCCAATCCACCAGGAGAGTTAATTAAGAACCTAGAGAGAATGTTCTTCAAATTTTTATGGAATAAAGGACCTGATAGAATTAGTAGGAAGCAAATGATAAAAGATATAGTGGCAGGAGGATTGAGAATGGTTGAAATACACGCCTTTATAAATTCACTAAAGATAACATGGCTTAGACGTATAATTTTAAATTCGGAAACAGATAATTGGAGTATGTTATCAGGTATAGATTTCAGTAAAATAGTTAGTTTAGGAGATTGTCATTTTAAAAGTATATCTAAAAAGTTATCTAATCCATTTTGGAAGGACTTAACATATAGTTTATATTTATTCTGCATAGCTGTTAAACCACAAGGAATTGAGGATATCCTCTGCTCGCCTATATGGTGTAATTCAAATTTTTCACTTAACAATGAAACTTTTATTTTCAAAGATTGGTTTGATAAAGGAATAAGGAACATTTTCGATATAGTTGATATAAACGGACATTTGTATAATTTTGAAGAGTTACAAAGAACATACAGTCTAAAGGGAACTTTCCTTGATTACCAAAGATTAATAAGAAAAATACCTAAGACCTGGTTGGAAACAATAAATGACCATAATGACAACTGCAAAATTTTGAAATATAATGTACAGATAAATCTATACCTAAAGTTAATACTTAAAGACAAAAGGGGATGTAGAGCAATATATGATAAATTAATACCAGTGAGGGAGCAAACTGCAAACAACAAGTGGAATGAAGAAGTTGGTCCAATAACAAATGAGGAACAAAGAAAAGTCAATTCAAGTTTAAAATATATAAATGAAGTAAAATTAAGAGATTTTCAATTCAAAATTAACAATAAAATATTGGTGACTAATTCCTTTCTATATAAAATTAATAAAGTAGAAAATAATTTATGCTCCTTTTGTCAGAAAGATATTGAAAATATACATCATCTGCTGTGTACATGTGATACAGTTAAGGTATTTTGGGACAATTTCAAAAAATGGGTAGGCGAAAGAATAAATACAGAGGTTAACCTTAGTGATAAAGATATCATTTATTCAGCTTTTTCAAAGTGTTCATTGCTTAATTACCTAATAGTATTGGCAAAATACTACATCTATAAAAATAAATTTTATCATAAAACTCTTAATATAAAAGGCTTTGAATCATATGTTAAAGTCAAATTCAAGAACGAAATGTATATAGCTAAAATAAACAATACATATGATAAGTTTCTGGGAATGTGGTCTTCTATTTATCATTACTTCATGGATGAAAAATAATATTTAATACTTGTATGCTTTTTATGTGTTGACTGACTATTTAAATTTCTAAAATGTATGTTTTGAACAAAATCTCAATTCTAAGTAAACTATAACTGAAAGGTTAATATTCAGCTCTGCCTGAAGGTTCATTGTTGTTGTTGTTTTTTTCAACCTTCCTCATGCATACATAAATTTTCATATGTTTATTATGTATATTGGTTTTTGTTTAGACATCATACTTAATGGGAAGGATGTTACTTACAAAAGGGAGCATGCATGTGAAATTATTGCCTAACTATATTTCATCATGACCATGATTAAATATTCTTTAGTACTCATCCATGGCTCCTTTTGTATAGTGACTTGATAGTGTAACCATATACATTATACAAATTATCATAACATAATATAGATATTGTGTGTATTGATTGAAATGCTGTTAAATTAAAAAAAAAAAAAATCCCAGTGGAAAGGGTGTTTGCAGTAATTTTATCCATTTAAGTTCAGTTTCAAATCTTTTAATGTTTTTGAATCTAACTGAAGAATTTTCATCATATGAGATTTTCTCCACTGGTTGAACTTTAACATCATTGGGAGAATGACCAGTGCGCTTAAAATGCTGGTACAGGAAGGTATCATTATTTTTGGGCTTTCTGATTCTACGATAGTGCTCACCAAATCGTTTTTGCAAAGTTCGACAAGTTTGTCCAACATATTGCATCCTACAATTGTTTGTATTTCAAGTAAGAACATATACAAGATCCATTGATTTTCAGTCTAAATCAGAATCATTAACCACTGAAAATGTCCTACCATTCACAGATGAAGTGATAGTAGTCTTAGAGCATAAATGATTGCAACAGTTGCACTTCTTGGCATTGCACTTAGAAATACTTAGGGTACATTCCAGGTCTCTTGAACGGATTAATATATTTACGTAAAATTGGTGATTTGAGTGGAGATAACCTAATCTGAAGATTATTAGGAAACACATTAGAATTAGAAGCTCACTGCAGCTTGAACACTGCAGCTTGCTTGCAGCCCGATTCCCTAAAATATTGATACATTGGTGATTTAGGAACCCACTTCTATGCCCTCTCCCCACTATCTCGAGTAGTTATGCAAGAGAAAAAATCATCGCCATGCATTGCCTTTCACTGAAAACTTGTATTGAGTTCCATCAATTAATGATTGAACACCTTTTCTGGAAATTGTGTGGTCTAAATTAACTCTTCTTGTGTTGAAACTTTAATTTCAAAATGACAAGAAATTGGCATGCAAATTCTACATTTTTCATTCTGCCATGACAGAACACTTTCTTCAGTCTTCCTATTGGCTTTTTAATGTTCTTTGTATTCAATCCATTTCAGAATTTCAATTTTAAAATCGCTGATTTAATATCTTATAGTGAAATAAAGACTTGAAGAATTTTTCTTTAGTCTGTTACAACTCTCTGAAAGTAAAGAACAAGGAGGGGGCCCTGGTTGCCTAATCATCAGGAAAACATTTCCGTGTAATGTATACCCCCCCCCCCCAAACCCCACTTCTATATATAGCAAAACTGGGGTATGCAGAGGTATACCTATTTTTCTTACTTTTGCTCCAAAACATAGATTGTGGGTACTCGTTAGAACCGCCTCTGGAAGGCGGTTCTAACATGTACCCATAATATATGTTTTGAGCAAAAGTAAGAAAATATTGAAAAAATTCTGAAAATTTTCAATTTTTAAAACTTCAGAAAAATCTGTATATTACATGGGTATGTTTTTGTAATGATGATACAATGAAAGCACCAGACTCTGGAATGAAAGGGTGGGGGTTGAAAACCTTCCTCACTTGGTAAGTGTCCTCGACAAAGGCAAGGGACCAGAAGCTGCTCTAAAATTTGTGCAGCTGTCAGAACCTTTCTTTATATGAGCCCGAGCTTGAGAAAACCAACAATTTGGGTTCTGTCCAGCGGTCCGACACACACCGGCCTGTACAGTCAGAAGATGGTTAGACACTGGAAATTTTGGATTTAGAAAGAAGGGGAACTGTACTATCCATGTAGCGAAAACAAATGCGCTGATCAGCTTCGCGGTTACCGCGAAGCTGATCTGCGCCTTTGTTTTTGCCTATGCAGATTGTTGGCTTTCCCATGCGGCGGCTCATTTTGAAGAGCAAACCAGAAGCTATGAAATCACATGCAAATTCCATGTGAAACATTCTAACATGTAAAGAGTGTGTCTCTAGTTGACTATATTATCAAACATGCAGCCTTGATGAGATTTTAGCATCAAACTTCAATTATACAATAATCAAAAATTATTTCATGACTGATTTCATTTAATATTTCACCCATTTCCTGAGTAATTCCCTACAAATGTCATTTGTTGGATGAAGATCTAACATTATATTATGACACTAATGCTATATTGTCAATCAATTATACACAAAACCCATGTTTTGGAAGACATGAACTGTTTTGTTCCAAGAGTAAATGGCATATCAGACACCAAATTACATTAGACCATTTAGTATGATCAATACAAGTCTCATCACGAAAACATGTCCATGTAATGTATACCCCCTTGAACCCCACTTTTATACAGAGAAACTGGGGTATGCAGGGGTATACCTATTTTCTTAGTTTTGCTCCTCGGTGAGGCGGTTCTAACTTGTACCCACAATCTATGTTTTGAGCAAAAATAAGAAAAATGTCTTCTTTTTTTTTCTGGTGGAATTTCTTTTTTTCAACAGAAAAAAAATCTCTGTATATTCATGGGCAAAATTTCATAATGTTAAATCTAGAAAAAAATGTCCTAGTCACTGGCTTTTTACTAAAACATACAGAATGCAACAAGAAAATAAATACTTTGGAATCAATACATCTAGTAAAAGCTTGAAAGAATGGTGTGAAATTCCTTGCACCACCTCTTTAGGCTCCGTTCAAGACCAGCGTGACCTAGAAAATTAGAAATTGTAATGGCTCTAGATAGCATACTTCTTCTGAAATACCTTGTCACACATAAAGCGAAAACCCATGACATAGACAGGTTTTATTGCGAAAAGTAATTGTCTTTTATTCTGTCTGTTGCTTTATGTCCCTTTCAACAGCTAATGTTCCCACATGACCATAGCTGTTGACTGGGATGTAAAGCAATAAATCAAACAAACACAAACTATATTGCGCAGTTAAATGCAAGTCTACATTGATAGATTTTTGCTTATGTATGACAAACCCTTTAAGGGGATGTTGTTCAAAATCTTTCCATTGGTCAGTTTAAACCTATCAAACAAAAGTCTTACTTGCACAGCCTATGCTAATAATCTTCGGAGACTCTGGGAATCATCTCATGATGTAACATACAAACGTAAAATTCCTGAAACAACAAATTCTTATATATATCCAAATATATCTTTAGAATAAAACCCAGCTGACTATAAAGGTCCAAACCACAGTTCATTGAAATCACCAGTACTGCAGTACAAATCCAACATTACATGAAGTGCCATAATTAAAGTCATCAAACAAAGCACCCTTTAATAATTTTCTGAACAATCTAGGGTATGTAGGTAGCCCAATCATTCTGACACTTTTACGACCCAAGACAATAGGTATGAAATGACCATGAGAAAAATAATGACTAACATAATTAACTTTGTGGTCATAAAACTAGTAATGCACACTTATTGCTCACTGTGGTTTAGTAGCTAGGTGTACTTGGTGTATAGTACCTAAAATTCAGGTGTGAAAAGCACATCATACTTCTGAGAGGTTTAACTGTATATCCAAACTGAAGGAATCGGAGATGAAGTTCACTATATGCTTACTTGCTCTCTAACTGTCCATTAACATGAGACAAATGTGCATCAGATTCTATCAATTAAACCTCAATCTATAAAGAAAAATTTTCATAGCTGTGTTTTGGCAACATGTTGTCCATTAAAATCCCATTCACTCAAAATTTGCTAAATATGCTTCTAGGTCATGTGATTGGATTTGAGCAGGCAGCAAAACCTTTATTCACCTGAAACTGTCCGAAATCTGAAGGAGTTTTGAAGGACCATCACCTGGCTTCAATACATAGTATTGGTCATGTGACTTCCGTTTTGAGTTTTATTTGTGCAACCTGATCAACCGCCAATTTTTTGTCCCTTAATGCACCAACTAAATATTTGTCCATACAAATTCAAGCCACTTGCACTTAATCTCACAGCTGCTTGCAAAGCACTCAAGAGGTCCTGTTTTGAATTAAATTTCACAATGAGATTAGCGGACAGAATTTTAATATTGGACAGTATATTGGGGAACAGAGTGGCTAGAGGTGGGTTAATGTTTAATCAATGAAATTAAAAGTTTCTGAAGCACTTGACCATCTATTGAGGTGTGAACAGCTTTAGCAAACAGAGATGATCATTTGACCTTTCATCTCCACTTGTAGGGAGGGAGCAGGTTTAACCCATATTTGACGAATGGATCCTCCCATCATTATCATTTGGGCGAGTCCACTTTCGTTTTTAGGGGCTTTAGGTGTGATTTTATATTTTTATCTTTTTTTTCGATGAAATTTCTCTAAGCAAACAGAATAGCCCCAGATGGGACGCCGCAGAATGCGGCGTCCCATCTGGGGCTATTCTGTTTGCCTATGTCCCACAAAAAGGACGCCAGGTTTATACGGGTTAATATCTTCAATTTTAAATTCTGGTAGCAGTAGGTTTTACATGAGTTAGATAGCAGACAAAATGATTCTAGATTTGCTACATCATGAAAACATTTCCGTGTACTGTATACTCCCATGAACACCATATATGTAGCAAAACTGTGGTATGCAGGGGTATACCTATTTTTCTTATTTTTGCTACAATACATAGATTGTGGGTACTCGTTATAACTGCCTGGTCGAGGGGGTTCTAATGTGTACCCACAAACTATGATTTGAGCAAAAATAAGAAAAATATGGAAAATTTTCAATTTTTACAACGTAAGAAAAATCTGTATATTATATGGGCGTGTTTTCGTAATGGGTCTGATGTGATGCCACTTTGGACTAGACCACTGATATGTTTCTGCTACACTCACAGAAATACAAGAATGAGTGGGGCATTTTGATGTTAACTTCTAAACTTTCAAGAAATATTCTTTTGTCCATATTAGGACAAGGATGCCAAAGCCGGCAAGAATGGCCAAAAATATTGAAAGGTCTAAGAAAAGATTGACACAGGATTGAAGATCAGCCAGAACCCTATGTTTCATTTGGATCAATTTGTAGATGAGAGCTAATTTCTTATCTTCTGATCTTTCAATAACCCCCAGCAACTTGAGGAAACTCATCAAGCTTCTGTGTGCCCTTGTCAAATCAAGCCCCCATTTATCACAGACCATCATTTGATAGCTGTCAACTAACCCTCAGACTACACTGACTGGTTCTATATTTACATTTACAGTCTTGTCATACAGAATTCACAGACCAGTCCAACAATCAATGGCAGAATACTGTGGACAGCCAAACAGAACCCACACATTGGCTATGCTAGTTGGACTTATCAAACCATTTATCCTAAAATTCTTGGACTGAGAAACCTTGACAGTGACAACATCAGTTGTTCAAAATAATTCAAATACAGCAGCATTACGAAAACTTGCCCATGCAATATAAAGGAGCTATTTTTCAGCTGTAAAATTCAAAATTTCATTGGAAAATGTTTGATATTTTTAATGCTTTAGCTCAAAACATTGATTGTGGGTACATGTTAGAACTGCCTTGCCGAGGCGGTTCTAACGAGAACACACAATCTATATTTTGGAACAAAAATAAGTAAAATAGGTATACCCCTGCATACCCCAGTTTAGCTATATAAAAGTGGGGTATAAGGGGGTATACATTGCACGAACATGTTTTCTTGATGGTAAAACCAAATACTGGGGAGTTGTTCTCTAAAGTGTGCCCCCAGAAAATAATTCCAAATAGTTTGTTACTCTATTACCATATGACCGAAAATACATTTCTTCCCATTTCGGAGAACATAAAAGACTCCATTAGGGGATGAATATATGTTTCTTTCATCCTTTTATGAAATTAAAAGACAATAAAATATTGTGTAGTCTGGCACTATGCATTTCATCAATGTATGATTTTCTCTCCCTGCTGACAGACAGACAGAGTAAGAAGGCCATAACTCAACACAGTAATGACAGAACCAATGCTACCATACTTTATGAAAATAAATATTCATTATTTTATGGCTCTCCAACATGAAAACTGATCAAGATTCCCAGCATTTCTAGTTCCAGAATTAATTTTCTCCCACTCTCAAGATGGACATATTTACAGTTTCCTTTTTCTGCAGAATTCTATAGGAATGGCCCTCTAGGGTTTTCTCAATCTCTTGAAGTGATATTTTAATGGAGCCGCCTTGTGAAGATTTCAAATTTAGTCAAACAGAAAGAGCCTGCTTTGGAATGAAGCAATACGACTTACAATTTTTTAAAGCCATTTAAAGGTCGGAGCATGAATCCATCAAGGCATATATAATAGATACTGACCAAAGTGCACAGCTGCACAGACTAATCCAAGTTTTGTATATTTGGCATCACTACACAGGGTATTCCCAAGAAAGGGCTTAGTTCTCACAGACAACTTAGAAGTTTTCTTCAGTCTGTAATGCCATATTTCACCAATTTGAGCCGCATCGTGAGAAAACTGGTCTTCGGGATTTCCGACCAGGTGCGACACAAATCGGTCTGTACAGTCACAGGAGCAGGTTAGATACTTGAAATTTTGGCTATGAGTAGAAGAGGAATTATACTATCCGTGTAGCGAAAACAAAGGCGCTGATCAGCTTCGCGGTTACCGCGAAGCTGATCTGCGCCTTTGTTTTCGCCTAGGCAAAAATCCGGTTTTCTCACGATGCGGCTCATTTGTCTTCAATCAAGTTTACAACCAAATTTCAAAAACTGGAAGCTACAAATCATCAGTCACATTAGAATAATATTTGAGCCTGTGTGTGAGAAAACCAACAATTTGGGTTCCGACCAGGACCGACACAAACCGGGCTGTACAATCACAGAACAAGGTTAGAACCTTGAAATTATGGATTTAAGAAGAAGGATTGTACTTTCCGAGCAGCGAAAACAAAGGCGCTGATCAGCTGTGCAGTTACTGCACAGCTGATCTGCGGCTTTGTTTTCGCCTATGCAAATTGTTGGTTTTCTCTTGCAGCGGCTCATTTCAAACTTAACTTTGTTGGGACATATGCTCTCTGAGACTGTTAGCATTAATTCAGAATCAGCTGCCAGTTAATTTGAAATTAACAAGACATATAATTTGTCTTTTTTATTACCAAGTTTTATCCATCAACAAAATGATCAGTCTTCCTATTGCAAGAATGTTTCTCTGATGCATACGTCTTGTACATTTCGTGTCTCAGATATTTTTCAAATTATAAAAAGTGAAACATTTCAGTAGAAAATTTTTTATATATCTTATTTTTGCTCAAAACATAGATTGTGGGTACACATTAGAACCGCCTAACCGAGGCGGTTCTAACGAGTACCCACAATCTATGTTTTGAAAAGCATACCCCAATTTTGCTACATAAAAGTGGGGTTTAAGGGGGTATATATTACATGGACATGTTTTCCTGATGAGAGCGGCCAAAAACAAATACATGTAGATTGAGTCCTTCCATTTAAAAGCAGTTGAGTTGTTTTGTTTGTATGTTGTTTGACATGTAGATTAATGTTCCAGTCAACCTTCTTTCAGTAAATTAAGGTTTGTATTCAAAAATTTATAAAAGCATACCTTGGTCCTCACAAACAAGTATTCTTTTGTCACTGGGTTTCTTCTTTCACTTTATTACAACAAATCCTGAAGAAAGAAACAGCATTATCAAAATCCTGCATTTCCAATAACTAAAATGTTCTCATCACAATGACATGTCCGTGACATGTATACGCCCTTGAACCTCACTTTTATATAGAAAAACTGGGGTACGCAGGGGTATACCTATTTTTCTTATTTTTTCTCCAAAACATAGATTGTGGGTACTCATTAGAACCGCCTCGCTGAGGCAGTTCTAATGTGTACCCACAATCTATGTTTTGAGCAAAAATAAGAAAAATATCAAAAATATTACATGTACCATGAAAATTTTAAATTTTCACTAGTTAAACAATCTCTGTATATTGCATGGGCATGTTTTCGTAATGAGCTGTCATAAGAAAACCAACAATTTGGTTTCTGAAAAGGTCCAACACAAACCAAGCTGTACAAATATTGATGGAAATAGTAGAGAAGTTGTACTATCCATGTAGCTAAAACAAAGGTGCTGATCAGCTTCACACTTACTGTGAAGCTGATCTGCTCCTTTGTTTTCTCATATGCAAAATGTTGTTTTTTTTTGTTTTTTTTTTCATGATGCCGCTCAAATGTATCAATATCAGTTTGTAATTACATGCTTTAGATCAGAATTACAGAGAAAATTAAATGAGCCGCGACGCGAGAAAACCGGTCTTCGGGGTTTCCGACCAGGTCCGACACAAACCGGCCTGTGCAGCAACAGAAGATGGCTAGAACCTTGAAATTTCGGATTTAAGTAGAAGAGGAAATATACTATCCGTGTAGCGAAAACAAAGGCGCTGATCAGCTTCGCGGTTACCGCGAAGCTGATCTGCGCCTTTGTTTTCGCATAGGCAAAAATCCGGTTTTCTCACGATGCGGCTCAAATTTTAATCTAATTCATTAGATGCATGTGATCTTCTAAATGACCAAGATCAAAGGTTAATGAAGAGGAGGGTGAATATTCAATGTTCTGTCAAGTTTGAATGGAGTCGAGCTTCATTACAAAATCAATTTTCTCCACTTGTCACTACAAAACACTTGCTAATAAGGAATTTTATCATTACGTATTACTGATTTCATGGGAGCATGAAAAGTGACAAACACGCCTCCGCGACATTTCCTCGAAAATTACATTTGTCGAACATGTCCCCATGACCAGACCCTTACCCTAATCCTAGTGGTTGGTGGCTCAAAATGTGGAACTATATTCTAGTCTTCTACGGAACAAACCTCAAACTTTTGCGGTGAATATTTTTGAAGTTACAACATTTTCGACAAAACACATTTTCGACGAAATGTCATGCATCGGACAAACACTGCAGAAAACAGTAATACCATTCACATTCTGTCTACCTCCCTCAATCTCAACATAGATACATGCATGATTAATTAGCCCATATTTGACGAATGGATTCTCTCATCATTATCATTTGGATGAGTCCACTTTCATTTTTAGGGGCGTCAGGAGTGATTTTTAAATTTTATTCAATTTTTCGATGAAAATTTTCTAAGCAAACAGAATAGCCCCAGATGGGACGCCGCGTTCTGCGGCGTCACATCTGGGGCTATTCTGTTTGCCTATGTCCCATAAAAGGGACGCTAGACTTAAATGTGTTAATGTTGTACTGCCTGGTAAATCCAGGAGGACTGGGCTCCTTATAACATCTACACTCCATTTCCTTAATTACTTTTTTTTCAACCAGGAGCTTGGACAGCCTTTCAGAAATTTTATAGGACTTAATTATATCATTGCAACAAAAAGGTAAAAGGAGGCACTATTTTGTTTGTTTGTTTGTAATGAGGCTTAACGTCCCAGTCAACAATTTTTCAGTCATGTCGGGACGGATTCAAAACTTCCTGGGTTTAACCAGTACTTTAGGGAGTTAATGTGTCTTGCTTGAGGACACAACACGGTGCTGCATGTGGGGATCGAACCCAGGACCTCTCGATTCGGAGTCCGATGCTCTTCCACTATGCCATCACGCTCCCTCAGGCACATTATTATGTATGATTATACCAAAAGCCCATCTCCTCAGAGCCCACTGCCAATTAAGGCAAAGTTCAAAGATGCTAAATGCTATGTTGTATGAGTAATTTAAAACAATTTTCTCTGCTTCAACTTTATGAATCACAGGATTTGCATTTTAAGTAATTCTGAAACTAAGTCCATCAACACCACCATTTAAAAAATAAAGATTCTGAGATGATAAGAAGTTAGAATCCTTTTAAAGGAATAGATTCGGAACCGCATAAGACGCCGTATGTATACGTAAAATACCATCATAAATTCATCCCTGGTACAAGAGAATGCATATCGGGTTTGCTACGCAAAATATTCGTATTCAAAGTTAGGAAACCTTCGTTTTTTCCTGCATCTGAGTGAATCGCCATCTTTATCGGGTATGGTTACCGGTTTATCGATAATTACACAGTGAACGCGGTAACCAGTATAAAGCTGTGACGTCACTCACTCACTTTCTCTTTAAGCCGCTCATTTAAATTGCAAGACGTTCAAATATTCTCGCGATAATTTCGTTATTTTATTTTGTATTTGTAGATATTTTCTACGTTTAACTTGACAGAAGGGTTTATGTGATAATACCGGAGAATAATTTTTACCGAAGATGCCTCAGTGCCAGGCGATTAACTGTAAAAACTAGCCACAGAAATAAGGTAAAAGTTTTTTTCCAGATACCTGTCGTCGGCTTTTCGCTTCCCCCAAAGCGATAAAAAATCGTAGGTGTAGACATTTTCACTAATTCTTATTAATAATCCAGTTTGAACGGAATGGAATTACTGTTACATGTATCTACGCACGGAAGTTTTTATTCTGAATTTTGGCATTTCACATACAATTCGTCAAAGAATCGCGCACAATAGAAAAAGAATAGGAATTCGCAAATTTTTCATCCATTTTATTCCAAAACGGAATCGGTACAAACTCAAGGGGTAATCTCACTTTTTTTCTTTTTTCTTTTTTTTTTTTTTTTTTTTTTTTTTTTTTTTTTTTTTACATAATTTGATTAATTTGCTTCAGTTATCTATTTTATTAAATTTATAATCGGAGGTGAACCGCCCATCACTAATTGTTTTTCAATGCGCATGCGTTTCTAATTTGTTAACCACCAATCCAGAAAAGATTTTCATTCATGCGGATAATTATTTTAGCATGTGACACGGTAAACACGCCTCAAACGGTCAGCTGACCTGTCAACAATGACTGCACATAAAGACACGCGCCATCAAAAGATGTGACCGCCATTCTTTAAATCGTTTGATCGCAATTATAAGTTGTTTACATAAAGACACGCGGCATCAAAAGCTGCGACCGCCATTCTTTAAATCGTTTGATCGCTATTATACGTGTGAAAGATTATCGACTACCTAACTATCGTTACATAATTTTGATTGGATTTACACCATAAAGGTGCAAAATACACTCGGATGGATGTCTCTACGATGTTGTTTTGGCTCATAGACAACAAAACATAGGTAAATATTGGGACGTATCGCGGCAAAAACAACTTGCGCCCCGGGAATCACCACTGAGGAAAACATGTGTCTGAGCCCAGATTTACACGTCCTGGGACGCTGGGTCCTGCGTCCGCGAGATCGCTGTGACAGAGTTTTTTTTTTCTGTTTTTCTTTTTTTTTCTTACCTTAATATGGGAATTTTATCGATAAAATGAAGTGGAGTACGATCGCTTGTAAATGGCTCTCAACCGAAAGTGAGTGAGTGACGTCACAGGTAAACAAATATGGCGGCAACCTTCGTGACTCGAGACGCATTTTAGCGTAATTTTCAAACGATGATTGTATACTTATTATGGGGTAAATCGGTGGAATTTGATTAGTAACACGTACTGTAACATCTAAATGAATATGTACAGGGCCAAATATGCGTTTCCGAATCGATTCCTTTAATTCGCCATAATCTGTTTACAAAATCAGGCATTCCAGTTTTTTTCTTCATTTGAGCTGCCTCGTGGGAAAACCAACAATGTGGTTTCCAAACAGGTCCGACACAAACCGGGCTGTACAAGCAAAGAAAATGACTAGAGACTGGAAATTTTGGATTTAGAAAGAAGAGGCATTGTACTATCTGTGTAGCAAAAACAAAGGCGCTGATCAGCCTGGCAGTTACTGCAAAGCTGATCTGCGCCTTTGGTTTCGCATATGCAGATTGTTGGTTTTCCCATGAGGTGGCTCATTTGCAAAAACATTTTAATGGAAGATATTTTGGATTTATCAGTGCATTACAGACACATCTCTTGGTCTATCTGTAATTTGATCAACAAAATAACAGAATTTTGGAACCTCTAATTGGTGTGGCTCTCTTATCTTGCAACTTCTTTTTCACAAAACTTGCAAAAAATGGATTTTCATGAGTCGGGATTAGCTGTATTATAGCTAAACCTAATTTCAAAACTTCATCTGACACACATTTTGGCCTGTTTTATCGACACAAGTTTGAATCTTGTACTGGCAATGTTTGCTGGTGACACTGACTAGTCCCACTAAATCAGTGTTGGTGGTGACTAGCAGTGGTGACTAGCCAGTAGACTAGTCACACTAAATCAACACCTCTTTACTAGTCAATTACAATTTTAGCTGCGTCATGTGAAAACATGCTTTTTGCATATACAAGAACAAAGGACGCAGACCAGCTGTGAAGTAGCTACAGAGCTGATTAGCCTCTGAGTTTGCTGCATGGATAGTGCAATCCCTTTCCTTCCCAAGCTTCAAACCTGTGGCTATATAGCCTGGTTTGTATCAGACCTGGTCGTAAATCTTGAACACCGATCTTCTCACATCCCTGCTCATTTGAGCCGCATTGTGAGAAAATGGGATTTTGCCTATGCGAAAACAAAGGAGCAGATCAGCTTCGCAGCAACTGCGAAGCTGATCAGCACCTTTGTTTACGCTACACGGACAGTACAATTTCTCTTCTTCTTATATCGGAAATTTCAGGCTTCTAGCCTGCTTCTGTGACTGTACAGGTCGGTTTGTAACAGGTCTGGTCGGAGACCCCGAAGACTGGTTTTCTCACATCGCGGCTCATTTGATGAAGGTGTAAAGATGATGAACACTGATAACCAACTGTCAACTATAGTGACAATTATCATTTATACATAAAATACATGGATTTTCATTGAAGGTAAACATATGTTGACAAGGAAAATTAGGAGTTCAGAAAAAATTCTCTTACTCAGTTACTACAAAGCATAGGCTTCCTGAAGTTTAATTGCTCCTACTCAAGGACACAACCCTCCTGAGGTAGGGATGGAACCAAGGACCTCTTGATTTGGAATTCTACACTCTACCACTATGACACAATGGTCCCATATCAGCCGCATCGTGAGAAAACCGGATTTTTGCCTATGCGAAATAAGAGCTGTCGCAGGACAGCGTAGCTCGCCTGACTTGTGCTTTGCCACTAAATTTGTTAAAATCTATGACCCGTGACCTTGACCTTGCCTGTAGATGCATTTTGTATTGGGAGCTATTTGCATAAATAAGCTAACAATGAACACATTGATCTATTGCCAAAATGTTTAGCAGGAGATATGGTTCTGCTTGCCTTTGCCTCGTTCATGGGATGCTATGCTTAAATATAATACATGTTGAAACACAGCCAAACTACTGAATAAAACTACAAGTCAGGACATTGAGGAGAAGCCATATGCAAGGTTTGATGGTTGTAGGCTTTATAGTTGATGAGATATTAAGGGTTGGCTTTAAAAATGACAAAGTCACTAGCGCACGAAATATAGGTCAAGGTCACTAGATCAATGTGGGTGCAAAGTCGGGACATCGAGGAGAAGCCATATGCAAGGTTTGATGGTTGTAAGGCTTTATAGTTGATGAGATATTAAGGGTTGGCTTCAAAAATGACAAAGTCACTGGAGCATGAAATATAGGTCAAGGTCAGTAGGTCAATGTGGGTGCCGAGTCGGGACATCGAGGAGAAGCCTTATGTAAGGTTTGACAGTTCTAGGCTTTACAGTTAATGAGAAACTAACACAGCATCTGAGCATTGTACAAAGGTGTTCTAGATATTGACCTCTAGCCCCGCCCCCAGGCACAACCCCACGGGTCCCTTTACACTAAATCACAGAGAACCCTCATATGCAGCAATGTTCCATATATGAATGATTTCTGGTCAGTGACTATCAAGATATAACAATTTTAAAAACTTTAACCGAAAGTGTGACGCTGATGCACACATAAACGTAAACGCGGACGACCGAGGTGACAACAATAGCTCTGTGCACTTCATGCAGGCCAGCTAAAAAAGGAAAAGTAACTGAGAAGCTGATCAGTGTCTTTATTTTCGCAACACGGATAGTACAATTTCTCTCCTTCTTAAATCTGAAATTTCAAGCTTCTAGCCTACTTCTGTGACTGTACAGGTCGGTTTGTGTCAGACCTGGTCGGAAACCCAAAGAGCAGTTGTCTCGCATCACGGCTCATATTAGAACCATACAAATCATTCTAAAGTCCAAACTTTCATGTCCAATCATCTGGTTTTGCTAAAAGAGTTATTATGACATACCTTTGTGCCTTTTTCTAAAGTCCAATTCACATGCGCCAAAAATACATGCGTGTAAATATACTCCGGTGTGCAAATTTTACTCGGGGTAAGCAAATGGCGCATGCGAACACAAATACACACCGGAGTAGGTAAATTTACTCCTGGGTCTGACCAGATGCAAATTTTATTTTTACAAATACTCACGTGTAAATTAACTATTCTGTCCCATGCGAACGCAAAGTAAATTTACCCATGATTATTTTTAATTCAAGTCAAAATTCTGCTTTTTAGATAACAAATTTTCACATTTTTTGTTCATAACTGATTATGACAGTTGCTGAAACTGTGGACAGTGTTGCTAAATAAGAGTTTATTGCCATTCATCACATTTTAGATCATATGGAGTGCAAACAGCTACGCTATTTCTTCATCATTCTTGGTGAGGATTCTTGGGGCATTTTAACTGTAATTCCTTTTGAAAGGATGATAAAAGGGAACTGTACAACTGCTAAGGTTATGCCTGACCATTACATGATTCTCCTCTGCTGCCAAAATCTACAAGAACACCTTGAAGCAGCCTCTTCTTGTTTTGCAAATACAGAAAACTTAAATGAACAGGTTTTAATCCAGAAGTGATAAATTTACATACAAAAATACTCCTGATGATAAAACTCATGTGAACGCAATTTAAATTTACAGGCTGATTTGCACACCGGAGTATATATACACACCAGAGTATATTTACATGCATGTATTTTTTGCGCATGCGAATTGGACTTAAGAAATCCCAGAAGAACTAGGCTTGCATCAGGAAAACATGTCCGTGATATAAATACCCTCCTGAAACCCACTTTTATATAGTAAAACTGTGGTACGCAGGGGTATACCTATTTTTCTTATTTTTGCTCCAAAACACAGATTGTGGGTACTCGTTAGAACCGCCTCGCCGAGGCGGTTCTAATGTGTACCCACAATCTATGTTTTGAGCAAAAATAAGAATATCAAAGAGTTTCTACAGAAAATTTTAAATTTTAACAACTTAAAAAATCTATGTATATTGTATGGGCATGTTTTCGTAATGTGCTAAAAGAGTTATGACATACCTTTGTGCCTTTTTCTAAGAAATCCCGGAAGAACTAGGCTTGGAAGTCTAGATGAAGGAGAATCGAAATGACGAAAATTCCAACAACCTGTGAAATGTCAAATTAAATCAATGACAGACCGTTAAAGCAACAGAGTTTAATTGAATTATTTCACCAATTCTTTCGCACCAGTCCACCGAAAACTCGTCAAAGATATTAGTAGCAGGTTCAAAAGAGGGAATAAGGCTGGCATTAGGCAATTTCTGATCAATAATTTTCAATTTCTCCATCTAAAAACATGCATTGTGGGTATCCATTTAAATTGGCTACACAAGGAAATTCCAATGAGTACCCACACCATATAATTTATAGAGAAATGACAAAAATATTTGCTACGGAAACCTTCAAATACCCTTTCGAAACAATTTCTTCAAGAATTAGTCGCTTGTTGATTTAACCAATCAATACACTGTAACAAATCTTGACTTTTGTTTTCACTTCGGTTTAGCAGTTTCAAAAGCCTTTCAGCCGATTTCCTGCTCAAGTTGTGAAAACCTGTTACCATAAGCCAATATTGGTCAATGTTCTTTCATTGTCCGCTCTTATTGTGACAAGTAATTTTCACAATTAAAATTCTGATCTTTTGAACCAAACATAATTCCAAAATGGCATAAGGTTCTTCCAGACTCATTATGAAAACTTGCCCATGCAATATACAGAGATTTTTTTTAGCAGTAAAAATTGAAAATTTCACCAGAAAAAATTTGATATTTTCTGGGCGGAATAATTCATAAAATATTAATTAATTGATAAGAAATTGTCATATCAGTGAATTGATTAGCAATGTTTAGGAAAATATTAATAAATAGTCCATTTGGTTTCAGGAAAAAAGGCTCAGTAGGGGGTTCATGAAATTGACTAAATTTAGCTCCTCTGGAAACTGTTTGGAATTTGCTTTATTAGCATGTTGTTTTGCCAGATGGTTCCATGTATGTGTTTGAGAATTTTTCTTCTTCTCGTTGATGTTATGTTTATCGGTGTTTTGATTATTTATTTGGATTTTATTAGCTTTGCATTGTTCTGTCTGTTTTCATATTCAATTTGTTTTCCCTATATGGGGCCTCTATTTGTCTCCACAGCTACAGGACCTGTCCACCATTAATTTTACTTACTTGAATCAATTGGAAATATTTTGTTTTTGTTTTATTAGTTAGTGGATATCAGTTTTGTCATATCAGAGGTTGGAGAGAAGGATTTATTTGCTTAATTTTTCTAACAATAGTTGTTATTAATGATTTTTATTTTGCAACAGGTGTCTATTGACTGTGACTGTACAAGCTGACCTACTTTCAGTTGAATAACTTGACCAAGGAAATTCCACTGGTAAAGTCCAGTTTTGAACGTTTGCCAGATGTTGAATATCTTGCTATATATTTAATATTTAGTTTTTCTTTGTTAAACCTACCGGTATTCGAAGTTGGTACCGTAGAGTATCAAAATCCACTGTGATGGAGATCAATGTTTACGAAGAAAGAAATGACTCAAGGTTTGTATCACTCTTTTTATTTGATTGTCAATCTAGAGACTGTTGAATACTTGGAAATAGAATTGCGGGGTATTTCATGAATTTTTGGTCACTACAGTAGGTAGTATTTACCAAATTTTGTTACTGTAATGCTTTTGGAATTGCAGTTATACAAGTATAAGCTTTTCAAAAAGGCAGTGTCTAGCCTCTTCAGACCAGGAATCTAGCCATCTGGGTCTGGACGCTTGCTGTCTGGTAGTGTTGGAGATTCTAACCAACAAAATGTTTTTCATCTTTCACACTCTTGGGCACTGTTCTGTTGGTGGCACTAGGCTTGGTGACTTCCAGGGAAGGTGGGTCAGTGGTGAATTTAGAGGGGGTTCAAGGGGTTCGCTCGAACTCCCCTCAGGACCAAAATTATTTCATTTTCATAGGGAATTTAAAGAAATTTGTCTGAAATTAGGCAAACGTACCCCCATTTCTGCATTTGAACCCCCTCTTCAGAAATCCTGGATCCGCCCCTGTGGGTGCAGTTGAAGAAGCTACCTATCTTCTGAGTCGATCAATTTCTGATCTATAGGGAGGCGGTGGCGTAGTGGTAGATTGTCGGACTCCGAATCGAGAGGTCTTGAGTTCGATCCCCACAGGCGTCACCGTGTTGTGTCCTTGAGCAAGACACATTAACTCCCTACAGTACTGGTTAAACCCAGAAAGAGTTGGCTCCGTCCCGACTTGACTGAAAAATTGATGACTGGGACGTTAGGCCTCAATACAAAAAAAAAAAAAAAAAAAATTTCTGATCATCAGTCATCACCTCAGGTGTGGGGTGGTTGGCTAAATTTAGAATTTAGTCAAGGGGAAAATAGTTTTGGGGTCCACCATTAAAACTATTTACACTAAACATGCTAAAACAACTGCCTCGATATGGGCCTATTTTTAAATAGAAACCTTAAATTCCTGAAATGGTCTTGGATGAGACCACTCGAGAAGGGATACTTTTCCAAACCTGAATAGTTCTGGGGAAAAATGAATTTTTCAGGGCATCACTATCAGGTCTGATGCAAGTCAGGATTGAGGTTTGTAACCTCCATTGAGTTTTGAAATATGCATAGACATGTGCAAAATTTCGAAAAATGAAGCATTAGGCGTAAACAAAAAAAAGCTGTGTTTCCGCTAACCAGTCCGACTCTGAGTTTTTGCGCTGACCCTGCAGTTTTTATTGCCAATAAAAATAAAATAGAAATATTTTCATGCAGACCGACCCTCAACATTTGAAGTGGAAAACAGACAATGATTTAAAAACTGCTATAATTTCAACAATACTAGGTCAACTCGCATTCAGCTTCCTACTGGTTTTAAACTTCATCGCATGTTTGTTTCGAGTACTTACATGTATGATTAATATTAGCATGTTTCTACCTCTTTACCCATTTTCAAGTAAGATAAAAATACACAAAAAATAAAAAGATTTTCCCACCTACCGACTCTACCCCGTCTTCGGCATGTTAGCGGAAACAAGGCTATTTTTATTTTACGCCTCACGTTGAAAAATGCAAAATTCTGCTTTGATAAATCTGTTAACCTTGGTTGTTTACTTATTTTTGATACAACTGTTTTGAAAATTAATCTGAGAATATTTTTTTACAAAACATGTTTTTACCTAATGTTACCATTGTTTTCTGCTTACTTCTACTGTCCGGCATTGATGTCTTTCTGATTGACACAAACCTGGTTTCTGCCACTGACATCAGGTGTAAGTGGTAATCTTTTTTTTAAGTTTATACTTGTTTTCATTTTTTGTTTAATAGTATTTCAGCAATGTTAAACATCAAAATGATGATATTCTTAGAAAAAAGTATAAAATATACAGAAAGCAGCAGAAATACTTTTCAAATACTTGCCATACATTGAAGACTATTATTTTAAATCTCAAAATCCAAAAATTACCCCTTCCACTTATGAAATTGGAGGAATTTGCAAAGAATTCTCAAACAGATTTTGCTGAAAAATGTTTCATTTGAAAGCTGCACATTTTGCAAGCAACATTGGCCCGGCCCGGAATGATGTTGCAGTTTTTGCATAGCTACATGTATTTGTTTTTTCTCAGTATAGATCTAGTAATTTCACGTACATTTTCAAACCTCAATGAGGTTAAAAACCTTACCTCCAGGGATTTTTTTGACAATTTTGGGAAGGGGCCCTAGGGCCTTTCTGATTGGGACAATTAGCGAAGTAAATTCGGAATTGGGAAATTTCAAGTTCTAGACATTCAAAATTGATATTTTCCAAAGTGGCATAGCTTAATAAGGGATTTCATTTAGAATAATTATATAATAATTCATAATCAAAAGTGTCAAAAGTTAAATAACATTTCTAACAGCAAAGTTTGAATTTCACAATGTATGGAATTGTTGAAAATTATTTTCAGCTGTAATTGTTTTTTTTTTCTCCAGATTGGGGAAAAAGACACCTAATAGTAATTTGCAATGGGAATGAGGCCTAATTTCGGCCCCTGAGACACACAAAAAAAATCCCTGACCTGAATCCTGATGTGTACCAGACCTGACTATAGGTAAATTGTCTTGTGCATTTCTTTAAGGTTGGATGCTGGGGTCAGGTATTTGTTTTTATCAAGATATACTGTACCAGAGTGCGTCTTAGGAGGACCGCTCCCTGCGGGACTCCAGCCAATGGCCACTCAAGTTTGTCTAGCATATCACCAACGCTACTGTCCTACAGGTCCACCTGGCTGCAGTCCTTTGCACCATCTCTATCTTAGCAGTCTGAGTATCATTATAGGGATACCAAATAGGAGCTGCATACTCGAGTTGAGGTCGAACCAATGTTTTGTATGCAATTTCCTTAGTATAATGCCTACGTGCCAGTGCCAAATTATATGTATTTTGCTACACGACCCATACCTGGATCTTTCCCTGGGTCTGGAACTGTGAGACATGATTTTTTCATATAATTTTTTACACAATCAAACAGTTAAATGCATCCGCTGTGATATTTTTATTACTGGTTATCTAAATTTGCATCTTTAACACATTATCTTTTAACAAAACACTCTTTAAACTGTATCTTCTCACAGACTTATTTTTCATAAAATGGTGTCTTTCAAAATAGTACATTTTTTGATACATTTATGCGCATAATATTCGGGTATATAGGGTGGTATGGCAGGATAGATACATGTACATTGACAGTACTACTTCAAACTTGGATAAATACCAACAGACATGAAAATGCTGAAAGAGTTCAAATGATATTTGTCTGTTTCAGATTGTTGTTTTGGTTGAAAGATTGACACACTGACAATGTTGTATGTTGGATGTCAAGCAGCGTAAAGATGTTTCAGTGTTATTTCAATGATACAGTTTTTGGTAAGATCATCTTTAGTGATATTAGTCATCACATTACATACCGTAGTAGGGAGCGGGGTGGCGTAATGGTAGAGTGTTTGGACTCTAAATAAAGAGGTCCTGGGTTTGATCCCCACAGGCCTCACCGTGTTGTGTCCTTGAGCAAGACACTACAGTACTAGTTAAACCCATCCTGACAAGACTGAAAAATTGTTGACTGAGATGTAAGGCCTCAATACAAAAAAAAAAAAAAAAAAACATGACATAGTACACATGGCTTTCATGGGGTTACAGGATGTTTCACGCACAAACCAGTTCCTCCCGGGACTGTTTGCGTAAAAAAATATTTTTCGAACGGGACATTTACTCCCGAATAGTGCCACGTTTTAAAAAAGTTGATATTAATGTTTTGTTTTTTTTCATTGAAATTATTTATTTTTTATGTCATTTCAACGAACTAAGACATCCAAATAGGATAAACAAGTCG
The DNA here is from genome assembly GCA_964017185.1 of Rugalucina vietnamica. Taxonomy (NCBI): domain Eukaryota; kingdom Metazoa; phylum Mollusca; class Bivalvia; order Lucinida; family Lucinidae; genus Rugalucina; species Rugalucina vietnamica. Next base: position 83,926,206 of record OZ024869.1, on the reverse strand, counting down.
CTTAAGGACTTCTAAAACTATATTTGGTGAACCGACCCATAAAATTGATTTTGAGCGAATCGTCTCACCTTTTTTAGCAAACAGCCCCACTCGATTTTTTGCGAAATAGTCCTGGAGGAAACGTCACAAGGAGAAACTGTTTTTAGGAGCCCTTTCATAGTACTCAGAAAGTGACTGCATGTGTGTCCAATTTTGATATGTGACAATGGCATTGTTTTGTTATTTTGTGTTACATGTATTACTGATGCGTGTATTCATTTATTTTCAGAGGGGAGAGAGCTTATATCATCAACAGCAAATCGAGCAGGTAGTGAACCACAACAGAAAACTTATATTTTAAGTCAATTAGAGTGGATGACTGCATGTACAATAAACTGTTCACCCTAACTTAAATGATAAATAATGGACTTTAATACAATCTGTGTTTTGTAGTGGACATGAGTTATAGTAATACTGTGAAGAAATCAAGATATAGTTGATATTACAAAGCAAAAATCATTAAAGTTTAGTTTTAAAGCCCTGCTATAAAAAGGCTGGGCTATACTGGATTCAGTGTGACAGTGCCATTGACAAGATCTATTCTTGGGTTTGAACTGTGCATCATTTTTTAGCAACCTGTGTTCTTTCCCATAGGCGTTTTATTGAAGCGAGGATTTAGTCTGATTCTCTGACAATTGTTGTTAAATACTCGTGTGTATGTATGTTTCTTCTGCATGAAGGATCTTGCTGTCTGTGACATAAGACCATGGTGAGAAGCTGTTAACAAAGATGTGCATGTGCACGAAACATGTTTCAGTGATATATAGTAAGAATACCAAACCGATTATCCAGAACTGAGAACAGCCAACGCGGATAAAATCAGTAAAAGACTCAAAGACTGTAGTATGCAATTACGTGCCTTAGAACAACTTTACAAAAAAAAATTGTGATCTGTGGAAAGTTGTCTCCACAATGGCAAGCCGTTTTACTATTTATTCAAACAAACAGATATCTTATATTGTATATAAGATATCTTCTTTAATAAATAAGATATCTACTTTATTTTATTAGATACCTATTATAAAGAAGATATCTTATATAGCAAATAAGATATCTGTTTTGTTATATTAGATATCTAAATTGTCATTTAAGAAATCTTATATAGTATATAAGATATCTTTTTAACTAAACAAGATATCTTATTTGTTAATGTAGATATCTAAATTAACAAATAAGATATCTTGATTGAAATATTAGATATCTTATTTGTAAAAATATATAAGATATCTTAATTAATATAGATATCTGATATAGCATTTAATTTGTTAATTAAGATATCTTGTTTAACAAATTAGATATCTAATATGATAAATTAGATATCAATAATGTTTTTTCTAAATAAGATATCTTAATATATAAGATATCTAAAAAAGTATATTAGATATCTATTTTATCATATAAGATATCTTATTTGTCAAATAAGATATCTTCTTCAACATATAAGATATCTTAATTACATTCACAAATAAGATATCTACTATGCTAAAGTAGATATCTTATTTGACAAATAAGATATCTTATGTATACACAAAAATAGATATCTTATATCCTATATTAGATATCTTATTTAGGTTTAACAAATCAGATATCTTATTTAGTACATAAGATATCTTATTTGTTTTACCCAATCACAATTGGTTTCTGATACTTATATAAGATATCTACTATACCAATACAGATATCCTATTTATAGCCTTAATCAAGATATCTTATTTGATAATTTAGATATCTAATATACTAAATAAGATATCATATATATTAAATAAGATATCTATTATACCTAAATAAGATATCTTATTTACCACTTTAGATATCTTATTTGCTATATAAGATATCTAGTTTAGCAATGAAGATATATATCTTATTTATGAAAGTAGATATCTTAATTAATCTTGTAAAGAAGATATCTTTTTTAGGTATAGTAGATATCTTATTTAGTATATTAGATATCTAAATTATCAAATAAGATATCTTATATGCTATATAGGATATCTTAATTGTGGGATCAAATAAGATATCTTATTTAGCATATTAGGTATCTTCTTTACTATATAAGATATCTAATTTAGGATATAAGATATCTTTTTTGATAAAAAAGATATCTTTATTGCTAAATAAGATATCTTATATCCTAATTAAGATATCTTATTTACTATTCAAGATATCTAATAAGCATAATAAATAGTAAAACGGCTTGCCATACTCCAAGCTAGCACTGTGACCACCTAATACCTTCAATAGCTGCTCACTCTGCTTTCCGTTATTCATGTTAAACGTTGGTATCTATGTTTAGTATTTTCTTAATATGATTTCTTATTTCTTGTTTATCACTGAACCACTACAGAAGCTGAGGGTGAGGTTAGGTAAAACCGGTTTAAGCCCGCCAGTAACTTTGTGTTACTGATCGTTCCAAGTCGATACTTCTGTAGTGGTTCTTTTTGTTTTATGTCTTGGTGTTTAAAATTTTTTGTGCTGTTGGCGCCTTATGTATGTTTTCATATTTTTAGTTAAGTTAAGGTAACTGAGTGGCCACCTATTGGGAAAATAGCTGCTCATTCGGCTTACGATATGTTTCATGGTATAAGTACCTGATTGTTAGTTTGGTTTTTTCCCACCTCGGTTTTTGGAGTGGGAATCTTTTTCTGATTGCGCCTTTTCCTGATCTTTGCCTACTTGTACCTTTCCACACAGGTATTTATCATGGCATCGACATTGTCTAAATGCTTAAATTCGAAAAAACAAAAAACAAAAAAACACATTGCATGTGTTTTGTACAAACATGTACATGTATTATATATGTAAATAGTGCATTTATGTTCTTTCATAGTGTGCATAAACAGAAATAAATACATGAAATTTCATGACTTATAATGGACAAACATGACAATGCAGGTCACATGGAGTTTTCATGCTTAAATTCGAAAAACAAAAAACAAAAAAACACATTGCATGTGTTTTGTACAAACATGTACATGTATTATATATGTAAATAGTGCATTTATGTTCTTTCATAGTGTGCATAAACAGAAATAAATACATGAAATTTCATGACTTATAAATTTTGCTGGTTTTAAAATTTATGACTTCGAGATCAGTAGGTGAGTCGGGGTGCAAGAAAACCTGTCGCCAGGGATTCAGAGTATGTTCCTGAACTTGAGCTATACAGGCATGATTGCTGCAGCCGAGGTTTAGCACATTACAGTCATGTACTTAGTGAGGGCAGTGGCGTAGTGTTGAATCACAAAGTTCTGGGTTCAAACCCCACTGGGACTTGGTTGTGTCCTTGAGCAAGACACATCTCAATCTGAATGGTTTACTGGTGACACGCCAAATTGACAATACTTCACCGGGGGTGCGCCAGGAGGGAAATTAGTCCATGGCTCTCATGATTTTCACCCTGGTTGATACCCAGAAAACCGTCGCACCATCCGGACATAACTGAAAAATTGATGACCAAGAAGGAATGTTAGACCTTAAATCAAACACCAGAATTTTTAGAGCTAAAATGGCGTAGTCAGCAGCTGTCAGATTTTTAAGAAAGACTAAGAAACAACACTTTACAAAATGTACAACCCACATTTGAGCTGTGCAACCTTTTGGTTTGATTTAGGTATGGATGTGACGTCCCAGTCAACAATATTTCTGTCATGTCCCCAGCTTGGGACACTCCGGTGTGTGTATTAACCAGTACTTTCCAGAGTCAATGTCCTTTGCTCATCGTGCAGTGATATAAGCCAGCCACCAGTGGGGATCCACTCCCTACCTCCCTAACCAGAGTCTGATGCACTAACCACCAGGCCAACATGCTCCTTTGAATGCATATTTGTATGCTAGTATACACGCCAGGTCCCATTTTTAGCTCACCTGAGCCGTTATGTTCACAAGGTGAGCTTATAGTATACCCATGCTCCATCGACCGTCGTCGTTGTAGTCATTGTTGTCCACAATGTTCAGTGAAACATCTCCTCTAAAACCACTGGGCCAATCAAAGCCAAACTTTATATGGATCATCCTCAGGAAGGGGGAACAAAAGTTATTTCCGCCATGGCTATAAGTAGCAAAACCTTTAAAAATCTTCTTTTCCAGAACCATAAGGCCTATGATTTTGAAACTTGGCATGAAGCATCAGGCAATGGAGCTCTACAAAGTTTGTATAAATCAATCCATGGCCCTCTGATGACCTTGACCTAATTAACTGCAAGGTCAACATAGGTCGCTCATGCATTTGAATGGGGAAAATTGTTAAAATGTGATTTGAAGGGCAAAACTTGCAGGACATGAGCAAATGGATGGCCTATTTATGTTTACAAAAACATTTTGGCCCCAGGGGGTTATCTGCCCCTGCACCGGGGCTATATACATGTATATGACTATAATATTCAAACATCATGTCCGGATTGAATTGACATTTCGTAGGTTCTTAACTCTTTTTTGCTCACCACCAAAAGAAATCAAGAGGGGAGGGGTTCATCACCCGACCCTCACATATTTCTTAACCATTCTTAAGTTTTGCATTCAGTCTTATTATTCAATCATGATCTTGTTCAGAAATACTGCATTAATTATTAAATTAAAGGATGACTGCTCGTTTGAATTTTTTAAATTTCTTTTTATGTGACTACATCGCTCGAGTTAGTATACCGATTATACATTTTATTTGCCTTAACTGAGTGTGTAGTCATAGTCGGAACCGGATCATTAATGTCTGTATATTTGGTAATTGACCAAAACGCCCGAATCAGTGGAAAGCAGTCCGGTGAATGAAGGAATTTTAACACGGAGCCGTTTCCATAATAAAACCTTAGCAAATCAAGCCATATTTCTTTTTAGTATTTCTACCACTTTTATCACACCGCCCAATTATTACATGTGGCTACATGTTATAGCTTTTCTTGTTAGTATTAATTTTGTTCAAAACCTACATTGTTGGTACACGTTAGAGGCGGTTCTAATGTGTACCCACAATGTTTGTTTTGAATCAAAACTAAGAAAAAAGGCATACCCCTAAAACCCCCAGTTTTTCTATATCTGTCAAAAATGTTTTTGGACTCATTTTTGTACATGCTAAAAGCAAAATGGATAAATGGTAAAACCTGGAATATGCTTTTCCAATGATTCAATTACCATTTACAGTAACAGTATACTCAGACATGGTTCTAATGTATTAATGGTGCCAAAGCCTACTTATGTGTAAATGAGCCTTCACATGAGCAAACCCACAATCTGGGTTTCCGACTAGGTCCAACACAAACCAGACAGGCTGTACAGCCAAAGAAAATTAGGCTACAAGCTTGAAATTTCAGATATAGAAAGAAGATGTGTCATACTATCTATGGAGCGAAAACAAAGGCGCTGATCAGCTGCACAGCTGATCTGCGCCTTTGATTTTGCATATGCACATTGTTAGTTTTCTCATGTGAAAGCTCAAATCTGTCAACATTGGTCTAATATGATTTACTGTTCTACAAAAGGAGCACATGTCGCAGGACCTAAATCATATGGAAAACCGCTTTTTGTCATATGCAAAAGCAAAGGAAATTAAAGAAAACCAGAGGACCAATGGTCCTGTAAATGCTCACCTGAGACCTGAGATATATACCAATAAACTTGTACTAGAATGGTAATATACCCCCAGGGCAGGGTCAGAGCAACCTCTGGAGTCAATTTCTTTTTTAAATCATAAAGATTCAGTCCATTCGCTCATTCCTAGCAAGTTTTTTTGCCATTTATTGACATTTTCCTATTTTTTTCCCATTCAAATGCATGGGCGGCCTAAGTTGACCTTACTGTAAGAAAGGTCAAGGTCATCCCAGGGTCATGATTTATACAAACTTTGTAGAGCTCCATTGCCTGATGCTTCATGCCAAGTTTCAAAATCATAGGCCTTCTGTTCTGGAGAAGAAGATTTTTAAAGGTTTTTGCTCTTTATAGCCTTGGCAGCCATCTTGGTCATGTGACCTTGACCATTTATACAAACTTTCATTCACTCTTCCTAAGAATGCTCCACATAAAGTTTGGCTTTGATTGGCCAAGCGATTTCAGAGAAGAAGATGTTTGAATATTATGGTCATACACATGTATATAGCCCCGGGGCAGGGGCAGATAACCCTCTGGGCCCAAAATATTTTCATAAACATGAATATTCTGTCCATTTGCTCATTCCTAGCAAGTTTTTTTTGCCATTAATTGACATTTTCCTATTTTTTCCCATTCAAATGCATGGGCGGCCTAAGTTGACCTTGCCGTAAAAAAGGTCAAGGTCATCCCAGGGTCATGATTTACATAAACTTTGTAGAGCTCCATTGCCTGATGCTTCATGCCAAATTTCAAAATCATAGGCCTTCTGGTTCTGGAGAAGAAGATTTTTAAAGGTTTTTGCTATTTATAGCTATGGCGGCCATCTTGGTCATGTGACCTGGACCATTTATACGAACTTTCGTTCCCCCTTCCTTAGGATGCTCCATATAAAATTTGGCTTTGATTGGCCAAGCCGTTTCGGAGGAGAAGATCTTTGAAATTGTGAACGACAGATGACAACGGACGACAGAGCATGGGTATACTATAAGCTCACTTGTGAGCCTTCGGCTCAGGTGAGCTAATAAAATCCACTCATAATCCACTCATAATGCATGAAATCAGTGCTTTTATGAGTGCCATGACATACAATTCCTTTACCAATTTCAAGCATCATACCAGCTTATGCAAATGTATCACCTGATATTTGCGCCGAACTCCAATCTCAGATGGAGACATCACGAACATGGTCAAAACAGTATAGAAGACCTAAATGAAATGAGCCATGACGTGAGAAAACAGTCTTCGGGAGTTACAACCAGGTCTGACACAAACCTGCCTGTACAGTCACAGAAGCAGGCTAGAAGCTTGAAATTTCGGATTTTAGAAGAAAAGAAAGTGTACTATCGTGTAGCGAAAACAAAGGTGCTGATCAGCTTCGCAGTTACTGCGAAGCTGATCTGCACCTTTGTTTTCGCTTAGGCAAAAATCTGATTTTCTCACGATGCGGCTCAACTTATGTTTGTACATGTGGGAGGTCAGGTTTTGATATGTACATAATTACTAGAAAAATTCACACCTCTGGTATTGTTGCCTTTACAACAAGGTGACAAACTTTTTGTCCCAGATTTGTAGAAATGTTGATATTTTCAAATGTGGTTATGTTGACATTTTCTATTATTTGGACAGTATACAAATGGCAAAATTAAACAGAAAATATTTTATTCAACCAGTCTATAGCCACAACATTCAAATATTTGGAACACAGTAATTACACATATTTGTATGTTTGTTTGTTTGGTATCCCCGGCTCCCCTAGGGCCGGGGAACAGTGGGGCTATTAACTTTGCAATTTTTAAAGCCCCGCCAAAAGCCTGGCACTGCGGGGCAAGATTTCTGGTAAAATGCCTGCTAAAAGCCCTGGCTACCCTGAGGCTGATAATAATGTGGAACAACAGCTGGGATTTGTTCTGGTAAAACTGAAATATGAGAGAGGGTCTTAAATTTATTTTTTTGCATGTAAAAGTACAGGTACAGGTACATTTGCAAACTAAATAAGGACCATAAAAGTAATTAAATGTTAAAATACAATTAATATCTAATTTGAAATAATGTGATCGTTTATTGGCGGGAAATTAAAACCCCGGGACAACCCCTGCATTGACGGGACTAATCAGAGGTTAAAACCTGGCACTTTAGCCAAGCCGAGTCCCCGCTATCCCCGGCCCTAGGGGAGGCGGAGATATAAATGACTGGTGCATAAGGTCATATGAGTTGCGTCATGAGAAGAGTTTTGCCTATGCAAAAACAAACCCCTTTGTTTTAGCTTCCTGCATAGTGATAGTACAATTCCGCTTCTTCATAAATCCAAAATTTCAAGCTTTAAGCCTTCTTCAGTGACTGCACAGGCCGGTTTGTGTCGGACCTGGTCGGAAACCCCGAAAACCAGTTTTCTTGTGTGGCTACTCATGTAGTGATGGTCAGTTACCCCAGCTACACTGTTCTGGGCAAGCCACTGTAAAGAAGCATATTACCAACTTGCATGGCATTACGAAAACTTGCCCATGCAATATACAGAGATTTTTTTAGCATTAAAAAATGAAAATTTTGTCGGAAAATTTTTGATATTTTTCTTATTTTTGCTCAAAACATAGATTGTGGGTACAAGTTAGAACCGCCTCAGTGAGGCGGTTCTAACGAGTACCCACAATCTATGTTTTAAAGCAAAAATAATAACCAGAGGACCAATGGTCCTGTAAACGCTCACCTGAGATCTGTTGTACGTATATACCAATAAACATGTTTGCATATTATGGAAAAAAGCCCCAGTAAAGGGGCAGATGATTCCCTGGTGTCCATTATTTTTCTTCATAATAATCAATATCCTGTCCATTTGCCAATTTCCTGCAAGTCTTTCCCTTCAACCGATAAATAACAGTTATCCCCATTCAAAGGCATAGGCAACCTATGTTGACCTTGTCGTAAAATAGGTCAAGGTCATCACAGGGCCATGATTTATATATACATTGTAGTACTTAAGCCATTGATGTTTCATGCCAAGTTTTGTTGAAATCGGTCCACCGGTTCCAGAGAAGAAGATTTTGGAAGGGTTTTTACCATATATGGGCATGGCGGCCATCTTGGTCATGTGACCTGGATCATTTATATACACATTGGTTCCCTCATTCTATAAATGCTTCACATAAAATTTGGCTTTGATTGGCCAAGCGGTTTCAGAGAAGAAGATGTTTGAATATTTTGGTAATATACATGTATATTGCCCCGGGGTGGGGGCATATGAGCCCCTTGGGTCCATTTTTTTTTTTCAGAATCATTAATATTCAGTCAAACTACCCATTCCTGCAAGATTTTCACCTCAAATTACTTTTTAAAAGTTTTCCCCATTCAAATGCATAGGCGACCTATGTTGACCTTGCCATAAAAAAGGTCAAGGTCATCACAGGGTCATGATTTATGTACACATTGTAGTACTTGAGCCATCAATGCTCCATGCCAAGTTTCTTTGAAATCAGTGTACCGGTTCCGGAGAAGAAGATTTTGGAAGGGTTTTTACCATATATGGGCATGGCGGCCATTTTGGTTATGTGACCTTGATCATTTATATACACATTGGTTATCCCTTCCTATTGATGCTTCACATAAAATTTGGCTTTAATTGGCCAAGCGGTTTCAGAGGAGATGATGTTTGAATATTATGGTAATATACATGTATATTGCCCCGGGGTGGGGGCATATGAGCCCCTGGGGTGCAAATTTTTTCAGAATCATTAATATTCAGTCCTACTGCCCATTTCCTGCAAGACTTTTACTTAAAATGACATTTTAAAAGTTTTCCCCATTCAAACGCATTGACGACCTATGTTGACCTTGCTTTAAAATAGGTCAAGGTCATCACAGGACCATGATTTATATATACATTGAAGTGCTTGAGCCATCGATGCTTCATGCCAAGTTTCGTTGAAATCGGTCCACCGGTTCTGGAGAAGAAGATTTTTGAAGGGTTTTTACCATATATGGGCATGGCGGCCATCTTGGTCATGTGACCTGGATTTCTTATATACACATTGGTTCCCCCTTCCTATAGATGCTTCATATAAAATTTGGCTTTGATTGGCCTAGTGGTTTCAGAGGAGAAGATCTTTGAAATTGTGAACGGACGGACGGACGACGGACGGACGGAAGCCGGATCATGGCCATCCTATAAGCTCACCTTGTGAGCGTTAGGCTCAGGTGAGCTAAAAATAGGTATACCCCTGCATACCCCAGTTTTACTATATAAAAGTGGGGTGTAAGGGGGTATATATTACATGGACATGTTTTCTTGGATGTTTCATGCACCTTGTTTCACCTCTTCTTGAATTAGCAGAAGAGGAAGAGCAGCCATATAGGAGTATTTTACGGTCAAAAACATGTGCCTTAGGTCCAGTTCAATACAAGTCAAAAATGCTACCAACAGAGCTACCATGCTCTCTTAATTTTGGTGATAAGAATACTTTTGAACAGACCTATTTGCTGTAAATATTTCAAACTTGAACATAAATGTCTAACTTAAATTCATAAAATCATTTGTCAGCCTTAATCAGTTAATCATTACATGAGCCACGTCATGAGAAAACCATATTTTTGCTTATGGGAAAACAAAGTTGCAGATCAGCTTCGCAGTAACTATGAAGCTGATCAGCGCCTATCTTTTCACTACACTGATAGTACCATTCCTCTACATTCTAAATCCACAATTTCCATTCTCTAGCCATCGTCTGTGCTTGTACAGCTCCATTTGTGTTGGACCTGGTTAGAAACCCCAAACATCGGTTTTCTCGCATCGCGGCTCGTATGTAAATAAGGAAAGGAGAGAAAAAATAGTTATAATTGAGCCGCGACGCGAGAAAACCGGTTTTCGGGGTTTCCGACCAGGTCTGACACAAACCGACCTGTACAAGCACAGAAAAGAGCTAGAAGCTTGAAATTTCGGATTTAAGTAGAAGAGGAATTGTACTATCCGAGTAGCGAAAACAAAGGCGCTGATCAGCTTCGCGGTTACCGCGAAGCTGATCTGCGCCTTTGTTTTCGCCTATGCAGATTGTTGGTTTCCCCATGCGGTGGCTCAATTAACCAGTGAACTATTTGCTTCATTAAGGCATTAATATGTCAATATGAGCCGCGTCATGAGAAAACCAACAATGTGGTTTCCGAACAGGTCCGACATAAACCCAGCTGTACAAGCATAGAAGATGGCTAGAGACTGGAAACTTTGGATTTAGAAAGGAGAGGAATTGTACTCTCCGTGCAGCGAAAACAAAGGCGCTGATCAGCTGTGCAGTAACTGCACAGCTGATCTGCGGCTTTGTTTTTTCATAGGCAAAAATCTGGTTTTCTCATGATGCGGCTCATATGTAGAACTAAGTCCATAATTGTCAACTGTGGCTACTTATGTCAATCAAAAGTATGGTTCATTTCAGCAAACCTATGATCATAAAATACCACTGTATATCATTTGTAGGATTTAAAGCAATCACTGCCTATAGTCAACATATAGTCCGGCAGGAATATGGGATATTTTCACTGGACCTGGTAATCAGGTATAAAGTTTTTTTCTTGATGGATTCCTGTACTATAGGCATTGTCTTTTAAGAATCTGACTGATGACACTTTGTCATCATTGGGGGTTTTGAGAAATTCAAGATGGCGTCCAATATGTCTGCCAAATACAGGGATTTCAACTATAATTTTAGTTATAATGATTTTAAAGTATTTCTGTGCTTATTTTGTCATCAAATCATGACTGATGATTAAAGGTGAAGCTTCACTCTTTGTAAGAAAGCTGTAAACATCAATCTTTTCAAGATGGCATCCAAAATGGCCTGCAGAAATATATTTTTCAACCAAATCATTATTCACAATGACCTAAAAGTATTGTTGTGTTTATTTTTAATGACATTAATAATGGGGGACAATTAAAGATGTAGCTTAATTCCTTTTAAAAAAGCTGTTAACATAAGATGTTTCAAGGCGCCATCCAAAATGGCTGCCAGAAATATGTGATTTTTTTTTTTAGTTTTCATGTCGGTGCAAAATTGGCAAAAAAAAGCCTGGCTATGATGCTGCCATATATCTTCTAAGTCCATTAACAAGTGTTCTGCCTATATTTTAATGAATAAAAGCTTTGCTGCATCTCAATATCTAATGAAAAGTACAGATTTAACACAACAGAAGACTATATGTTCACAGTTTTAATATTGTATTACTGAACATGAAATGACAAGTCGGGGAATATGATCCACGAATAAATGGCTTGAATGTAATTGTATATTTAACACAAAGCAGTTATCGTTAGGCAATAACTTCAACAGTAGCATAAACATAAACAGTGTAGCATAAGAGGTTGACACAAAGATTTGTTAGCTTGTATATGTCTGTCCAATTTGATCAGAGTCTTTGCTTCATACGTGGAAATCATAGTGACAATCACACAGTGGGTACTTATATGGTTTATAATGTCCAGGTTTCCATATTAATAAGTAATGCTGTGTATGAATTGTTATATTCTTGCTAGACCAGATGCATCTACTGAAAGTTACAATAAAGGGTCTGGTTTCCTGTCCACTAAGTGGTTTGACTTAAAACTCAACTATAATTGAGCCGCAATGTGAGAAAAAAACAGTCTTCGGGGTTTCCGATGAGGTCTGACACAGAAACAGCTTTAGCTTGTAAATTTGCAATTGCTTTTAACTTAACTTCACGTTGAGGTAAAGAAGACTTTACTGGAATAGAACTTCCACCAGAAGCTCTGGCGCAATCCCAGTGGATGTGATTGTAAACATTAAAGCCTTTGAAAGTAAAGTTGTCGTCAGTTTTCAGAAAAGTTTCTTGAAGACAGAAAACAGACGGTCCTAGCAGAGTTAAGTTTAACATCAATTCATCATAACTTTGTTTAATTCCTCGACAATTCCACAGTATACATGTAATTCTTTGTTTATTCTTTCCATTAAATAATGTTCAGAGAATTAAGAACTTGACCTTTCTTTATTATAAAAGACAGGAACCTATTTTCAGTATTGGTAATTCTTGGATGATGCACTTTGCGAGGACTAGGAGGAGTGATATTCTCTTCCATGCTCTCACCAAGACAGTCATAGTAATTCTCAGATATAAAGGTGTCTTCAGCCCCTTTAGGTATTTTCTTGGACAGAAGCTTCTGTTTTTTCCTTTGCTGAGTGAGGTTTTGATGGTGGAAGAGGCTTTTCTCTAGCAGCTGAAGGTTTACCACTTGCAGTTTAGAGGCTTACCTTCTGCAGTTTTGCTCTGCGGAGTGCTTTGCACAGGGGGAGGATTGCCTCCTGCTAGTGCAGGGGATACTTTACCTCCTGCAGTCTGGTTGGTACCAGAAGGGGCATCGCCTCCTGGACTTTTATGTTTTTTAATCTGAACGTCGTATGTTTCATCAGTTTGCGTCATGGCATCAACTAGTTTGACTTGTGTGCCAGCACTTTTTATGATGCTGGTGTAGTTCTTGTTTGTCGTGGACGATTGCTGTTCTACAATTTTTCGCGCTTTGATGAAGGGCAGATTTCTTGTATATTTTATCTTAAGGAGCTCCTTTTCTTTGTGCCAAGTCGGACAGTCATGTGAAAAAGTTGGGTGTGGGCCACTGCAGTTGACACACTTTGCTGCTCTCTCAAAGTTGCGATCATCACTGCAGTGTTTCTCTTCTCCACAGTTTGAGAAGCCTTCGTGGTGCAGTGGTTATGCCACTCGCCTTGTAAATCAGGGGTCGCAGGTTCTCCAGTCCGTCGGATGGGACTATAAACCAAGGTCCCGTCTCCATATGACCTTAGCTGTTGGTGAGACGTTAAACCCCAATCAACCAACCTCTCCACAGTTTGCACATACTTTTTTCCTGGTACATCTACTTTCATGATGGCCGAAAAACTGGCAATTGTAACATCGTTGAGGATTTGGTACGTATACCTCTACGTTCACAGATATATGCTGCTTTTATTTTCTTTGGCAATATGGGTGTATTGAAAGTCAAAACGTAAGTGTTTGTTCGTTTGAGGACACCGTTTCTGCGAACGTGAATGTTTCGAATCTCTATGACACCTTGAGTTTTCACCTTGAGACTGCACGACTAAGAAGCGCAATACGTTCGAAGCTGATTGTGACGCTGATTGTGTAATGGGCTGTTGAAATGATGGTTCAGAATCCGAAGATTCATCCGACTCCTCCGCGAATTTCTTACGCTTGGATGTTGTTTGTGACGATTGTTTATTTGAATATCTCATAATTAAATGGATGGATGATTCATCTCAAATGCGCTCCGCCCTCCATTTAGCACTACAAGGGAACACATAAAATGAGTGGCTTTCCAACTCAAAAGTGTTAGAAATACACAGAGATATACTCGTACAATCTTGATGCTTACACGATTGACCCGTTGAGTCGCCGCCTTCTAGGAATGATAAAGATAGAAAGACGTTTATGGGCATATGGTAGGTATCAGGGACGATACTGAAAGACAGGAAGAGAAAGCAAAAGGTATTCCTAAGGCTTGGCGCGACAAAGACGATTGACCATCCGCATGGCCTCCTGTCTAGCCGAAATCAGGGCCAAAGTGATGTGTTGCATGCCGACTATTAACGTCAGCACAGCAGACACACTCAATCACCAGGATCCCTTAATCCAAACGACACGGGTCGCCGCTCATGGCAAACGAGCCGCTCCTCTATTCGACCAGGTTTAATGGTTCTGCAAGAGGGGGCGACCGGCCAATTCTAATGCGGGTCTGGCACAGGACGGAGGTTAATCATGTTTTGTTTTTAATCATGCACCTTCTTGTTCACAATTTTCAATGTAATGGTTGAGAAGTACTTATATCTGATGAGTCCATAATCTCCCTATTGTTAAAACTATTAAACATCACAGACTTTCCACATTATGGCAGCCATCTTGGACTATATATGATTAACAAAAGTTAATGCCAAGACTGTTGAGTTAAAATCACTACGAGTGAATCCATATGATAAGTGCTATGAACAATATCACTGAAAATCAATATTCTGGCAGCCATCTTTGAAAACTATTGGCAATCAAATAAGAACCATATTGTGGCAGCTATCTTAAACATCGTGATTCAACGACAAATCTTGTGAAATTATGACACAGTCAGATATGTGAATGTGGACAGTTTTTATAGAAAACAATGTATGTTGACATGCTAAATGCATTGTCAAAACTGTTAAAATTACCGAAAATTATTGATATTCTGGCAGCCTTGGACACCATCTTTGATACACCAGTATATTCAGAATGACTACGGTCAGATAAGCTGCTGTGTGCAATATGTGAAGGAAAATACATTTTTGATTGATTTACGGGGCGAAAAGTACCATTATATCAAAGCTTTGAATTTCTGGAAGACCTTTTGGATGCCATCTTGATTTTCTCAAATTCCCCAATGATGACAAGGTGTCATCAGTTGGATTCTCTGAAGACAATGCCTAACCAACACGAATCAGTAAAGAAAAAAACTTTATACCTCATTACCAGGTCAAATTGATTTCCTGCTGGACTAATAGATAGTTTAAACACATAAAAATCAACTGTATATATCAAAGATTTATTTTTGTTTTTATCTTTATATCTACACTTTAAAAAGATTCTTTATTTTGAATTGTCTTGTTTTTTTTTTCAGCAAAAAATATGCAAAACTAATACTTTCTGATCTTCTGTCAAAGATGTTTGTACTAAATTTGGCAGCATTTGCCAACCATGTGATTGACTAATCCTTTCTGATGGCGAAAAATGGAATAAAACAAAGACTTTTCATATGTTGTTGAGCCTATATTATGGTACTTTAATTCCAAAAGCAACATATGTTCATTAGAATCTTCAAGTCTATTTTCTGATAAAGTGAAACAATAAAATTTTCAAGTGTAATCAGCAGGAGACATTGCAAAATCATCAAAATTGTTAAAACTCTTGAGCCCCACCTAAGCCGTAAAGAGGCACAGATGAGCACTAGAAATTTGTCTACGGATAAAAGGAATGAATGGATGCTCATGCCATCTTGGACAGGCATTTCTCAGATTGATTTTTGTCAAAGCAATTCATTAGACATCACGAAAACATGTCCGTGTAATTTATATCCCTTTAAACTCTACTTTTATATAGCAAAACTGGGGTTTGCAAGGGTATTCCTTTTTTTCTTATTTTTGCTACTGAAAAAATTCTCCGTATATTGCATGGCCAATTTAAGTAGCTCTCTTAATCTCAACCCCTCTTAATCTCAACCCTATGAACAAGACTTCTCTAATGTACATGAAGCCAAAGAGGAAACCCTGCAAAAACGACATCTAAAAAACGAATTAGTACAACAAACGTTTTAAATGTCTTGAAGCAAATGTCAAAAATTGTTGGTTTCATGGTTACTTTTGTAAAATATGAGCCGTGTCATTAGAAAACCAGATTTTTGCCCACGCGAAAACAAAGGCACAGATCAGCTTCGCAGTAACTGCGAAGCTGATCAGCGCCTTTGTTTTCACTACATGGATAGTACAATTACTCTTCTACTTAATTCTGAAATTTGAAGCTTCTATCCATCTTCTGTAGCTGCACAGGTCGGTTTGTGTCACACCTGGTCTGAAACCCCATAGACCGTTTTTCTCGCATGGCGACTACTATGGTAACTGTGATAATGTACAATTCTTGGATGATATTTGGCTATGAAGGCAGGATAACTTCTTATTCTAACAACATTTACAAAACACTGAATCTGAGCATTTAACCAGGACTCAGTGCATATCCTTTCATCACTAACTTACAAGAATATGAAATATGATGGACTGAAACAACTCCTCAATCCTACTGTCTGTATACTATCTTTCAGAAACTGCATTTTTCAAAATCTCACTTATCTGAAACACCGCAAGAAAAATATGGAACTGTCATCTTTTTGCAACCCAAAAGTCTTAAAAAGTGCCGCAAAATTTTTGAAAATCAGTTAACTAATAAAATGATTATGCCTAAAAATCATTTTGAATAGGCATTTTGCATGTGCAAGGGAGGTAATCCAAACACCTTAAAATTGAAAATCAAGCAAATCTGTTGAAATATTTTAAGAGTTTGGCACTCAGCTATGCATACAATACAATTTTGTTTGGTTTTGTGCATTTTAAATGAAAAATAACCAATTTAGATTTTTTCCAGGGAAAATAGTTACTTCCCTTGCTGACACTTTTACAATGGAAAAAGCCCTATTCAAAATTATTTTCTGGCATAAATTTTATATTTGTAAACTGATTTTCAAAATTTTTGCGGCACTTTTTAAGACTTCTTTTTTTTTTTTTTTTTGATTCAGTTTTACGTCCCTTTCAAGCTTTTTCACTCATATCGAGACGAATCAATCGGTAGGTGGGGCGAAAACCGGAGTACCCGGGGAAAAACCACCTGACACACCCGCAAGCAGAACATGGCTTGTCTCACATATGAATTCGTGCCCCGTGCGAGGCACGAACCCACATCGGTGAGATGATCGAATGATCAAGAGCACTGAAGTCAGCGACCTTAACCACTCGGCCACGGGGGCCGCCTTAAGACTTTTGGTGTGCAAAATGGTGACATGGTAATCTTTCAGAAAAGTGAAATTTTGAAAAGTGCAGTTTCTGGAAGATGGTGAATAGACAGTAGACTCTACTCAAACAATCCACTTGAATTGTGCTACCTTCAGTAATGACCTATCTGAAATATGTGTATGTATGTGTAACAAGCATCTAGCTAGCCACTGAAGCTTGGTGTTATTGTAAGAAACTGCAAGTCACCAAGCTTGGTAAATGTCTTCAATTAAACACATTCAATCTATTCCATTTCAATAAGATGTCATAACTTGTCAAGAAGAAAATAAGAGGCCCTTAAACTTTTAAACATTGTGGAAATTGTAAGAGTACTTATCCAGTATCCATAACAATGGTGGTAGCTAACTGTATTGCAAAGTAATGAGATAATCTGAAACAATATGAGCCATGACACAAGAAAACCCGTTTTGCGGGTTTCCAACCAGGTCCGACATAAACCGGCCTGTACAGTCACAGAAGCAGGCTAGAACCTTGAAAATTCGGATTTAAAAAGAAGAGATATTGCACTATCTATGGAGTGAAAAAAAACAAAGGTGCTGATCAGCTGTGCAGTTACTGCAAAGCTGATCTGCGCCTTTGTTTTCACATAGGCAAAAATCTGGTTTTCTCGCGATGCGGCTCATATTATGTCTGTGACCATAGTGCAATGCCATATAGACCTTGCCTCTCAATCCGACCAGAGGGGCTAACTTTTCTTCCTGGCGTATCCCCTGGTGAAGTACTGTCAATCTGGCGAGTCACCAGTGAACCATTCAGATCAATATTTGTCATCTATGATAAAAGAGAAATAGATGGGATGCTGAAGCCTCCCCAAAGAACTGCTGACCACTGGTCACCTATGTACATAGTTAAAAAGGCATGCAAAGGATAAGTAGTGATTAAAACATTATCACAAATTTCTTGTCATTTTTGCAATGCTGCTCAAAGAAAAAAAAAAAGTGTTTTGTTTTGTTTGTTTCATCGCTTTATATTACATCTACCATCAACAGCTGAAGTCATGATGAGATGGTCCTTCTAGAGGTAGATTTCTTTTCTAATCACCTTACATGTCCGTGAAATGTATACCCCCTTGAACCCCAATTATATATAGCATAACTGGAGTGTGCAGGGGTATACATATTTTTTTTTATTTTTGCTCCAAAACATAGATTATGGGTACTCGTTAGAACCGCCTCGCTGAGGCGGTTCTAACTTGTACCCACAATCTATTTTTTGAGCAAAATTAAGAAAAATATAATCATTTTTCAGTTGAAAATTTTCAATTTTTAAAGCTAAAAAAAATCTCTGTTTATTGAACGAGCAAGTTATTGAACGAGCAAGTTTTCATAATGAAAGCTCCCTTGAATCTGACAGCTAAAGAGAAAGAAAGGCAGGAGAAATTATTTCATAACCAAATCTTCGCAAAAGAAATGTGCTGGACCTGCAGTTCGGCATCAGGTCTGCTTTAGAAATAGATCAGCTCTAGCAGTGAATTGTTGAGTAATAATTCACTGTTTGGAGGTCAGTTGTAAAGAAGATCAAATCACCAGCGCGTAGCGCGAGTGATTTATCTTCTTACAACTGACCGACAAACAGTGAATTATTACTCAACAATGCACGCACTTGAGCTGATCTATTTCGATTCTAACGAACAATAAACGGAATAAATGTTGCTGAAACCGTCAATCTCGTTCAGCTTTCCGCCATTGCATTGCAGATAAAAAATATCCCCATACATGTGATGTCTCCCTATTTCGGAGGAATCTCCCTATTTTTCAGCAAATCTCCCTATTTGAAATTTTAAAATTTCCCTATATAACTTATACATCTCCCTATTTCAAATTTCAGATCTCCCTATTTGAAATGAAGAATTTCCTTCTTTGTTTAATCATTCTCCCTATTTCGAAAACTGAATCTCCCTATTTGGTTTCTCAGATGTATCACATGTATGAATATCCCGCCAAATATTTGACTGTAATGCTGGTATTCACACACACTTATTACGTTTGTTGTGCGCTTAAACGACGTTTCACCGTCTAACACTGCTTTGTGGGATAGCTGACGTCACAAATGCCGCAAAGTAACGTCACGCTTATTCGCCCCGTGAAATTGTTGCACAATATAACACGTTTTTTACCATTGGCTATGTAGGAGAGGTGTGTTAGAATTCGAATCAAATCACTCTGAACATCACCCTGCCCAAGTTAAGTTCTTGACTGTTCAAATAATGTTTAGTGTTATGTTTTTTTTACCTGATTTGTCGCAGAGGACAGAGAACGGCAACCACAAAGCCACTGATGAACCAATGTAGTACAATTGTCCCACTTGATACTGTTGATAGCACCTGTCAATCAATAATTAAACCAATTATCTGACAATCAATTATCCAATCAATGACTATTATCCATGAAATATACACCGACAAGTAGCACCGATTATTGTCAATTACTACATCCAACTATCCACCATTTGTAGATGTAACATCAATGAATACACAGGTTACAAGCAATAAATAATAGAATAAGTTAATAAAGCGGCTACTTGTCTTGTTAGCATTGAAGGTGTAGTTTTGATGGAAAAGTTGGGGTTAACTTATCCATCAAATGGTAATCAAAATGACAATTTTTTGTCATCTATGAGTTTCCTTTGAGCGGATGTAGTGTGCAGTCAAAGCAGTCGAGCAAGGCAGCTGTGCTAGTTGCTATGGTGGGTCCATGTTTGGTTCTGAGATAATTTGAGCTGCGACGCGAGAAAACGGTTTTCGGGGTTTCTGACCAGGTCAGACACAAACTGGCCTGTACAGTCACAATAGCTGGCTAGAAGCTTGGAAATTGGATACAAGTAGAAGAGGGATTGTACCATCCGAGTAGCGAAAAATAAAGGCGTTCAGCTGTTCAGTTACTGCGTGGCTGATCTGCGCCTTTGTTTTCGCATAGGCAAAAATCTGGTTTTCTCATGACAAGGCTAATTTGAGAGCAGTTGCCTTGTTGGTTACAGTATTAGCCTAGGTCATTATAAGAAAAAGTGGCCAATACAGCCCAAAGTAAAATACTTTTAGAAGAGAAATCCATTCCTTGGTGCCAGATATTTGATTAATTACATACTTGTGTTTTCCACCAGCTCTCATTCCTTTAGTTACCTGCTTTTGATCATGTCCAAACCATGTATTGTAGCTTTTCCTAGATATATAACCCTCATTGATCTTCTCAGAGTCCCAGAGGCATACTTGCAAATGCTATGTCCAGCTGAGTACCCACTGGCTGCACATACAACCTTCATACACTGCCCAGGCATCACTAAAGACTCCCTCATCAACGTCTCCATAGTCTACAGTAGACATGTACTGTCGCTGCTCTCTTGACATCTCATGAACCTACAAGCACAAAGCAGACAATGTTAGGACTTTCTCCATTTAATATGTTGTAAAGGGCTCAAACAACAAAGACACTGATCAGACTTGCAGAAAATTCTGTTGGTTGGTTGATTTTGACATTTAACATCCCACTCGATCACTAAGGTCATATGAAAACAATCAAAATGACGACCCACTTTACATGGAGAGTGGTTTGACCCGCTTTACATGGAGAGTGGTTTGGAGGCTTGAAAATTCTGTCTGAAGTTGCTGGATGATAGTAAAACCTATCTACAAATGTCATATTCATGTAATGACATGGCAGTGGGTGTCTATATATGAGCCGCCTCGTGGTAAAACCAACGATGTGGTTTCCGAACAGGTCCGACACAAACCGGCCTGTACAAGCACAGAAAAGAGCTAGAAGCTTGAAATTTCGAATTTAAGTAGAAGAGGAATTGTACTATCCGAGTAGCGAAAACAAAGGCACTGATCAGCTTCGCGGTTACCACGAAGCTGATCTGCGCCTTTGTTTTCGCCTATGCAGATTGTTGGTTTTCCCATGAGGCGGCTAATATTATTCAGAGAAGTGACAGGTATGTGACAACCATTACATGATGTAAGATGATGTTGATTACCAAATCAAAAGACCTGTCAAATTAACTTTTTTGCCTATGCGAAAACAAAGATGCAGATCAGCTGTGCAGTAACTGCACAGCTGATCAGCGCCTTTGTTTTCGCTACACAGACAGATCAATCCTTCTTCTACTTAGGCCAAAATAAAATATATATGTGGTTCCGGTTCCCCTACCTACCCTAATTTTTTGCCCCCGACCCTAAACATTTTATTGGCTTTCTGAGGAAAAACGCTGAAAAAGTGTCTGTTTTATAAGGTTTTGGTATATTTTCTTGGTAAAATGTTTCAATAAAATAAAATAATTTTCCTACCTACCTACCCTATTTTTCAAAACCATGTAATAGGAACCACATATATATTTTGTTTTGGCCTTATATCCGAAATTTCAAGCTTCTTACCTTCTTCCGTGACTACATAGTCTGTGTCAGACTTGGTCGTGACTACATAGACTGTGTCAGACTTGGTCGGAACCCCAGAAGACTAGTTTTCTCACATTCCCACATGATGTAAACATGATGTTGGATACCATATCAAAAGACCTGTCAAATTAGTTTAACATGCATTGAGAAATGAAACAATACATAACATGTTATATTACTTAATGCTATATTCTTTGCTTGTTAGTGTCAATGTGAGTTTATGCTGATCCCAGCATGATGGCCATCATGTGGTTGACCTGCTTTCACGTGTCTATTCAAATTAAATATGGTTCCTGTTTCATGAAAAATGGCAGGGTCGGATCCAGGATTTCTGTATGGGGGTTCAAATCCATACAGAGGGGGTTCGTTTTCAGCATTTTACCTGATTTTTCATAAATTTCCACATGAAATTAAAATAATTTGGTTCCAGAGGGGGGTTCAAGCGAACCACCTGAACCCCCTCTAAATCCGCCACTGAATGGTTTGTTGGTTGATTTAGTGCTTTATATCCACAGTCAACAGCTAAGGTCAACTACAGATGGCCAGTTGTCACAGAGGCCGATTACCAGTACTAATTGCACATTTTCTCCACAAACCAATGCTTTTCTGGAATCAGTGGAAGAGGAGGAATGGCCTTACAAATATTTTCATGGCAAATCTATATGAAAGAAATGTGACACACACAGGTCTGTATTGTTATGAATCAGACACCCTACTGAATGAACTATAGAGCAAGGTTGATTAGAGGTAGCACTAATATTTAAAGTTATACTCCAATCACTTTCTACATACAAAACTGATTTTTGTAGCTAACTTAGCAGGCTTGTTAGTGTCTAACTTGGTTCACAGGTGAGTGGATCCACCCTTTACTCACAGCACACACGTGTATTGTAAAAAGTTGAAAGTAGCTTGTAACATGGTTCTTTTATCAGTATGAGACACGAAATTGGATATTCTTGCTCTTTGTGCGTATTATTTGAATTTTTCTGGACATGAATACATCATACCTTTCTTGTAGCTCCACCCTTTTCATTACCTCTTCTTTGCGTATTGCCTGCCTACTTGGTTGGCATACAAGTTGATCGGTAGTACATTGGGAGCACTCATTTCCAGGCTGAGGCATTATGGTAAACCCTCAGAAGCTGCAAAAGATGATATCTTATGAGATTATACTCTAAGGGAGACAACTAATTCAAAACATATTATTAATGACTTGGAGAGTTGTTGATGATGACAATGAAATTAGTTAACTGGTCAATAAGGTGGATGCTGAACTCAAATTGACACAAATCAGTCTGTACAGGCTAGAAGCTTGAAATTTCGGATTTAAGAAGAGAAATTGTACTCTCTGTGTAACGAAAACTAAGGCACTGATCAGCTTTGCAGTTACTGCAAAAATCTGGTTTTCTCATGATGCGGCTCAATTTTTACTAACATCATCATTAGCATATATATACAGCTCGGATCGAGATCTCTTAAACAGAGGAGAGCAGATTCAAGAGTGATAATGCTTTATAAAGGTATTAATAATTGTTTCTGTGTCATTCTTACCTGCCTATACTTTTAAAAGAGGATCTCGATGGGGTTTACTGATTAGCAATTTTTGGCCATTATTTTTAATGATTTTCGATTTTTGAAGCAAAATTTTACCGGTTAGCGATTTGAGCACTGCTAATGATTAGTGATTTCGGCGACAAAATATCATGATTAGCAATTTTTGGTCGAAAATTTTACCGATTAGTAAAATTAACCTTTTAACGGTTAGCGATTTTCGATGAAACTGAAGTAAAATGGGTGCATTTCTACACAAATATAGTAATCTGTCTCGTGAGCTGATTGTAATTGTGTCCCTGCTTTTCAATGCGACAAGTATCCGATTTTTCAGTGAGCTGGTTTAGGTACTAAAAAACTGAAAAATATACTCATTTGCCCCCAGTTTAAGTGTTACATTTGCGCCTATTGGTATTCTTTTTTGGCATCATTTGCAAAACATTCAAGACTTTTGCTTTCCATAGAAATCTATGCAAGCTGAAGATACTGTATGATTATGTGATATGGCGATTAAACATTAAGTTAGATCCAAAGTCGTTTATTCATTGAGAATGACCAGATTCAGCATTTTATGCATGTTCGCTTTCCAAAATTGAGCTTTAAGGAGTGCAGAAGCAAAAAGGCAAACTCGTATTCAGTAAAAGTGGAGTTTTTCACACATGGCATATTGTGTTATTCGTAGCACAAAAATGCTGCGAACTTACATAAGGCCAAAAAAAAAAAAGTTCTTGTTTCCGGTAACCCGACCGACCCTCCCGAAACTGACCCGACTGTAACTTTTTTTTCGCCCTGTCCGCTATCACAAAAATACGGTAACGTACAATTTCCGGTACCCACCACCGATTCCGGTGAATACCGGCTTTTAGCGCGAATTATCACCCTTTCCATTAGTGTTGTAACTAAGCGAGTGAAATCGAAAATTGAAAAAAGTTGTCTTGATCGGCGACAATCGATTATGCTGTCCGCTAACAGTTGGGGCCTTCATTTCGGCAAAAAGTAACAATGTGCTCCTCCATAATTGCCAGCCAAAACAGTGTTAGAAATAATTGCAATTGCGACTGGGTTGAAACGATGTCGGCCAAGCTAAGTTTTATGGTAGGATGCCCACCGGGTAACCTGAAATTTATTGCCGGCGAGCGTGAATGACACCCATTGTTTTCTTAAGATAGGCCAGTGAAAAAAGCCAATTCCGCATTGGATTATCAGCCGACCGTAAACGAGATCATTTAACAAAGTTGTCAAACCTTTACGCCCGCATTTTCTTAATCATCCTTTTATTCCTATTTCCCAAAGAATACACGGATTGGATATCGGTCTGTTTAATTCAATTAAATTACAATAGACACACGCTGATGAAAACTGACGCATAATTAATCTGTCAATTAAATGTGCAGAGAGCCGATAGTAGGCACGGCCTGCATTCAACATAAGCGCTCATTGGACCATCTATTTTTTCAAGGTCGATCCATGACTTCACGCACGTATGAGTTTCCAAGCCGTAAGATCAGACACACAAATTCTCCTAACCATTAGTGTGCGCACCTGATTTTTGAAGAAGTTGATGGTCGCATGCATTCTACATTTTCGGCGTATGGCTGTCACTTGTCAATGCAAAAACGCACGTTACGTGACGTTACATGTTACTTTATGTTTTAGTGTCGCCGATTATTACAGTCCAAAATATTGAGATACCATTATAACGTATCAAGCTGCTCAAATAAAGCGGACCCAAATAAAGTATTTACTGAAATTGGCAATTTTTATAGTAAAGTCGGTACCGTTTTTGTCCAATATATTTCACTGGTTGAAATGAGCGATGTACACTGTTTCTACAGTAACACTTAACATCGCTGTTGTGACGTTTGATCGTGCCGCGTTGAAAACTAAATACGTGCGTTCAGTCTTGTAGGAAAATCGATTGGCCAATGAGCGCTCGTGTTGAATGCAGGCCGCAGATTTGATTGACAGGTGAACTTCTTTGTTCATCAACACGTGGTCAAGTGATAATTGATTTCTTTACTAATAATTGGATTAAACAGGAGTCGCGTACACACGTCCATATTGTCTGGCGTGCATGAATAATGAGTGGTGATTATCTGATTAGGAGGAATTTAATGACATTTACGTAAAGGTTAGACAACATTGTTACGACCTCCTAAATGCGGTCTGACGATTATCTCTTGAGGGAGTGCTATATATTCCGGACGATCGTAGTAGACTTACGCCACATGTTTACCGTTATACCTATGAATTTATTTGAACAGGCTGTCATTCATATTTATAACGGTAAATCTGTGAAGAACGTCTACTACGATCCGCCGTTCGGGATGGATATCGCTTCGCTTGTTTTTTACAACTTTTTTTTTGCCTATCGTAAGAAAACAATGGGTGTCATTCACACTCGCTGACGATGAATTGTGTCGCCTTGTTATTACTCAAAATGACAATTATCACTTGTTCTATATTATGATACTGAGTACGGTCCCCACAAGACATGTTGAATAGTATCATGTTTGAGGCTATTGTGCCCTCTGCATCAAGAGAAATCGTTTTACCAGCTATAGCAAAGCCAGATCAGCTTTACAACCGCAACCGATTGCCGTTGGCCTCAGAATTCAGTCATTGTTGTGCATGCCATGTCATCTGCATGTGCGTATTCGTGGCTAGTAAGAAAGGGCCATGTGGTTCTTGTAAACAAAGGCAAATGGGGGAATATCCTGCAGCCACTTGGTGACGATTCACCAATCAAAATTTAAAAAAAAAAAAAAAAAATGAATAAAATAAAAAAGTTTTCCGACCTACCGACCCAAAAAAATTTGGAGACGTTACCGGAAACAAGCATATTTTTTTTTTTGGCCTAATTTGGCATGTACTTCACGAAAACATGTCCGTGTAATGTTTACCCGCCTGAACGCCACATTTATATAGCAAAACTGGGGTATACAGGGGTATACCTATTTTTCTTATTTTTGCTCCAAAACATAGATTGTGGGTATTCGTTAAAACTGCATCGTCGAGGCGGTTCTAACGTGTACCCACAATTTATATTTTGGATGTATGAACAGCTGTTCCCATGGTGCTTACTTCGATGGACATAAAATGCATTCAAAAAATAAATTTTCCTTGTTAAAAGAAACGCTTGGCTAGTCTGTATATACCATTATTTGTCCGTGTGTTGTGGTTTTTCGTAGGTTTGTGGAGTTTTTCAGTAACTTGATGGATCGCATCGGTCATGAACACTTCCTCGCTACGGTGGATTTCAAGTTTTCGTACTTGGTCGGACCTAGGCCAAAGTTCCGGGTTTTAGCATTATCCGTCCAGAACCCAGCTAAATGTTTAACGTTACATCCAAGTACGTCATTCTTCCCACAAGTCCTAATAAAAACGGCGGAGAGCAAGTCTGGTTTCCGTCTTCAATTGCTTTATTATGCAAGAAGTGTAGCAAAACATTGTGACTGAAACCAGGCCCCTGGATGTCAAAGGGAAACTCCACAGATTGAAGGGAAAACCCCACAGATTGAGGAGAAATCCTCATTCTGTTTCAACTGCTTGATGCTGTCGCGCCAAGCAATAAATGGTCAAAATTTATTTGGATCCCGTTCCAAATAACATGATAATCATGCCCTTTTCTGTCTCATCTTTTTCATTACTGCTACTAAAATTCCCTACTCGCACTAAACTGGTGATAATCCTCACAATTGAGGGCATACCAGTATAACGGCAAAAAGCAAAAGAGTGCATTTAATAGAGTGACAGGTTGCAGATTCGTACAGTTCAAGGATTCGTACACTCGGCAGTTTTAGGCCTCTATAAGATTAAGCATCCATTTAAGAAGACAATCGATTGTATCAGCAATCAGTAAAATATTTCTGTAAATCAGTTTCAGTGCAAATTCGCGCGTGCATGACAGCGCGTGTGCACTGCAGACGATTTTTCTGGTCAACCAAAGCGGTAGATTTGGTGCATTCCTAATTGCTTTTTGTTGAAATAAAGGTTTCTGCCCGAATAAATGGCTAATTATGACAGTATATTGTAAGAAAATAACAACAGTTTGTATCCCAAGTACTTACATCTCTACCACTTTGTTCAGTTGGTTTACAGTTTTTATCGATCAGCTGACATCTGCACTCAGCTGTCATCCTGGGATTTCCCTTAGGGAGACATCATTATTTTGTCAGATGGGTCATTCAGGGTTGGGGTAATTAAAATTGTAATTGTAATTAATTGCAATTTAATTACATTTTTCAAAATAATTGAAAATAATTGTTATTCAGTCTTTACTTTAATTACAATAATTGAAATGTAATGAATTACAGTGTCCAAAAGGGGTGTAATTAACAATTACTTTTGAATTACTTTCAATTACTTTAAAGAAAAATATCTTTTATATATATTTAGAGATTAATAGTGTAAGAGTGCACTGCAGATTACCCTGTTGAAGCTTTTCCTTGTATGTCTTATTGAAGTTTCTGGTAAATTATACAGTACTCAAATAAAAATATTTTCTCGAAGCCATCAAATTTACATCAGTAGTTAAAATTTGTCTATGCATCTATAAACACAGTTTCTTCATCTGCTGGCAAAATTAAGTCTTGGGTACTGTTAAGCCTTTCCTAACTGATTCTCTAAGAGCTATTTATCATCTTAAAATGACATCAAACAATAATTGAGCAAAAGTGTTAAAACTCAAACGATCATTATCTTTTCTTTTGTGCCTTGATTGGTGTATTGTCACAGGATTCCTTGTTGGTTTTTCACACCTCACTGACAGAGTCATAATTGAATAAGATATATTGTTTAGAGTAGTGTTTTAGGCTATTTAAAGATTTTTAATAATTAAACTGCTTCTTTTCAAGGTCCTCTTGTATTGCTTATTTATTAAGGATTGAGTGATGCTCCAGACAAAGCTTCTAATCTAATCTAATGTTGGGTAAAAGTCCCATAAAATAAAGGGAACACCCAGACATGACCATTGCTGGGACGTAAAGCATCAATTCAAACAAACAAATTCTTTGTCATGTTTCTATGATTATAAGATACCTGTGTAGTATTTTAGCTGTTAAGGACTTTCAATTTTATGCCTCCTGACATTTTGCTGAGTTTTAAGGACAGTGCATGCAGAAATTTGACCCGCTAGATGTTTTACACTTTTTATGATTCATTTGCCATTCATCACAAATTCACCCTCTCTTTCAGCAATAAGCCAGCATAGTCATTAGTCAGCAAAATGATCTTGGTAGATTTTTTAAAAATATTTATATTGTGCTTTAGCATGAGAGTTAACTATTTTTAGTCATGTCAGAAGAGATATAAAACAGAGATGTGAGGTGTACCGGTAGTTACATTCGCAAGTAATCTTTTGACATTTGATGCGATACATAATTATGTCAAAACTGCTTATAACCATATCATTTAATGGTTAATTCTGTATACATCAGCATTTTCAAACATTCCGGTTCAATAGGGGGCAAAAAGAAAAAGAAGACTAGTAGAACAAAAGGTTCCTGCCAGATAAATCTCAGTCATTTACACTCCAAGTGGTATCTTTATTCAGAGGTTTCATACAATGTCATCTAAACAGTCTATGCAAAGTAATTGTATGTAATGAATTACAATGGGCTAAGTAATTGTATGTAATGAATTACTTTTCTAAAATGCCTAGTAATTGTAATTGTAATTTAATTGAACAAATGCCAATGTAATTGTAATTCAATTAATTACTTTTCAAAATAATTGACCCCAAGCCTGGTCATTACCTTTTCGTTCCATTCATGGTACTTTTCTACACCCATGTTCAACTTTTTTGGCGAAAATCATCAGAAATATAAATGCATATTCATGCATTCTCAATGAAGTGGTGCAATTTGCTTTTTAACGTGTCGTCATATTATAAATAGTTTTATATAATGCTCCCCATCTTAATTTATTTATGCAATACAAGCAGGGTCAGTGTCGATAAAAATTCGATGTGCGTACTTCTTATCTACTATCTTATTTGTGTTTTACAACTCACTTACTGTGCGATATGGTAAGGTTCGTTACTGTCGCCACTGCTATAGGTGGCTTTAAAATGCATTTTTCGTGCTGCTGTGGTCCTCTAACACCCAGACTTTGTATTTTTATTATCAACATGTATGTAGGCCTCAACAAGCACATAAAATACTTTGCAGTTTATAACTTTCTATGACCACGATTTCTAGTTTTGCATCTGTCGAAGTAGTTTCTGTAATTTCTATTATCTGACTTATGCATTGCATCTACCCCGTTCCGGACCAGCCAATACCAGAAATCTTTACTTACGTATTAAGATCTTATCGGTATCTTGACATTAAAAACATGTAAATTGGAATGGGGCTTAATAGTGTTGATGCAAAGGAGTGAATTCAGTTCCCCTCTTGTGTGTGGATTTAAGAAAGTAAGGTTCGTTACCGCAATATTTACGAAACTATTTGTAATACTAAAGACAGAAGCCGTCAAATTATTCCATGTTATCCCTCTCACATTGGTTTGGTACTAGAACGTATATGTGCATGGTTTAAGGTCCAGATAATAAGCATAAAGAGAAAAAATGTAAGGTTCGTTTTGTAAGGTTCGTTACCTAATATAGTCAATTAGCTCTTTAATTGATATCACACACTTTCGCGCCAATTTTTTCTTCATATTTTGGAGGGAAATGATTCCAGAAATACTTACACGCTATCGCAGCCACCGTTTTGTGGATGATTTGGTATGATTTTGGCGAAGCCCCGGGATTCACTGTTTACAATGTAACATTCAAAATAAAGTTTTGTAACACCCTGATCTGATGATTTCATTTTATGTTATCTTCAAATAAAATGCATTTCAAACGAAGTTTGATTTACTATGTTTGACAGAGGAGGTAGTCATAGGATGGCATAAAAGTTAAAGTAAGCATTTTTAAATCGTGTAACTATATTTACTATGAATAAAATATGTATTCATCATTATGGTTTGTTAAATTAATGCACATTCTTTTGGTAGGACCCTGACAGGACTTGTTCTTGTTCGATTTTATGGTTCTAAAAGAACGATAATTTGTACCTGCAAGCTAGGCATTTCTATGCATGCTTTGTCATGGAGTATGTGGGAGTCAAATTATTCTGAGAACATGCAAATCTGTGTTTTTAGAACTAGTATGCTCTTTCTCTCCCTCTCTCTACACTCAACATATGTCTATGTAGAAGACTATATGGTATAAACCATGGAAGATCTTTCAGTAAGGTTTGTTACGGAAAGGTAACGAACTTTACAACAAAAAATCTTTTGTTTTCTACGCACAAACCTTGAAATAAACATGCACTTGCGATTGGAAATTTCATGTACAGTGTGGCTAAGGGCAATAAGCTACCGTACGATTAAAGATATAGGGAACTGGCATTCTAGAACAATGTTGTATCCATAACGAACCTTACAACGAACCTTACATCTTGGGGAAAATTCAAGTCATTTTTGTAAGAATATTAATGTGTTCATGTTGAAAATACTTTGGATATTAGAAATTAATGCATTTTCCTTGAGGAAAATGTTATTTTCATTGGTACTGAGCAATGTTGAAATTTTTATGTTTGAAAATGACAATTGCACCGCTTTATTGAGAAAGCATGATTATATGTTTTAAGCAAACTCACAGTATTTTATTCAACTTAAAAATTTGCCAATACCAGCTGTTTTCAAGTGTTCAGAACTTACTTTACTGTTGACAAATATCTATGAAACTTTGCATGGCGAAGTAAAATTGATCTATTTCCATTTTGAAAATGATTGTTTGGAGTTGCTCTTAATTGTTATTCCACAGAGATAGTGTACGAATCTGCAACCTGTGATGCATGATTTTCTCTGATGTTCATCCATTTAAATAATGAGAGATACCTACCATACAGGAACTGCTGAAAACGAAAGTAGCTCAGCAAATTAATCAAGAAGCGTGTATTATTTTTGTAGCGACAGGTGAAAGGGCTAATTAAAGAGGAGAGTGAGATGAGATGAAAACACTTTAAAAACTGTACGAATCTGCAACCTGTCACTCTAATGGTCAGTAGCGAGTGCGTTGAACAGTCGTGCTTGACTATTACATCAGCCGTATAATCTGGGATTATAAGGGATGCTAAGATAATGATACAAGTAATCGTACCGTCTGAAAGAAAAATGCTGCCACTGACAATAACGTGCCTAAATCACAGTTTTATTCACAAGACATGTCGGCCAGTGGGCAGTAGTTTTTCGCGCCAACTGTCAGTTACTTTACTGACTTCCGGCTTCTTTGAGTAAGCTATTTCCCGGTAACTAGACACATTCAGTGAGGTACAACCCCGGAGGATGTACTCCCATATTAAAGCAATACGGGTAAGCCAACGTATACTTCCTAAGCCAACGTACACAATCTGTTGTCCTTGAAGGTGAAAAATCCGACACCATACCTGTAACATCCGGCGTCCCCCAAGGGACAGTCCTCGGCCCCATTCTTTTTTTAGTCTACATTAATGATTTTCAGACATAGCACTCTACGGCTATTTGCAGACGACAGTATAATATACAAAGAAATTCACTCTATCCAGGATGCAAAAGATCTCCAAGAAGACCTCAATGCAGGGGTATCAGTTATTTTTATACAAGTTTGTTGTTCATACTGAATCAATAAATATCAAATAAAATTATAATCTGTTCAAATTCAGTGTTCAATACATATTGACCTAAATCCAATATATAATGACTGGTCCAACAGGTATATCTGGTCCAAGGGTTACCTGGTCCAAGGAATACCCTGTGTTTTCTATCTGATTGTAACATGTATATTACTTCCAAATGACTGGTCCAAGGATTACCTGGTCCAAGGAATACCCTGTTTGGTCCATTTGATATTTACTTGGACTGGTCCAAGTCCAGCGGTCCAAGTGGATTTGGTCCAAGGAATACACTTACCCAACCCTCAATGCAGGGGCAAGATGGGAACAAGATTGGCTCATGTGCTTTCATCCAGATAAATGTAACATACTTAGTATCACTTCCAAACAAAAACCAATCAAATTTACTTACAAACTTCATGGCCACATTCTCGAAAAAAACAAACTCCACAAAATACCTTGGTGTCACTCTACAGTCAAATCTCAAATGGGACAAACACATTAACAACATCACACCCAAAGCAAATCAGACTCTAAATTTCCTGAAAAGAAACTTAAAAGTTAAATCACAGAAAATCAAAGAACATGCATATAAAGCTCTCGTAAGACCAAAGTTAGAATACTCTCCATGTATCTGGGATCCGACACAAACTAATCAAATAAAACAGCTAGAGAAAGTTCAGCGGCGTGCTGCTAGATTTACCTGTCATAGGTATCACAACACCAGTTCTGTCACAAACATGCTAGAAGATCTAAAGTTAAATTACCGTTCTTTCAGCTCTGAAAGCACCCGCATTTTCAGTTTGATCAGCTCCGTAAGCCCCCTTCTTGTTAACCTAGGTCGGCACATACATACCCATTTTATATGTGAGTACCCCCGGGGGGTACAACACGTCATTTTTTTTCTCATCACAACACTGCTTGCTTATGTAGTGGCGAAATGTGTCGGACACTCTAGTAGCTGATGTTGCAGACGTGAAAATAGGCAGCTAAGATCTTAAACAGACCATCCTATCTACCTTCTGACACTGAGTCGATCATCGCCTAAAGTGTGGGTGTGAGGGGGTGTGGGGGCGTGGCCGAGCGGTTTAAGAGCTCTGTTTCTTACTCACTCGATCATCTCACCGCTGTGTCTGGTGTGGGTTCGAGTCCCGCTCTGGCCACATGTGAGACAAGCCCAGTTCTGCTTGCGGGTGGGTCAGGTGGTTTTTCTGGGGGCTCTCGCCCTACCAACTGATTGGCCCGTCTCATATGAGCTGAAAGAAATTAGTCCATGGGTAAAAAATTTGGGGTGGGCCATTATAACTACAACCCATTCCTAAATCTAATGACTTATTCAATTCTCCCTTCTCGAACTATATACTTTCAATGAAAGGTCATTTGTCCTATTAGCAGTACAGCTGTGTCACACGAAATGACATATAAATAACCAATAAACAGTTTTGACTGGACAGCAATGTGCTATAATAAATCTACGTTATAATCTGTCTTCTTCTAAATGATTGCCATTAAAGCTTTTACTGTATGACAATGATGTTGAAAGATAAAACATCAATATATTCATTATGGCATATTCTTCCTTTTCTCTGGACATGTGCACTTGTGAGAGGATGGTGATAGTACCAAAAATAGATATCCTACTGTAAAAAGAAAAAAAATCAATCGAAAAATAATTCGTTTGATGTTTAAATTTTGACCTCTCATGACCCAAAATTGTTGTGATGTAATTTTGAGAAGGTGGTGATCAAAAGATAAACTGTCACACCTGTTTCTTTTGAAATTTAAGCCCTTGTCAAACTTTGACAATGTGACCGTTATCTGATTGTGACTGACAGCAGCAGGAAAAGTCATTAGATTAAGGAATTAGCTGTATTTACAAAATATTTACAAGGTATAGATCAGAGGCATACTAAAACGCATGCCTATGTTTTAAATGAAAGCCTTAAATTTCTCAACGGTCTTTGGTGAAACCACTGAAGAAGGGAGACTATTCCAATCCGTACTCAGATCCAAGTCATTTAAGAAAACACCTTTTTAACTATCATCTTATCGACTCTCCATTTTGTGAACACGAAGAATGTCTAAATGTTGTAAATGTTTCAGAAACCACAGGACAGAGACCTATAATTATCGTTCCCATAGACTCCCATGGTAATTTGCCCCAAAACCAGACTCATTCATATGCTTCACAACTTATGGTGGACCCCAACACATTCAGCAGACGAGAGATCGCCCCAGGTCGTGTACAAGTGCAGCAAAATAGGGTGTTAGCCAGCATCCAAGGACGGTATTTTTCGCGGTTTAGGGACACCCAAAAATCGCTCAACAATGATTATTCAAAAACACTACATTCGCAATTGGCCAAAACAGCAGTATAGCAAAATATTCAAGAAAGGTTATACTATCATGTGACAAAAGACAGTTGAAAGGTACGCATTTATGACCAATCGTAGGTAGCGTTACATCTTAAATTTACCGCGGTGGATCTGCCCACACTTTCGGCCAATCGCTTGCAGTGTAACAATTACGGGTCTTTGTTCCACAAAACAGTTTTCTTAGAATGTCCTAAGTTTAGCCCACACTTTGGGCCAATCGCTTGCAGCGTAACAATTACTGGTATGTGTTCCACAAAACAGTTTTCTTAGAATGTCCTTAGTATACTCAGTCTCGACGAACTATGCTCCGAAGTGTTGCTGGCCTATTATTTCCAAGAGTTAATACTATCAATACTATCATTGGGTTATTAGGAGATCACCAATGCAAATTATTAGAAGGCTCAGCTGAGTTGACACTAGAAGAAAATAAACTTTTGTTTGACATGGTCTTTAACTATATTGATGAAACGGTGGTCGACATAACGAAGTCGCCGCACAAAACGAATCTTTTACTTAGTACAAAGAAACATTGTTTGTAAAAGAAAGCGCATGATGTATTATCATGATTTATTTTTCTCTCTTTCTTCCTCTTTTTCTTCCTCTATGCTGAGATATCTCAGCTCTATGTCTGCCTTCTGCTGTATGCTGGACAATGACTTTATAGAACCTAGCCAAAATGAATGGCGTTCTCCTTGTATACTGGTGCCAAAATCTGATGGGACATTTCGAATGTGCACAGACTACAGAAAAGTAAATAAATTCTGTCACAAAAACTGACATATTCCCATACCAAGATTCGATGACTGCATCGACAACATAGGTCATGCCAAATACGTGACAAAATTCGATCTGCTGAAAGGGTTTTGGCAGATTCCACATTTCGCGAGGGCTGAGCTATGTTTTGCATTCTACGAGGAGTGCTATCATGGACATGGTTATAAAGTAATTAATGTAGTGTGCGAAAAGGACAGAATGAGATGTGGCTCTGCGCATGAACTTTTGTGTCCATATACTTTATGTGGTGCTGGGACTTATGTACATATGTATATACTTCAATGGTAATGACTAAAATATCCGAAGAGAGATGCACACACAACGGGCTCAAACGTCATTTTATACAAAAAAGTACAAATAGGCAATGATCAGGAAATGACGCAATCAGAAAGAAATTCGAGGGGTGGGAAAAAACTAAAATGACACTTAAGTACTTATACCAAATTACCATGAAAACATGTCGTAAGCCGAGTGAGCAGCTATTCCCCAATAGGCGGCCGCTCAATTACCCGAACTGAACTTAAAGAGTTTTGGCACCTTTTTTGAACAAGTATTACTGTTACAGATAATAAATTATAATTTCTTTTACACCCACTCTAATTACCACTTGGCATCTCCTAAGGTAATTAAATCAATGACAAATAGCCCATTTGCAAAATCATCAAGGTAGCCATGTTCCATCTCTTATCGATAAAATCATTCCCAGAAGTCTGTGTACTTGATAAATCATGACATGGCGGCATCTGTTTACATAAACGACTGCCTGTCAAAACTATTAATTCCCATGAATTTTTATCATGACAGCAGACTCCCACATCAAACCAGTTATGAATTTTGCTTCCTTAGACGCCAATTTCAAGGGTTAGTGGCTAAATACATATTGTTTGCAAATGAGTGACTCTCGAGTCCAGCATGGACAAGTTTAGTGCCCAGGGGTATCAGTATGAACCAGAGTATTCAATGTATTTACAAACTTGATCAGCACTTATTGGAGCATTTGTACATGTGCATAAATACAGTAATGTTGTTAATAATAATAATAATTATACAAAAGGCATGAATAAAAAATGTTATTTCATATAAATACTCTAGCAATATATCAACAGACCTGCATGTCTGCTATGATACAGTCTGGTTCAAATGCTTTTCAACCACCATTTTTGCTTAGAGTATGAAAATGTTATTAAATCCAAATTTTTGTTCCCAAAATCGGGTGTCCATTTTTTGCAAAGAGCTCTATTCTTTGTAGGGTTAGGTATATAACAAAACACCTTATACCCATTCCCATTGTCACCATACAGAATTTTGCCTTGCATGTAGGCATTTAACACTGCTACAATTTGTCTGCTGCCAAAACAGAACAATTCTGGCTAATAACAATTTACTGAGATAACAGACCCCTGCATGTCATGACTGGAGATTTTATCAGCAGTAATGGTGGTCATGCTGGTTCCAACTTTGATTAGCTAGAACAGCTAACTAAAGAAATTATTTGGAGAATTAAATATACCATAATCATTTATATTATCAGAGAAGAGAAATAAGCTTCACATCATAAAAAGGTGCCAAAACACTTTAAATATGAAAACGTACATATAAGGCTCAAAAAGCACAAAAATTGGACTCCAAAACACAAAGCAATTAGAACCACAACAGAAGTATTGCCTTGGAACGATCAGTAATATAAAATTACTGGGGGATTTAAAAAAGTACAAGTAGGCAAAGATCAGGAAAAGGCGCAATCAGGAAAAGACTCCCACTCCAAAAACCAAGGTGGGAAAAAAAACAAACTAACAATCAGGTACTTATACCATGAAAACATTTCGTAAGCCGAATGAGCAGCTATTTTCCCAATAGGTGGCATAAATCAAACCGGTTTTACAGGCGCCTAACCTCAACCTCATCTTCTGTTGTGGTTCACAACATTTAGTTAGTTGTTCGGTCCTCGTGGTGAATCTCTAACTAGTCAATGAATCATCAAGGACAAACGAATAAATCATGATAACCACCTTGATGAATCAAAAACAAGGACTCAACAGACTCAGTAAGCTGCCCGACGGCGCCGAATAACTTACTGAACCCGGAGCAAAGGAAAAACACCAATTCAAAGTTTTTATAGTAAACGTTTCTGGGAGGCGGCAAGACGAGAATAGAACTTTTAAAAAGTGTAAAAGAATTTTAATAACTACGTCTTGTAGACGGTGTTCCAGGAAGTGGAGGAATATCCTATCAACACAGAACATAGGTGGCCGAGTTTGTCTCAAGGGCCGAGTTTGTCATGGGCCGAGTTGGTTATGGGCCGAGATGTCCTGGAATCATAATATCCGGTCAATGCCTAGCCTGGTTCCCGTCGTCAAACCGGCAACCGTTTTTGACGCCTGGCACACACGAATAATGCAGGCCTTCAGTGGACGAAAAAACATGGCGCCCT
The DNA here is from genome assembly GCA_964017185.1 of Rugalucina vietnamica. NCBI lineage: Eukaryota > Metazoa > Mollusca > Bivalvia > Lucinida > Lucinidae > Rugalucina > Rugalucina vietnamica. The sequence continues at coordinate 83,888,842 of OZ024869.1, read as the reverse complement.
TCCGATTGATTTTGTATGGAGACGGTAAGAAAATCGAAATTGTGAACAAACTGTGAGTAGGCATCCGACGGCATTTCAATTTTTAAGACAATTAGCATATGAGAAACTCGAAAATGAGGGTGGAAATGAATGCCGGAAATTGATATGTTCACAATTATCCCTGAAAAATCGGTAATCGACGGCGACAGGACAAGTTAAAGCTTTTCTAAAAAGCTTGCAATCTTTCAGGGTCAGGTATGAAAGCCTATGCTGAAACGAGCGTTGATATCCGAGCTAGATTTTTTGATAAAAATCACTAGAAATGCTTTTTGTGTAGAATTTGTAGGTAAAAACTTTTTTTTTTAATTTATAAGTGCACAATTAATCAGTTTACAGTGTGTAATTTACCTATCAAGAGGGGAAGGTGGACGTACAGGGGGAATTAGACAACAAATAAATCACAACCCCTGAGAATTAAATAGAGCCTTATTATCTAGGTGTGGCGAATTAGATGCTATACGAAAAAACTATATAAAATATATAGCAAAATTGACAGCCAGCCCAGGGAATTTGGGATACCAAATTTCAATCTATGGGGAATTCTGGGGGAATTAGACCTCAATTTTTCAAAATTGTCTAATTCCCCCTGGGTATCCCGCCGTCTTTTGGTCTGTGTATTAGATAAAGTTGAATGGTGATAAAAAGGATGTTGAGCATGGTCTTTAATTTTCACATTCCAGAAAACCATGGTGCAAAGAACTGTAAGAAAAACAGGGTCGGAAAATTGATGCCTGAACGGAGAGAAGCTATTTTGACGAAAAATCAACGCAGTATGCTGATTTCTATTGCTACATGTATGTTCATTATGACATGACATTTCACAGAAATATGTAGAATTCACCCTGAATTTGAATTGAAACTGATTTGCTGTCTGGTTATTGGGAAATGCGTGACTTGTTTAATTTTTTAATTAAATTATTTGAATTGCTTCAGCTGACAGTTAAGATATTTGTAGGTGCACCCACAGATATGGCAGAGGCATATTATTCTGCATAAGCTAAAACAGGCTGGGGTCCATCATCTACTCTTCACTGAAAAAATGGGATCAGACTCAAATTCAACCATTTGTGTTGCCTAATCTGTAAGTCCCTGTCAACAATTTTTCTGTCATGTTGACAAAAAGCGGCAAGTTTATGTAGGTCATGTAGTTGACTAGTTCTTTGAGGAGAACTAGTCTAACTGTAGGACACTACAGGGCCCTTGTGCTGTTCTAGGCCTGGACCTCTTAATGCTCTGGAGTCTGACGCTGTACGACTTAGCAGCTGCGCTGCCCTCTTTTTATATGACAGTTATTGTGTGCCTTTAAAATTATTTCATAGTCATGTCTGTGCAAAATTATTTAAGGCCATAGAAAATGATTTTTTAGATTCTCATTCCCACCCGCCGCTGTTCAAAATCCTCCAAAAAATTTTCATTTTGGTCAGAAAAGAAAAAAAATAATAAAAAGGTCAAGATAATGTAAAATATGAACCGTCTCTTGGGAAAACCAACAATGTGGTTTTGGAACAGGTCCGACACAAACTGACCTGTACAGTCACAGGAAAGAAGTTGAAGCTTGAAATTTCTGATTTAAGAAGAAGAGTAAATTGTACTAATCCTTATGGCGAAAACAAAGTTTTCTGCAAAGCTGATCTGCGTCTTTGGTTTCCCTTAAGCATATTGATGTTTTTCTCATGAGACGGCGCATTATATTTCAGATACTTATTAATTGCCTTTGTGTCTTTCATTACGAAAACATGCCCGTGCAATAAACAGAGATTTTTTTGAGCTTTAAAAATTGAAAATTTTCAGCTGAAAAATTTTGATATTTACTTATTTTTGCTCAAAACATAGGTACATGTAAGAACTGCCCAAAAAATGGAAATTTCCAGTAACACAATCTGTGTTTTGAGCAAAAATAAGAAAAATAGGTATACCCCTGCAAATCCCAGTTTTTCTATATAAAAGTTAGGGTTCAGGGGGGTAAGGAGGTATACATTTCATGGACATGTTTTCCTGATGCACCCCGGAACTTTAAAAAAATTGGTTGAGAATCAAACTTTCTCTGGTCTAGCCGGTGGTTGATTTAATACAGCAATAACACCATCATGTTGCAGTCGTTACCCCCCCCCCACACACACACACACACACACTCTTGTTCAAACACACAGTAAACAAATTGATTACAATAGTGATAATACTAAAATTAATAACATTGAAACATTGAATAAAATATAAAATAGTAAATGATAATCATTCAACATAAATCACAAGTAGTAATCTCATGTATCTTGGTTTTAAATTTCAGGGAAGAAGGTGGACTTTTCAGATCAACCAGTATTTGTACCAAGTATTTTCCCTAGAAACAAGAAAACACCCTGTATGACCCATAGTGTCAGGAAAGCAGGTGAGACATCATGTATAATTATTTTAAAAACTGTACCATCACTTGCACAAATTTCAGTCTAAATTGTTGGATCTCATGACCACAAAAAGCATGACCATACTTTTATAGGCTCCAGACAAGATTTTGTTAACCAACAGTTCTCTGATTGAATAAACTTGTAAAACATGTAATTTGCTTGTGTGAATTGATGCTGAACGTCCCAGTCAACAGCAGAGGTCATGTCAAGATGTTGCATCCATTTTATGAGACTTCTATCCGAAATTAGGATGTAACGACATCCGAAAAGTGCTTTACATACAAACACCCTTGGAAGTAAGCCATTAAGTCTTAAGACTTATATGTATGGATGACTTGAACCACTTTTCTTGGGCAGGCTCAGACCCGAGTGTTTCACCAGAAATCTGATAGTCAGTCAGTAGCCTAATAAGCTTTCAATAGATGCAAAAGCAGCCTATCTATTTTTTTAGTACCCAATGGGCGGGGGCTTTATGCATAAATGAGCCGCGCCTTGAGGAAATCAGTCTTCAGGGTTTTCAACCAAGTTCGGCCTTAACCATTCTGTAAAGTCACAGAAAAAGGCAAGAGGCTTGAAATTACATATGTAAGAAGAAAAGAAATTGTACTATCCATGTAGTGAAAAAAGGTGCTGATCTTCTGTGCAGTTACTGCACAGCTGATCTGTGCCTTTGTTTTCGGATAGGCAAAATTCGGCTTTCTTATGATGTGGCCCAAATATTAATTTTTTATATACAATAAGCTATTGAATCATTCTTCAATGTTCCTCCAGGTATCTTGTTATGGTATTTTACTTATATTTTCAAATTTTCTACATTTAATTTAAAAGAAATAATTTCCTAGCAGAATTGTAGTCTCAAAATGTGCAACAAATATTGTAAAAATGGCTAAATTTTCAGATTAATAAGTATTTGAGCCAAAACAAAAGTACTGGTCAGTTCAGCTGTAACTCACACTATAAACCTGTGATGCAGCCAAATTTCTTACTTGCATTATATTGATGCAACATCATGTCACATGACGAAATGGTGTGCGATGATAAGAAGCTGTATTAATTGGGCAACAACTGACACCAAAGAGTTACATGACATGTACTTGTTTTACTGTCAGTTGTTGCTTAATCAATCAAGTCTCATATCACCAGATTCGTTTTAGTCACATGTTATGCAGTGTTGCATCAATATGTCTTAAATATACTATTTCAGGATATGACACACTATCACCTATGAAGCAGTCATGCTTCCAGAAGAGGAAGTGAAATGACAGTGTCGGTGAAAACATGCAAGCTGGTCGCCCCAAAAGAAGACTTACTTTTTTGTTAAGCTCAACTGTGCCCAATCATGATTACAGTACAGGTGTCGCGAGACCTTAAGCGATTGTGCATCGCGAAATTTTTTTTAATCCCTTCTAAAAACGTTTGGCGAGTGACTCACATGTGACTTGCCAGTTTTTACTAATAAATTTGCGAGTTGCTCAACCCTTCGCGCAAAGTTCTTTTTGTTTGTCGCGCATGGATGTACATGTAGCATACATTTATCGTGCTCGATCGGCCTGATCTGCATCTGCAGTCAGTTGCTACATAAACATGTATACATGTAAATATTAACTGAGTCCCAAAGCTTTTTAACAGATTGAGCATGTGCATTATTGCGTATCGGTGTTTGATACGAAAGAAGTTAAGGACATGTACACATACCTATGGTATCTCTACGGGTCATGTTTAAGCACTTTCGCGTAATGTAAACCTTGCTATATGTACATAAACCGGGATATGTTGCATTCGTGATTTGAATTGTGCATGCATGAATGATGGTATAAAAGAGTGATACATATATACATGGATCAGAATGCACAAAAATGCAGTTTATAGTGTCTTAAATGATACTGCAAGCTCATGGAGTAAGCTGTACTGTCATCAATACCTGACATTTAGAAAACAACATCGAGAAATTAAACATAAAGGCAACATGTTGTTGCACGTGTTTACTAAAGATACTGATTGAATACATGTACGTACATGTAGCTGACGTTGTACAATACAAGCAACTACATGGCGCACTTCCAGTGTTACAGTGTAGATTTGTACATGGGATGCCACTTTGTATATTTACATGTCTGTTGTAAAAATTGAATAAATGAATTAAGGCGTTGTCTGTTATAGGCAAATTCATCATGTCCATACACTGAAAACGTCAATTTCAAATGCCTACAAACGTTAACACCCTGAGTGACATGCAAGTTGTAAAATATGATGTTGATGACTACAAATTTTGATGCAGTTAGACGTCATGCTACATTTGCATGTGCATTGAAATACCGGTTTCTTTTAAACTTTATGTAGTCTACCACTGATACATTTTTAGCTCACCTGAGCCGTCAGGCTCACAAGGTGAGCTTATAGTATACCCATGCTCCGTCGTCCGTCCGTCCGTCGTCCGTCCGTCGTCCGTCCGTCCGTCGTCCACCATTTTCAAAGATCTTCTTCTCTGAAACAGCTTGGCCAATCAAAGCCAAATTTTACATGAAGCATCTATGGGAAGGGGGAACCAATGTGTATATAAATAATCCAGGTCGCATGACCAAGATGGCCGCCATGCCCATATATGGTAAAAACCCTTCAAAAATCTTCTTCTCCGGAACCACTGGACCGATTTCAACCAAACTTGGCATGAAGCATCGATGACTCAAGTACTACAATGTATATATAAATCATGACCTTGCGGTGACCTTGACCTATTTTACGGCAAGGTCAACATAGGTCGCCTTTGCATTTGAATGGGAAAAATTGTTAAATTGTCATTTAAAGGAAAAATCTTGCAGAAAATGAGCAGTAGGACTGAATATTAATGATTCTGAAAAAAATTGGACCCCAGGGGCTCATATGCCCCCACCCCCGGGCAATATACATGTACATTACCATAATATTCAAACATCATCTCCTCTGAAACCGCTTGGCCAATCAAAGCCAAATTTTATGTGAAGCATCAATAGGAAGGGGTAATCAATGTATATATAAATAATCCAGGTCACATGACCAAGATGGCCGCCATGCCCATATATGTTAAAAACCCTTCAAAAATCTTCTTCTCCAGAACAGGTGGATCGATTTCAAAGAAACTTGGCATGAAGCACCGATGGCTCAAGCACTACAATGTGTATATAAATCATGACCCTGTGATGACCTTGACTTATTTCACGGCAAGGTCAACATAGGTCGCCAATGCATTTGAATAGGGAAAACTTTTAAAATGTCATTTAAAGTGAAAGTCTTGCAGGAAATGGGCAGTAGGACTGAATATTAATGATTCTGAAAAAAATTGGACCCAAGGGGCTCATCTGCCCCCACCCCGGGGCAATATACATGTATATTACCATAATATTCAAACATCTTCTCCTCTGAAACCGCTTGGAGAATCAAAGCCAAATTGTATGTGAAACATCTATGGAATGGGGGAATTAATGTATATATAAATTATCTAGTTCACATAACCAAGATGGCTGCCATGCCCATATATGGTAAAAACCCTTCAAAAATCTTCTTCTCCGAATTTTGAGGACCGAGCTCAAAGAAACTTGGTATGAAGCACCAATGGCTGAAGTACAACAATGTAAATATAAATCATGACCCTGTGGTGACCTTGACCTATTTTACGACAAGGTCAACATTCTAAGGTCGCCAATGCATTGGAATGTGGAAAACTTTTAAAAAGTCATTTGAGGTGAAAATCTTGCAGGAAATGGGTAGTAGGACTAAATATTAATGATTCTGAAAAAAAATGGACTCATATGTCCACACCCCGGGGCAATATACATGTATATTACCATAATATTCAAACATCCACTCCTCTAAAACCACTTGGCCAATTGAAGCCAAATTTTATGTGGATCATCTATAGGATGGGGGAACTAATGTGTATATTAATAATCTAAGTCACATGACCAAGATGGCCACCATGCCCATATATGGTAAAAACCCTTCAAATATCTTCTTCTCTGAAACCAATAGATTGATTTTAATGAAACTTGGCATGAAGCATCCATGGACAGAATATTGATTAGTCTGAAAAAAGAAAACGGCCCAAGGGCTTCATCTGCCCCTGCACTGGGGTTAAATACCATAATATTCAAACATGTTTATTGGTATATGCAGCAGACTCAGGTGAGCGTTTACAGGACCATTGGTCCTCTGGTGTTTATTTGGGGAAATAAGATAAAAAAGGTATTTTTATAGGAATCATCCATCCATCCACCCGTCTGTCTGTCCGTTCATATCTAGATAGATAGAATCTATTTAATCTAATCTAATCTAATCTAATCTAATATAATCTAATCTAATAGGGTGTTATGCAGTCAAATTATCAATCAACATAATTAATCTTAATTGCACACATTTATTGTCTGATTATGAATGATGCAAATGGAACAATTTAAGATCAAAGCAATGATTTGGATAACTTTTTTAAACTTAAACGAATGTTTAACACGGCTCTTCTTTTCAGGTCAGGGCAATAATGGATTAGTAATTATGGTAATCAGTCTAACATAAACAAAGTAAACAATGTTTCTAAACCAAAGCAAAATTTATACATGTAAATAAATAGACTGAACTTATATATCGATCTCAAATTGCATCTGGCGAGTCATCTCGCAATCTCATTTACGTCGCGCATGTTAGAAAAATAGTTATGCGCATTTGTGAGTGCCTCGCGAATCACTCGCGAGGGCATTGGGAGTAAAGATAACCCCCTACATGCAACATCGTGCAACTGCGTAATCGCTCAAAGCATCGCGACGACTGTACTGTACCTCAAACCTGTAATCTTAAATACTGGAGAGGAGGTTCCACAACTAACATTAGTCACTGTGCAGCTGGTACTCTGATGAAGATTCCAGCTCGTAAATTCTCTTTTGATGAAAAACTGTTTCTTTATTGGAAACTTAAATGAGAATCTGGCTCAGTCCTTTGACATTAGTTTTAGTCACATATCCAGTGTTTTCAGCATGTGTATAAATTTTCTGTATGTCTTGAGTTACTGTTTGAAATGCAAAGCTCAGATAGTGATATAGCGGAGGGCTATGACTAATTCTCAAACTTGAAAGTTGTGCTTGACAATATAGATTAGATGCCAAGAAAAAGACTTCTCCAATTACAAACATCATGATAGGGTGAAGATTCTTGTGGGACTGTCTCCAAACCAAGCTGTGAATTATGTGTTAAGCGCCTGGGAATGAAGACCATCTGATTAACACATTACAAATTAATGTACATGTATATTTTGTTCCACTTCCCTAATGGTGCTCCTCGACATGAAGATGTCTTTGTTTCTTTGATTTGTGGTTAAACTGTTAACATCCCTGTTGACAATTTTTGGCTTGAGTCTATTGAGCTATTGTAGTCGCCTCGGTCATGCGTGTTCCCATTCCTGTGCATGTAACACTTGTGGTATAGTTTTCTAGAAGTCCACATAGTGTGTACATTCTCTTAACTCCAAAAATCCACTTTGGTCATTAGACACCCATGGTGCAAAAGGCAGTAAAACCAATTAGCAGGGCTAATTTCAGTTAGCAGCATCTGATAAGAAATTCCAGGTAAGGAACATCTGCTCTGATCAGCATGTACAAATGACCATACAAAATCCTTAATACAGAACCGATTTAGACCATTGAAAATGTAATGTTGCTTAACTTTTTATGATTATTTCAATTATTTTGATTAAATTGTATTTTGATGAAAAGTGAACAAAAATTATTTTTGGGTTTGGTTTGTACTGTAAAATACCTGGAATTCTGGTTATCAGATTACAGTAAATCCGACCATTCCTTGCATAATTAACCAGGAGATGCAGCTAAACACTGATAAGCTGTATAGAATCACAGCAGGTATTACAGCATAAGTGGACACCGCACTTTACCCCCAAAACAGAAGAAAATGGGGGTAAAGTGCGGTTATTCCGCTTATCGGAAAAGATGGCGATGACGTCATCGATAAGATTACCTGTGAACTCACGGGTACAGAGTCAATAAATACACAGACTTAATACACATATTTGTGCGGGCAAACGCGTGTTAAATTGTAAATATACGTTGAAATTAAAGCTGAATTAACTAAAATAAATTTAACTTAATATCAGAACCACTGAAAAAGAATTATCCGCCATCTGTCTGAAAAATTATTCTGGCAAGGTTTGTTTTAAATTCGGAAAACTGAAGGAGCTACAGAGAAAGAGTACTATGTAATTGGATAACCTTTTCCAATGTATTCACTTATTTATTTCAGCTCACATTTTTCTAGAATTATTTTCATCTAACGGCAGCTTATGCATATTTCACGATTTAATTTTGTAATTATGATAATTTAATATAACAATAGATAGAAATGCACAATATTCGTGCCGTTGAAGTTGTTCAGTTTTAAAATCCAAGCAATGTGTGGTATGTTATTTAAAATCTTAAGTATGTCTCCTCCAAAAACAGATCCTACAAAATGACAGAAGAAATTCTACGGCGTAAGATTGTCATAAAAAATTTCAATTTGATTTGAGACTTAAGTGCCTAAAATATGGTGCATATTAAATAACGAGAGATCAAAGCCGCCCGCGCTTGTCGAAAAATCAAAATATTTAACTATAAATAAACACGGAAATATTGCGCTATTCACAATGTTTTCCTTCCAAATTCAAAATATATGCATTCTGGGAACAACCTTTCCTCATTACACAACAAAACTTCTAAAGATTTTGGCGTTTTGTGTCATTTGTGCAAATAAAATATAACGTGTGTTGGCTTTTAATAAAGCCGCCATTACTGACTTGTACCCGTGAGAGTGACCCGGATGCTGGCTGATGACGTCACGCCATCTTTTCCGATAATCGGAATTGAGATAAGAGGATGTACACAGTATGATATCTTGACAACGACAACCACTCATCAAAAAGCATTCATACTTGGACCATAGATACCGTGTACGATTAGCTTTCATTCCATGGCATCAGGTCCCTGATTCCAGGCCAATGGTGGGGCTAGAGGTTAAATTTAGAAAACCATTTATAATGGCTTTTTAGCTCACCTGAGCCGAAGGCTCACAAGGTGAGCTTATAGTATAGTAGTCGAGCCGGCGTGTGTCCGTCCATCCGTCCGTCCATTCACATTTTCAAACTTGAATATCTCTAAGACAACAAGGCCAATTGTAATCAAATTTTATCTAAAGCATCATTGAGGAGGGGGAAAGGTTGTATTAGGTTTTGGGTAAGGTCGGATCAGAACTCTGGTTTCCATGGCAACAGATAGCTCCCATAGACTTACAATGGGAAAAACATAAAAAAAAATCTTCTTCTCTGAAACCACAAGGCCTAGAGCTTTCATATTTTGTATGTAGCAAATATATATATACTTATAGGTCACTGTGACCTAGTATCATGGATCTGTGATTTTACCTTATATCTTTACACTCAGTATATTTTCTTACTTCTCTCAGATTATGGGTGAGTATGACCAGACCTTTGAACAATGTAATTATAGGTCATTGTGACCTAATTTCATGGTTGTGATTTTGCCTTATATGTGATTTTGCCTTATGCCTCAATTGGTATATGAACATATTTCTTTCACAGTATGTTTGCGTATGACAAATTTACAAGGCCTTTGACCTGTTGAAAGTAGTTGTAGGTCACTATGACCTTATTTCATGGTTCAGTGATTTTGCATTTTATCTTGGCACTCAATTGATATATGAACATATTTCTTTCACAGTATGTTTGTTTATGACAAGACTTTTGACCCGAAATTAGTTGTTGGTCACTGTGACCTAAAATCATGGTTCAGTGATTTTGCCTTATATGTTGGCACTCAATTGGTATATGTTACACCCATGGGCGGTTTGCCTTTATTACGTCAGGGTGAACATTTGTCACCACCATGACAGGCATATGTACCAGCCAGGTTTCAAACCTGCAACCCCTTGCTAGCTAAGAAAATACACTATCCATTAAATCACCATGGCTGTATATGAACAAACTGCTTTCATAGTATGTTTGCATATGACAAGACCTTTAACCCAAAGTAGTCGTAGGTCACTGTGACCTAATCTCATGGTTGAATGATGTTGCCTTGTATCTTGACACTCAGTTGGCACTGTATATTTTCATGCTTATTTCAGACTCTGATTTGCCTTATAGTTTAGTACTCAATGGGTAAGTGAAAATATGTTTGCATATGATCAGACATAAAGTAATGCTGGGTCACTGTGACCTAATTCCAGGTTCCAGTGATATTGCCTTGTATCATGGAAACTCGGTATATGACCATACTTCTTTCACAATATAAGTGAGGCCATTAAACCTTAGAAATAGTTCACTGTCACCTTATTTCATGGTTCAGTGATTTTATCTTATAGAAACAAGGCAAAAGGGTGTGGTAAACCTCAGGTTTTGACGAGTCTTGACTCCCATTTTCCTAGTTTTAATAGTTTATTAGAGTGTCACATATCAAATACATACAATATATATACATATTTATAACAAGCTAAAATATATTTGATATCCAGTCTGTATAGACTTACGAGACACTATATGCTGCTTTTAAAAACACGATACATGCATCACAGATATTTCAGAATATACATCAGATAAAACCTAAGAAACAGAATGTAACAGATTTACAAAATTTGCTTCATAATTATGAAACAAGAGAAGCATTCATACATAATAAAACTGAGAAAGATATATACAAAGTGTCGTTAAGCCACTAAAAGTTTTAAGTCAACAAGATTGCAAGATATTCCTATGTAATGTTTGCTTGTCTTCATGTTTTATGCATTGAATTTAGTATTTTTAGATAGTAGTTGATATAATGCACATTTCCTGAAGTTTTCACATTTATCGGACTGATTTTGACTGAGTTTTTTAGCCATTTTTATGTATGCAGTAATTAGACTTTGTTGTGATTCGTCCCACAAATACTTTTTCAGTCCAAGCAAACTTATCTTTTATGCAATTTTCATGATTTTTGGTCACAGTATAGACATTTATGTTATCTTTGCATTAGGCTGTAAATCTTTTGCATACTCTTCATATTTTATATGTTATTTAAGGGAATCTTGAAATTTTAGGGCCTGTGCTTTTTAAGTAAATGACTGTATTATTTAATTAAATTGACTTTTTCTGGTGAGAAAACTTATTAAAGCATATTATTATAAAGTCAGTGTTTATACTTTTATAACATTTAAGGAAATCTTTGATTATGTGAAATTTACTTCAGTTTTTATCTTGCTTTCTGTAAACCTAAGGGACCTTTTTGCCTGTCACCTTTAACACCTTTAAAGTTGCAAATGTGTAACTTTTTTGGGTCTGGAACTGGAAGAGTCCATTTTTACTAGGTTAAGCAGATATGTGTTAAATATATAAACTTTAAAATGGCCTTTTAAAATGCTTTTTGTTCCATGTATTGAAAGTTTTTGTCATATTAAACACTGTAGTTGTAACAATTTTTGTATATTTTGCATATTTTAGCTTTAAAACCTGTTTTTAAACTGGAAGTGACCATTAATGTAATTGGTAAATGGTAGCATTTTTGGGTATGGGGCTGTCAATTCTCGAATTATTCACGTAGCATTTTTGGGTATATAAGGGGCTGTCAATTCTCGGATTATTCACACGTCCTTGTGGTGGGAATATGGATTAAGTCCGTTTGGCACAGGATGACGTTAAAAGCCTAATCTTTACTACTACTACTACTCGGATTATTCACGTCCTTGAGGTAGGGACATGGATTAAGTCCGCTCGGCCCAGGATGACGTTAAAAGCCTGCACTATACTACTACTACTCGGATTATTCATTCTGTGTTTCATTCTCCTCTCTGGATTAACAGTGAAATTCCAAAGGATTTAATTAATTATTTATTTTCTTATTTTTGGACTTGGCAAATTTTTGGCTTTTGAACATTTTACTTAGAATTTGTATAAGTCCGTGGAACTTTTTAACTTAGTTATTTTTGCACCTGTTTATTTTCTTAGATATTCTAAGTCCACATAATTGTAAGAACTTTGTAGCTTTTTTCATAGCTAAATAAGTATTAGCATTTAAGAAATTTAACCTACTTTTGGCTTTATTTCTAAATTAATTTACCCAAGAGTCATAATAGATTATGAAGCTTAAATTGCAATTTACTGCCTCTTTTGTAATTTTGGTTGCATAATTTGTCATTTTTGCTGTTGTTCTGTTTACATGCTTGCTTTGACAATGCTTTTGATGAAAAAGAAAGATTATTAAAACTATATTTATGAACTTCATTTCCTTGTTGTGTGGTCATTTTTAAGGGCTTAACAAGCAAGGGCTAGACTTATAATTTCTATGAGTTTAAGCCTGGTTTGTTAGAGGAGGAATTTCGGACTTATCTTCAAACTCTTTCATGAAGATTTGGTCATCATTATTGACATTCTAAAACAAAGTCTGTGGTGTCGGCAATCCTGATAGAATCAATTTACCCAACATTTGAGGTAAAACCGCAAAAGTGCATACTGTGTCTGAATAAACCCCCTTAACTGCGCCTAAGATCATGAGCCTCAAAACCGTCTTCTGGTCTAGAGGCGCAGCCTGCTAATCTTCGCCAGAGTTTAAAAGACAGGCTCCAGCCAATTTTGGCAAGGTTTATTGCTCTGAACACATTAATCGGTCTTCAGCTCTCGAGGCACAGCCGGCTAATCTTTTACGGAGTTTGAAGCGCAGACTCCTGTCAATTTTAGCCAGGTTTACAACAAGGGCAGGCTTAAAAGTCAAGTTTGCCCTAATCAGTAATGTTTGACAAAAGCCAGAAGCAGCAAAGTGTACTGTCCTGCGACAGCTCTTATTGAGTCATGTTAGGACTGAGCCTTTGGAATTGTGGGCAGACGACAAATGGGCACCAGATTATGAGTAAATGTAAGCTCACCTGGAGAGCCTTAGGCCCAGATGAGCTAAAAATTAAAAACCTCCTTGGCCAAGCTCATGTGCCGGTAAATGTCCTTTGTAGATATGCAAAAAGCTGTTATCAGCAATACTTGATAGGAAACATTCCAACACCGCCTCTTCAGTCTAAAATCCTGTTACTTTCTCAAATTAGGAAAGTAATAATAGAGGGACCAGAAATAAATGCAACTAGAAATTGGCTGCAGGCAAGGTTTTCAGTATACCCCCCCCCCTCCCCCCCCCCCCCCCCCCCCCCAGCAAAATTATCTGAAGCTGGCCAATAACTTCCCAAGTCAAACATGCAGAAAATTTGTCAAAGATATCTTTTCAGCATTATAATTCTTTATGTACATCCTCAGTATGCCAGTCACATCTTATATGATATTAAAAGAATATATTGAAAGCTTGAGGTTGATTTCACTGTATGCACTATGATCATTTATATTGTTTATCATGAGAAATGGTAAAAAATTGGCTAAGTTAAATAAAAGCTGTAAATGTCAAAAATTAACTTTTCAGCATGTAAATAATTCATGCACATCTAAAATATATCTGGAACAAATCTACAAAGAATTTAAAAGAAACGCTGAAAGCCCTAAGAGGAGTTGATTTCACAAAGTATGCACTACCAACCATTATTGTATATAAGCAATGTTCAAAAATGACTATGTTGAAAAATGCTGTAAATTTGTCAAAAATTATTTTTTCAACATTATAATTCTTCATTGACATCTTCAATATGTGTGGAACATGTCTGCAAAGTATTGAAAAGAAATACTGAAAGCCCTTTGAGGAGTTGATTTCACTAAGTATGCACTACCAACCATTATTGTATATAAGCAATGGTCAAAGAATGACTATGTTGAAAAATGCTGTAAATTTGTCAAAATTCATTTTTTCATCATTATAATTCTTCATGCACATCTTCAATATGTGTGGAACATGTCTGCAAAGTATTGAAAATACTGAAAGCCCTAGCAGGAGTTGATTTCACAAACTATGCACTACCAACCATTGTTGAATATGGCAATTATCGAAAATTGGCTAAGTTCAAAATGCTGTAAATTTGTCAAAATTCATTTTTCAGCATAAAATTCTTCATGCATATCTTCAGTATCTCTGGCCTGAGATAAACATCTTTATCTCAGCTCTGGCACATATCTGCAAAGTATCAAAAGAGAATATTTAAAGCTGTAGGAAGAGTTGATTTCACAAAGTATGCACTATTAGCACTATGGCAAACATTCTATGCATAGGTTTAAAAAGTCCCATAACTCTTGCAAAACTGACCCTTTGGCCCCCTTAATTCATATCACACATGTGTTGTCTAATGTTGCAGGTGTGTTGAAAATTTGAAGAACATCGGGCAAAAACTACTTAAGTTATTCAGCAAAGATGTCAAAATGTTGATAGAATCACGGACAGGCTGAAAACAGTATACCCCCCTAAAACTTCGTATTGCGGGGGGTATAGTTAAATTTAAACTCCCTACATAAACATTGGGGTTAGTAACTCGAAGTCATTGTAAGTTCCCCTACTTAAAACATACTTTTGATGGTCTTAAGATGAATACTTTATAATTTACGCTCTTGCTGTTCAAGTAACTCTAAGCTTTCGTAACTTTTTAGCTCGCCTGCACGAAGTGCATAGAGCTATTGTAGTCACCTCGGTCGTGTGCGTCCGCGTCCGCGTCACACTTTCGGTTAAAGTTTTTTATAAGTCTATATCTCTTGACCATGTTGATGGATCAAGTTGATACTTTGCATGTTGCTAGATATTGGTATGAAATACTTTGCATGTTGCTAGATATTGGTATGAAGTTTTACACAGTACCATCATGACCCACCGTGGGTGACCTTGAGGTCAAGGTCACGGACTTAATAATTTTGTGTTTAAGTTTTTGGTTAAAGTTTTTGTAAGTCTATATCTCTTGACCATATTGATGGATTGAGTTGATACTTTGCATGTTGCTAGATATTGGTCTGAAGTTTTATGCAGTACCATCATGACCCTTGGTCACCTTGAGGTCAAGGTCACAGACTTAGAAATTTTGTGTTTAAGTTTTTGATTTAAGTTTTTGTAAGTCTATATCTCTTGACCATGTTGATTGATCGAGTTGATACTTTGCATGTTGGTAGATATTGGTCTGAAGTTTTATGCAGTACCATCATGACCTACCCTGGGTGACCTTTTGAGGTCAAGGTCACAGACTTAGAAATTTTGTGTTAAATTTTTTGGTTAAAGTCTAAATCTCTTGAACATGTTGATGGATAAAGTTAATACTTGCATGTTGATAGGTATTGGTCTCAGGGTTTTATGCTGTACATCACAACTCACCTGGATGACCTTGAGTTCAGGGTCACGGACTTGGGAGTTTTGTTTTTAAGTTTTGGTTAATGTTTTTAGAAGTCTATATCTCTTGAACACGTAGATTGATCAAGTTGATACTTTGCATTGGTCTGAAGTTTTATGTTGTACCATCATGACCCACCTGAGTGACCTTGAGGTCAAGGTCATGGGTCATAGATTTTAACAGATGTAGTGACAAAGCACAAATCAGGCGAGCTACGCTGTCCTGCGACAGCTCTTATTGAAAATTAAAGGTGCCACTTCTTGAGATAAAATGACACTGTGGTGGTCTTGAGTTGACCATAAAGTTACAAATGTCATTTTCAGTTAGTCATCATAATTCTTAAGAGATACGCAAGTTTGTTGTACGCTGATCTTATTACGACTTAAGCTTAAGATGGCTTTGAGTTACCAACCCCAGGTGGGAAAGAAAGACTAGCTCTTTCCCAACAAGGTAGCTATCCAGCTAGTCTCAACGAAAAGCAAAGACAATAAGCACAACAGAGATTTGATTGTGTCTTACCTATTAGAAAAAAATTCAGTTTACAGTACACATTAAGCTTGAGCCGTGACATGAAAAAGCTGTCTTTGAGATCATTTTGCAGGTCCTACACAAACCTGGCTATGCAGCTTCAGAAGATAGAATGATGCTTAAAATTTGTTATGAGGCTTGTACTATCCACAAAGCAATACCAGAGGTCCAATGGTCCTGTAAACGCTCACCTGAGATCTGCTACATATTGCAGGGGCAGATGAAGCCCTTGGGCTATTTGTTTTCAGAATAATCAATATTCTGTCCATTTACCAATTTCTATTTTATTTATTCCCTTTAAACGACATGTTAACAGTTTTCCCCATTCAAATGCATTGGCAACCTATGTTGACCTTGTCGTCAAATAGGTCAAGGTCACCACAGGGTCATGATTTATATACACATTGTAGTACTTTAGCCATAAATGCTTCATGCCAAGTTTCTTTGAAATCAGTCCACCGGTTCCGGAGAAGATTTTTGAAGGGTTTTTACCATATATGGGCATGGCGGCCATCTTGGTCATGTGACCTGGATTATTTATATATACATTGGTTACCCCTTCCTATAGATGCTTCACATAAAATTTGGCTTTGATTGGCCAAGTGGTTTCAGAGGAGAAGATGTTTGAATATTAAGGAAATATACATGTATACTGTCACGGGGTGGGGGCATATGAGCTCCTGGGGACCAATCTTTTTCAGAATCATTAATATTCAGTCCTACTGTGCATTTCCTGCAAGACTTTCACTTTAAATGACATTTCAAAAGTATTCCCCAATGAAATGCATTGGCGACCTATGTTGACCTTGCCGTAAAATAGGTCAAGGTCATCACAGGGTCATGATTTATATACACATTGTAGTACTTGAGTCATCGATACTTCATGCCAAGTTTCGTTGAAAACGGTCAGCCGGTTCCGGAGAAGATTTTTGAAGGGTTTTTACCAAATATGGGCATGGCAGCCATCTTGGTCATGTGACCTTGATTATTTATATACACATTGGTTACCTATAGATGCTTCACAAAAAAAAAAAAAAAAAACATAAAATTTGGCTTTGATTGGCCAAGCGGTTTCAGAGGAGATCTTTGAATATTATGGAGATATACATGTATATTGCCCCGGGGTGAGGGCATATAATCCCCTGGGGTCCATTTTTTTTAAATCATTAATATTCAGTCCTACTGCCCATTTCCTGCAAGACTTTCACTTTAAATGACATTTTAAAAGTTTTCCCTATTCAAATGCATTGGCAGCCTATGTTGACCTTGCCGTAAAATAGGTCAAGGTCATCACAGGGTCATGATTTATACGAGGGGGTTTCAAAAAGTTCGCGGAAAAGTGCCATCATATTCTTATTTTGTAAATCAGGTGAATTAAACTAATAGTTTATATAGACCAACATGATTTGTACTTATACAGCAAATTTTGCTGCTCTGGCATGAACACAATGCTAACAGTGGTTGCTATGGAAACCGTACATCACGATTACCGGCCCACTTTTGTTCATTTTTGCAAAAAGTCGATGTCTAATGATGAGGTTGCATTTGATAATTAACCATGCTTTTTTCACCAAACTTTGTATGAGCAAAGTTCAATATGTTTGCGATGAGCACATTACGTCATATAAGTCTGTGACGTCATTTTGGCGTTAAGCGCCCATTTTGTTTAGTGGGTATGCCTAAAATGCGATGGGAACAAATGCGCCCATGTCGACTCGCACAGTGTAACGTCAAATAACGTCATACTGTCTAAAATGATCGTCGTGATAGAAAAGACTAGAATTCGTGAAATACACAACATATCGAATTGTAGTTTCGGCACATTTACCGCATTACACACACAGAACTGACAATCAGACGCCCATATGCCAGGTTGATTCCAAAAATGCTTAAGAGCTAGCCAACAGCGGCATGAATGCGTGTAGCATGACGTTGTGACGTTGGGCCGGTTTTACTGTTGTTACCTTAGAAACGCACGTGATTTAATGCCTAATTTTCATCCGATTTTATTCAAATTCTGTGCATATGTTAACTATATGTTAATTTACAAAGTGCACAGAGAACGTAAATTTCCTAAGACAATTATAAATTTGCCAGCACTTTTCCTCGAACTTTTTGAACCCCCCTCGTATATACATTGTGGATCTTGAGTCCCTTATGCTACATGCCAAGTTTCAAGATCCTAGGCCTTTGGGTTCTGGAGAAGAAGATTTTTAAAGGTTTTTACCATATATGAGCATGGCAGCCATCTTGGTCATGTGACCTGGATAATTTATATACACATTGGTTCCCGCTTCCTATAGATGCTTCATATAAAATTTGGCTTTGATTGGCCAAGCGGTTTCAGAGGAGAAGATCTTTGAAAACTGTGGATGATGACGACGACGGAAGGACGGAAGGACGCCGGATGCCTACCTATCCTATAACCTCACCTGTGAGCCTTCGGCTCAGGTGAGCTAAAAATGCTTATCATATGGGCAGCTGATCTGCATAGATCTTTGTTTTTGTATTTCTTGATGCAGCTCAAATTACTTTTGTTGCCTTCATTTTTACATGGAAATTGATAAAAGCCACAACAGGGGTTTTGTTTTTATCAGTTACTATTTATTTTCTTCTCTTCTTTTTTTCCTCAAAAATTGATTGAATTTTTTTTAAACCAGAGGAACATTGAACCAGAGAACACTCACCTGATCTTGGAACATTTAGTCATAATGAAATGACCATGAATACTCGCATACCTTTATTGACTTCATTAGTTGCCAGCATCAGCCAAGTTTCAGGTCTCAGGCTGCAATAGTTTCAAAACAAATCCACTGTTTTCATTTTTTTTTCATCTTAAAGCCAGTTTCCAAAATTGACCATGCCATAAAATAGGTCAAGGTCATCCCTGGGTCATCACTTCAACAAACTACGATTGGTTAAGGTCCCTGATGCTACATACCAAGTTCTGTAGAAGATTTTTGATTATTTGTGAGCATGCAACCCCCATTTCATGAGCAAAATTTCATCCCCCCTATGCATGAAGGCTTCCAATAAATTTTCCAATTCATAGGCTGAGAGGTTACTGAGAACAACAGTTCTTTAATTTTGATATTTCAATGGACTTTGGCCTTAATTTATGGCATACCTTAATTAATTGTCTGCTCCTGCCAACTTTCAGGTCTCAAACTACAAAAGTTTCCAAAATATCTATTGTTTTCACTTCACTTCTTCTCATGTACAAGCCTATGTTTCCAAAACTGACCTAGCCATAAAATTGGCCAAGGTCATCCTAGGGCCATCATTTGAACAACCTATGATGAGCTGGAGTCCCAGATAGTCAGATACTACATACAAAGTTTGGTGAAAATCTACCCACCAGTTCTGGAGAAAAAATTTAGCATTTGCGAGCATGGCAGCCATGTTGAGCATTCCACCCAGATTCTGCGCATAAAATTGTGTTCCTGCTAAGTATTGAGGCTCCATATAAAAGTTCACTTTCATAGGCAAAATGATTTCTGAGAAAGCATGATCTTAATTTTTATATTTCAGCTACCTTGGGTCAAGGTCAAGAAATTACCTTGACTTTAATTAATCACAAATTTTCATTGACTCCATTAGTTGTCTGCATCTAGCAACATACAAATCTCAGGCTGCAACAGTTTCCAAAATATCCATTTTTTTCTCTTGTTCCCATGTAAAAGCCTATGTTTCTGAAATTGACCATGCCATAAAAAAGTCAAGGTCATCCCAGGGTCATCATTTGAGCAAACCACGATAAGATTGAGCCCCTGGTGATGCATACCAAGTTTCATGGAATTCGGTCATGTGACCAAGAAATCACAAGCGAAATTTCAATGCCACTATCCTATGAGGCTGCACATAAAATTTCACTTTGATCGACCAAGCAGTTTTAGAGAAGATTAAGGTCAAGAAATGACCTTGACCTTAAATAATTACATACCCTCAGTGACTCCATTAGTTGTCTGCATCTAGCAACTTTTAAGTCTGAGGCTGCAATAGTTTCCAAAATATGCATTGTTTTTGCCTTCTCCTATGTAAAAGCCTATGTTTCCAAAAGTGACCTTGCCGTAAAATTGGTCAAGGTCATCACAGGGTCATCATGCTACTGATGCTACATACCAAGTATTGTGGAAATCAACCATTGGTTCTGGAGAAGAAGCGTTTTGAAGGATTTTTACAATATAAAGGGGTTGGGGCCATCTTGGTCGCGAACAAAAATTTCAATCACACTACCCAAGGAGGTTCTGCGTAAAATTTTAACTTAATTGGTCAAGCGGTTTCTGAGAAGAAGATCTTTGAAACTGAGGACGACAGACAAATACCGGAGCATGGTCATCCTATAAGCTCACCTTTTGAGCCTTCTGCTCGGGTGAGCTAAAAACTATTGCTTTGAAAGTACATGTATAAATTCTATATGAACATATATATATATATTATCCCACTTTTATACAGCAAAACTGGGGTATGCATGGGGTATACCTATTTTTATAAATTTTGCTCCAAAGCATAGATTGTGTGTACACTTTAGAACCAGGGATTCTAATGTGTACCTACAATCTTTGGTTTTATACGCAAAAATATGAAAAACTTCCAAAATTTTTCAAATGAAATTTTCAATTTTTACAGCTGAAAAAAAAAAGTCATATATTACTTTGATATGTTTTTGCAATGTTGTGAACCCAGACACTTGAATTTCTAGTGTGAAGGCTCCAATTATTTTGAAATTTATTTGTTGTGCAGGCTTGGAGGACATCAAACTTTTTGCATGCTCAACTCAGCTGAGTTTGAATTTTATCCTGCTCATAAATACTAAAATACCAACAACTTTTTTAACATTTATTGGCAGCATAAACTAAAGAGCTGCCTATGTGTACATTGTAACTTTAGTTATATTGATTTGAACTATTTTCCCATAAATTTATGAGAATTAGAAATTTCATGTTCACAGAACTTGATGATGAAAAACATTTTATGAACTTTGAGCTACACTTTCTGTTTTTGTTTTTTTCATACTGGCATACAGCAGGTTCTGATTCTCATTATGCAACTTCAGTCCATGCCATTTTCCCAAGCCCTTAACAAGCACATTTCAATGAAAACAGAAGGTTTTCATTAAAATATATCTGTTTAGTCACTAATAGACAATGTCACAATGTCACAGTCTAGTACAACTAGGACAGTACCAATCCATCTAGCACTGTCTGAAGCTCTTGATCATCATCATTATCATCTTGTCTAACATCTGTTCATTAATCTGAAAAGCATATGTATCATTTATAATAAAATAATATAATAAAATTGGCAATTCGGATGGATTTAACATACATGATGTATATGAGAACAGTAATAGTGAAATTGTTGAACAAATAAATTTGGCAAACCATCCAAATCAAGGCAACAAAAAGAAACACGAAATTCATGCGGCTCTAATAAGGGTTTAGAACTACATAGTTAAGGCAGCCTCTAGCACAAAATTAATGAAATCATGTACATATGTACTAGTATGACATTACAATGTTTGGTAGAGCTGGGTACCACGAAAAATAATGTACCACGGTATATCATGGTTTTCAGTCAAGTACCGTGGTATGTATCGCGGTGTACCAGAAGCTATATATAGAAACAGTTTGGGCCTTTTGGTGCAGCACATTAAATGTGTGGGGGTTGGGCAATTCATTTGTTTTTCTCCCATTACCAAAATCAACTCTTAAAAGATAGATTTAACACTGCCTATTTAGTATTAGGACATAAAGTGTAGGACTATTTTAGGGCATATCAGTTGTGTACATGTTGTAATCAAATGATTGATTAATCTATATCTCTGGCCAACAGTAAATTGAATTGGCTTTTACAGATGTTTGGTTGATAAACATACTCAACACTTAGCGACACACCACAGCTTGAGCTTACTGATATGTAACATTAACATATGTAACATTAACATATGTACATATTTTTTTCTAAGTCATTTCAAGCATGTCTGAATTTTTTGGACTTTGGATAATTTAATTTAGAATGAAAACTACATAGCCAACATTTTGGTGGAGAAAGGGCAGTGGAAAATTGTTCTCTGTAGATGTTTTAATATAAGATCATGATCAAATTAATCATTTAAGGACACATTCAATATGGAAATATTAGCAATTTATTTAGCAAACAGCCTCACAATGGAGACTGCCTATATGTACCATAAAAACCGGTACAATGAAAAAGTACCACGGTACATACCAAAACAAAAGAGAACCACGGTATACCGGTATACCGGTTTTACCGCCCACCTCTAATGTTTGGTAAATTGGAATTTGAACAATTTGTAAATTACCTGATGTAATAAAGTTCAAACAAATGTTTTGAACAGCTTTAACATGTTTGGCTACTGGGGATCCTTTTGTCTAGAATTCTGCCATATATGTTGACCTGTCTTGGTAACATTCTGCTTGTCTTAAGTGAAGACACACACGCTTCAGTCTGAAACAGAAAAGATAACCAGATTATTATAAAACAAAAAGAAAAAAATATGGATTGGTGTAAAAATCTGACAAAACAAGCTTCTAGTTTAGAAATCCTGCAAAAATTCAGTATCTTTGTGGTTTGTTTTTTCTTTGCATTCACACATACCATATATCAAGTACCAAATGTTCTCAATGAGTTGCACAATTAGCAAACTCATTCACTCAATAATTCTTATGTGACCAAATCAAAAGTGATGATGTCTTAAATTGTCTTATGATCATGTTTATAAGACACTTCGACCACAAGGTGTAGAACCCAAGTTTATAGCAAATCTTGAGGAAGGACTCTATCTCAGCCAGTGTCACCTTCCTGATTCTTTCCAGGTATTTTGTCCCTTAATCATATCAGGGAATTGTTTGCGGAGTAAAATTGAAATTATTCATCTCTGGTGTTACAGCGCACTACATCAGGAAAACATGTCCATGAAAGTAGACCCCCTTGAACCCCACTTTTATACAAATACTGGGGTTTGCAGGGTTATACATGTACCTATTTTTCTTATTTTTGCTCCAAAATATAGATTTTAGCTGAGATAAATATGTATCTGTATATGTCTCTGATTTTAGGTACTCATTAGAACTGCCTCATTGAGACTGTTCTAACTTGTACCCACAATCTATGTTTTGAGCAAAATTATTAAAAATAACAATTTTTTCTATTGAAAATTAGTTAACTGTCCAGTCTGTGTTATGAGAGGAAAATGATACATAGAAAACTTAGTGTCATTATGAAAACATGCCCATACAATAATCAAAGACGTTTGGCTTTCTGTAAATTTCAGTAGATTTTTTTGATATTCCTGCTCAAAATATTGATTGTTGGTACATGTTTGTTTTTCCCAGGCCATCCTAATGAGTACCCACAATCTATGTTTTGGATCAAAATTCAGGATAATGTAGATGTATACCATTGTATACTCCAGGTTCACAGAATAAAAGTGGGGTATACATTTTCATGGACATGTTTTCTTGATGTAAAACAACCAATTGTGGTCTAGCAATGCTATGTGTTATACATGTTATACAGTATGCAGTAACGATCCATATGTTATAAATAGGTATAGGTGTATCAAAAATACTATAACTTATAATATAATAATAATAATAATTTAGAAGTGACTCAAGTATTATCTACAACCCCCCCCCCACCCCCCCCACACACACAAACAAAAATAATTAAAAAATAAAGATATTCATTACTTTCTGACCCCTCCAAACTGCCACAAAATATGGAAATCCAAATTTTTGAACACCTCCCCCCCCCCCTGCCCTCATTTTTAAAATAGCAAGCTAACCTTTATGCCGGAATTTTGAGTAACCTTGTCCCCTGGAGGAACAACCAACTGCTTCTTGGAATTACTTTGGGGAGAATTTTTCTTGCTTATTGGCAAAGCCCATCACAGCCGTATGAACCTAATCCTAATCTTTGATAATTTTTGATTTTGTGATTAAAGCAAAACAAACATAAACTAGCAGCCAGAGAAGACTTGGGCTAGTATGAACCCAGAACCTATCCACTCTGAGCCTATAATGATCTAGTTTACCACCAGGTCACCACGCTTCACAAAATTATTATTTTCTAATGAATACTGTACATGTATATATGTCATTGACAGTCTATTATGAACACCCAGGGTTTTTTCTCTATACAAAACTGGGTCCGGTTTGAGGTACCAATTTTTTTCCCAATTGGCTGAAAAAATTCCCGATTGACTTGGAACATTCCCAATTAGCAGAAAAATCCCAATTCAAAAGGTTAACTTTCCCCAATTTTGCTAAAAATTGCACTTTTTTTCCAAAATTGTTGTACTTTTTCCCAAAATCACACAATTTTTTCCCAATTTCATCGGTACCAAAAATTTCCCAAAAAGGTCAGAAAAAGCCCTGACACCATTTTGGTCCAGCTGATAATTATTAAATATTTTTATTTTATGTTTTTTTTTGTTGTTTTTTTTTTGTATCCAGGCTTACCATCCCAGCCAACAATTTTTCAGTCATGTCAGAACGGAGATTATTTTGCCTACTGAAGTCTTAAGTACAATGGTCCAGGACAAAGTGGATTTGGTCCAATGTAATTACTCATTTATTTTTTTTTTTTTGAAAAGCTTAACTTGTACTTGTGTCCTGAATCAAGCCCCCCCCCCCACTCCCCCCAAAAAACAGAAAAAAAAAACATACTTTCTGTAACAACAGCCAGGGACTTATTTCCCTCTTGGAGCACCCCTGTAGAGACATTGTTAATTTGGGGTGTCACCAGTAAACCATAGGTCATTGATGCTTACTCAATATTGTATATACTTGGGGTAGTGCGGCTGCGAAGTACATTGTATATAGGTATATAGGGTGCATAATTGACCAGTCTAACTGGTCCGGACCTTTTGGCCTCGTGGTTATGATGCCTGAATGATTTCCACCCTGGCGATCGGGGTTCGAGGCCAGCTCTGGCTGGATGTTTTAATTTACAGGATTATATTTCTCCTACTACTACATTTGGTGCCTGGTGCCAGGATGACTACCGTCAGAGCCCATGGGCGAAGCTGTGTCTATGGAGTCAGAAAAGAGCCTTGGAATTCTTAAACATTTGTAACAAATGTTTCATTGTAGTATGGAGGAATGTGGTAGTGCGGCTGCGAAGTACTTTGTATTACAGTATATAGGGTGCATAATTGACCAGTCTAACTGGTCTGGACCTTTTAGCCTCGTTATGACGCCTGATTTCCACCCCGGCGATCGGGGTTCGAGGCCAGCTCTGGCTGGATGTTTTAATTTACAGGTTTATATTTCTCCTACTGCTACATACTGATTGCTTTAAATACCCAAGTATGTCCCAAATACTCGAATCTAGAATCACTAAATTTCGGCTATTTAGACTGTTTAATGGTTATAGAGCGTCAATGACCTGTGAGTAAACCATTCAGATTCGACTGAATGTGTCTTGCACTAAACAAAATAAAATACAGTGTATTATGTTGAAAGCAATCAGCCTCGGTTTTTGTGTATTCTTTACAGTTTACTTGGGCCAATGTATGGTAATTTACCAGCAACAATGCCTTTTTCATTATATTGTATATCATTTCTTTAGAGTTTCCATAAAACAAGAGGTCAAAAGCGATGACAAGCTTTATTATATATTTTTTTGGAAAAGCTTTAACTTGTACTTGTGTCAGAATCGAGCCCCAAGGAAAAAACATAGTTTCTGTAATAACAACGAATCTGAAACAAAGTTAGCATCACAGATTTCAAAAAGAAGGTTGGAAGAATAAAATACTTCAGTTCCTCACATTTGCCCACGCCAGAAACAAGGCTACACACGAAACAAATTGGTCGGTGTGTTGTGACGAACGGCGCCGCCATGTTTTTATTTACCCAATGGCTTCTGGCATTATACGCATGTGCCTGACTCCGAGAATGATAATGAAGGAGTCGGGTACCAGACTAGTCAATGCCGGGAATTATCGTACCGGAAACCACTCGTGGCGGGAGAATCTGTCAAATACAATTAGTTGCAATTATCAGATTAGCTGATTAGACTAGACTAAGTCAGTGTTAAGTGTTGAAATTATGATTAAATTTAGGTAAAGATTGGGCCAAAACTTTAATATGAAATAATGTACTTCTAGGGAGCTGGGAATCAGAATCAGAATAGTTTACTGGTGACACGCCAAATGACATTATTTCACCAGGGGGTTCGGATGGGGGGAAAATTAGTCCCTTGAACGCACGAGTGAAGCGAACTTGGACACACAATCATCTGCCATTTCAGCAGTAGAAAACAGAGAGTCAGGGAGGTCATTCCAGTCCCTGATAGTCTGGGGAAAGAAACTACATTTAAGGGGATGCCAATTGTTAAAATCTAATACTTGTATAATTTTACCTGTATAAAGAAAAATGACAATTTTTCCAAGGAGACTGGATATTCTTGAAACATTCTTGTATGAGTCATTCAAACATCGAATACAGATTATTTTATGCCCAAAAACTCAGCTCTAGAGGGCTCAGCAGCACGCTTATCAGCATTGGTCAAGTTACTTCCTGGTTTGATTCCGTTGTCATCTGTCTGGCATGCTGGATAAGTTTTACTAAAAGCTACCACCATAAACATGATCTCCAAAAGCCACACTACAATCTGTGAAAGTTTGTCCATTCGGAGATGATTTCTTCTCGGGGAAAACATGGTATTTATCATATATGCTGAAAACCTTATACAGCAGATACAGTAAATAGTATGATTTCTCCCAAAATATTGACTTTTTGTTCAAAATACTTTCACAGATTGTAGTCAAGACATTGGAGATCATGTTTACGGTGAAAGCTTTTAGTAAAATTTATATGGCATGCCAGACGGATGACAATGGAATCAAACCAGGAAGTGACTTGAACAATGCTGATAAGCGTGCTGCTGAGCCCTCTAGAGCTGAGGTTTGGGGCATAAAAGAATATGTATTCAATGTTTCAATGACTCATACAAGAATGTGTCAAGAATGCCCAGTCTCCTTAGAAAAACTGTCATTTTTCTTTATACAGGTAAAAATTATACAAGTATTAGTTTTTGACAATTGGCATCCCCTTATAGGCCTCTATTCTATACTAGCAGATGGAAGTTGAAATGCCTTGGAGTGGCTATTTCTACAACGCCTAGTCTTTGGGATAAGGTCATCTGTAGGTATTCTGGCTTTACCCTTCAGACCTTTGTATAGTAATATAAGTCGATTAATTATCCGTCCTCCTTTTCTTGAGAGATTCCCATCTGAGTTGTTCAAGAATGCCAGTCATACTACCTTCCTCGAAAGTATAATTTCTAGTTACAAATCTAGCGGCACGATTCTGAACCTTCTCCAACTCCTCCTGGAGGCATTTAGTATGAGGATCCCAAACAGAACTTCCATATTCCAGGACTGGGCGCACCAGTCCTTTATAAGCTGCTTCTTTAACATCTTGGGGGCAAGAAAATAAGTTTCTCCTCAAGAATCCAAGTGTTCTGTTGGCTTTAGTACAGATATTATTGATATGGGTATTCCACTTGAGGTCATTTGTAATTGTTACACCTAGATATTTAATGCTATCAACATTTTCCAAAACCGTTCCCTCGAGGGTGTACGAGGCCTCAATTTTATTTATCTGCTTATTTGTCAGCTGCATCATGTTGCATTTGACAGGTTGAAATCTCATGCCCCATTTTCGGGCCCAGCTCCCTAAAAGGTCAATGTCTTTCTGAAGTTTCAATGTATCTTCTACTGTTTTAATTTCACGGTAACAAACACAGTCATCAGCAAAAAGCCTGATTTGAGAGTCAATGCCAATGGGTATGTCATTTATGTACAAGGAGAACAACAATGGACCGAGAACGGTGCCCTGAGGGACACCAGACACAACAGGGGCCCAGTCAAATTTAACACCATTAACTACTACCCTTTGCTGCCTGAAGCACAAAAAAGCATTTATCCATTCCAATGTCTTTCCACCTATACCATAACTAAATAATTTGCTTTTAAGAAGTTCATGTGGAGGGGTGTCAAAAGCTTTTTCAAAGTCCAAAATAAAAGTGTCAACCTGACCCTTTTTGTCCAATATTTTTGCCCAATCATTTATCACTGTAATTAACTGGGAAGGAAAGTCATTTCTTCTATCAGGAAGCTAGCTGAGAGTAAAAACCCCCCGACGTCCCCTTCTGATGCCCCTTCTGATGATCGGGGACACACAAGGAAAATGAGCCAAAAATTCTTCAGCTTTTTTTTTGCACAATTTAGAATGATTTCCGCACAAAGTAGATCTACAATTTGAGGATAGACCGTTCCGATTTAAGGAGTTTTTTTTTTCTTTATAAGAACCTTTGCCACTCGGTGCGACGACGGTAATGTATGTGTAGGTATACGAACACAACCATTTGATGTAATACTCAAGAATAAAGGTGACGTCATGATCTGTCAGGAACAAAATCAACAGAGGATTTTAGATGTTTTCCTCCAGCATAGGCATCTGTTTACGCAAAGGAGTGAATGCGAATTGAAATTAGATATTCTTGAGTTTTTCTTGGTCTTGTTCGTTCATTTAGGGAATTTGCTCTCGGTCGCCTACTCGGCGACATTTTGTCAACACAAATTCACAATATTTCAAACGTTTCAACATGAATAACTGTTGCTAGCCGCTACCACGAATTTGGGTTCCGATTGATGAAAGATTTTTTTTCTATCAATGTACAGAAGAACAGAATAGAACAGAACATTTTTACCACCTTTCTACCATAAAAGCGATGCAGGAGCGTCGCTATGATTTAAGTTACAGCCATTCCTTCCTCAGTTAACTGCATTTTCTTGCCTAACTTTTTTTTTTAAACTGAGTCGATCAACCAGGAGCTGTGGAAATGTGACTTGCTCAAGGCCACAATGAAAGGCGCCCTGGCAGAAGATTGCACCCGGAACCTCTGGGACCGGAGTCAAACACTCTACCCCTGCGCCAGTCCGCGCCACCTTTTAAAGATGGAGTAAGACGGGGGGTTTCAACATGCCACTGGCCCGGAGGGCCAACTGGTCTCAAAATCTACTGGCCCTCTGAATTTTCAACAGGCCCAACTATTCTTTCCAGGTCGAAGTTGTTTTGGATACAGAGGTCAGCGAATTGCAAGACAAATATAGCACAAACAAATTACGAACAGTTGGCCATAACAGCACATAAATTATTTGCACACAATACTAATGTAGCCAGTCATTTCAGCAATTACAAGTCTACAGCTTTCAGTTGTTTTAAACTATTTACATCACACTTTCATTTTCACTTTGAGAATAAGCAGCACCATTTCGAACAAACACTTTTTTTTTTTGAAAAATTCAGATGGCCCGGAGGACCAGCTGCACCACATTTTAACTGGCCCAAGACCAAAATTTACTGGCTAGGGTCAGTGGGCACCCTTTTAAAAAAAAGCCCTGGTAAGAATTCAAAAGCATGAAAAACCTCTCCCCAGACCCAGTACTAGTCTGGCAGGGGTCTGTATCTGTATTGGTTGACTGTAGGACCAGTTCTGGTACTTTAACCAGGGGTGTGCACATTTATTGATCTGAGATGATGATTAGAAATTGATCGACTCAGAATATGAAGATAGATAGTTACATACAAATGGACAACTATTCTAAAGCTGTTGACTGTCTATGCAGTTCTTTGCAGACAAACAGTTCCAGTCACTGGTGGTTTTCACAAAAAAAGAATTTCTGAATTGAACTGTATTTGATACAGGTACTTTACAACACTCAGAGTTGTTTAGTGTGTATCTACATGTATTCACAAAGTTAGATGTGTAACAGTCTTGGTGTTTTTTTGTTCCTAATTGGAATAAATACCTCGTCAGCATTGACTGACGGTACCATACCCCTTACAATTTTATATAGCATAACCAGTCTTGATTCTAGTCCTGGAGCATCTCCCTTACACACTCTTTGAATCTTGAGTGATAGTCATTTTTAATAAATCTTGCAGCAAGTTTCTGGATTTTTAGCTCACCTGAGCCGAAGGCTCAAAAGGTGAGCTTATAGGATGGCCATGATCCGGCGTCCGTCCGTCTTCTGTCGTCTTCCACAATTTCAAAGATCTTCTTCTCTGAAACCGCCTGGCCGATCTTGTTGAAATTTTATGTGGAGCCTCCTTGGGTAGTGGCATTTCAAGTTTGATCGCGAAATCCAGGTCACATGACCAAGATGGCCGCCACGCCCATATATGGTAAAAACCCTTCAAAAATCTTCTTCTCTAGAACCGGTGGGCCGATTTCCACGAAACTTGGCATGTAGCATTGGGGACTTCAGCCCATCATATTTTGATAAAATGATGACCCTTGTATGACCTTGACCTATTTTACGACAAGGTCAAATTTGGATACATAGGCTTTTACATGGGAAAAAGTGAAAACTATGGATTTTTTGAAAAATATTGCAGCCTGAGGCCTGAAAAGTGGTAGATGCAAACAACTAATGGAGTAGATGAAGGTATATGATTAATTTAGGTGAAGGTCATCTCTTGACCTTGGCCAGTCTGTCGTCCATACACACTTTTCAAAGATCTTCTCTGAAACTGCCTGGCCAATCAAAGTGAAATTTTATGTGGAGCATCCATGGGTAGGGGAGACGAAAGTTTGATCCCGAAATCTAGGTCACATGACCAAGATGGCCGCCACGCCCATATATGGTAAAAACCACTCAAAAATCTTCTTCTCCAGAACCGGCTGGCCGATTTTCATGAAACTTGGTATGTAGCATTTGGGACTCCAGCCCATCATAGTTTGATAAAATGATGACCCTTGGATGACCTTGACCTATTTTACGGCAAAGTCAATTTTGGAAACATAGGCTTTTACATGGGAAAAAGTGAAAACTATGGATTTTTTTAAAACAATTGCAGCCTGAGGCCTGAAAAGTGGTAGATGCAAACAACTAATAGAGTAGATGAAGGTATGTGATTAATTTAGGTCAAGGTCATCTCTTGACCTTGGGCAGTCTGTCGTCCTTACACCTTTTCAAAGATCTTCTTCTCCGAAACTGCTTGGCCAATCAAAGTGAAATTTTATGTGGAACATCCATTGGTAGGGGAGACGAAAGTTTGATCCCGAAATCCAGGTCACATGACCAAGATGGCCACCATGCCCATATATGGTAAAAACCACTCAAAAATCTTCTTCTCCAGAACCGGCTGGCCGATTTTCATGAAACTTGGTATGTAGCATTTGGGACTTCAGCCCATCATAGTTTGATAAAATGATGACCCTTGGATGACCTTGACCTATTTTACGGCAAGGTCAATTTTTGAAACATAGGCTTTTACATGGGAAAAAGTGAAAACTATGGATTTTTTTAAAACAATTGCAGCCAGAGGCCTGAAAAGTGGTAGACGCAAACAACTAATGGAGTAGATGAAGGTATGTGATTAATTATGGTCACGGTCATCTTTTGACCTTGGCCAGTCTGTCGTCCATACACACTTTTCAAAGATCTTCTTCTCTGAAACTGCTTGGCCAATCAAAGTGAAATTTATGTGGAGCATCTATGGGTAGGGGAGACAAAAGTTTGATCCTGAAATCCAGGTCACATGACCAAGATGGCCGCCACGCCCATATAGGGTAAAAAACACTCAAAAATCTTCTTCTCCAGAACCGGCAGGCCGATTTTCATGAAACTTGGTGTGTAGCATTTGGGACTCCAGCCCATCATAGTTTGTAGAAATGATGACCCTAGAATGACCTTGACCTATTTTATGGCAAGGTCAATTTTGGAAACATAGGCTTTTACATGGGAAAAGGCGAATACAATGGATATTTTGGAAACTGTTGCAACCTGAGACCTGAAAGTTGCTAGATGCTGACAACTTATGGAGTCAATGAAGGTAAGTCATTAATGAAGGCCAAGGTCATTTCTTGACCTTGACCCAAGGTCATTTAAATATCAAAATTAAAATTATGTTTTTCTCAGAAATCACTGGGTTTGGAAACTATTGCAGCCTGAGACCTGAAACTTTGCAGATGCATACAACTTATGAAGTCAATAAAGGTGTGTGAGTATTCAAGGTCAGTGTCATTTCATGTTGACTTAATACTCCAAGATCAGGCTTCAGGTGAGCGTTCTCAGGACCAATGGTCCTCTGGTTTTTTAAGTGACTGAATGTCTTGTTCTTGATACGTATCCCACACTATAGCACTGTACTCCAAAATTTATCGTACTAGCGCAATGTATTGTAAGCTACTTCGGCTTACTTAAACGAACAGGATGCCGGCGTAAACTGGTTTGTGCTTGGTCTCTGGTCTTCTAGGGTCCAGGCTAAGTCAGAGGTTGAACAAAATAATCAAGACTTGTTCTCAGTTAACGAGTTTTATTTTTAACTCGTTATTCTCAAATCCAATAAATTATTCTTGCGTAATACTAGAGCTAGTTTTCTAGCTTTCAACAGCTATTAACGTTTAGCAAGAATTAATACAAATAAAACCTCTGCGAAACGGAACGACAGCTTGACAAGCTTCTGAAAACTATGATTTCGAGACAGACAAGTTACCAGAACACGAATAAAAACTGGCGGGCCCTTGAAATTTTAAATCTTGTTATTTAAAATACAGGAAAGCATCAACTAACATCTTCAATTAGATTCTTGTACACTGGAATCGGTAAACTAGAATTTATAAACCGCCAGATAGGTTTTCCTGTGTCAGGGCCACGGACGCGTCCCTGAACGTTCAAGTGACAACTTTGCAAGATTGTGTCAAACTAGCGTTCCTCTCGCAGCTTTATAGTCTCGGGCGGAGGAGCTGGAAGCAGTGTCCACCAATCGCAACAGCGGATTTCAGTCCGGCAATCCGGTCGTCCAACCAGATAACCGAACGGATTCCCTGTCGAGATCGGAGACCGCCGGGCCAAAAATAGAACCGTGCCCGGATTCCCTGGCACGTCAAAACACACCACTTTTAGAAGATTTTAGATCAGCTTCGACTCTCTCCGCTGAGCAGAATTCAACAAAGAATCATATGAAATGTAATTTAGTTTAAGTTTGTTCAATTAACAAATATCAATTTGAATTTTCGAGCCAAACAAACTTGACGGACGACGCAGGATGCGACAACTACGCGCCCCAAATAGTGCTACTTAGTTTGAGTTAAAATTCATTGTAAGTTAATCTAAAAATTATGAAAATGTACTTAAATTCCCTTAAATGTTTCAGATTTTAGGATTTTGATATAAAATATTACAATTTATATGTTTATCTTTAAAACTAATACTTGTACAAGGGGAATTCCCCGATCAGTCAGAATCCAAGATGGCGGCGATGGAAAAGTTTTGAAATGTCACTGATAAAATCAAGATATTTCGCGGATTGTGGCTTCTATAAACAGTTCTGTAGATATGGATTAATGTTCCTGGTATGTGATTGTTCTGTTCCATCGGTGTAGAGCGTCTCCAGTTCGTGGTTTGAATAATACCGTGAATTTCTGCTGATTTCGTCTTTGAAAAGTTCCCATCGTGAATATAAACATTAGGCTAATTTGACACAACACTTTTTATGGCACTTTTAAATAACACTAGATAGCACTTTTGATATTTTGTATGAGTTGAGAAGCAGAGAATGTCCAGTGAGTCTCATGTAAGCAGCTCTAAGCTTCAAGATTTAGGTGAAAAAGATTTGAGAAGTTAAGGACAATGTGACATGCATGCACAGATGCAGGCATGTTACAGTATGCTAATCTTTTACATTCCATTGGACAGTACTTAATAATGAATTTGCTTTTTTCACAATATTATGGCTATTTCACAATAAGGGTAGCCAATATAATTGGCAATTACCTTGTCAAGTTCATGAATACATCAGGTGTCCCTTTCACAACTTGACCTGAGGAGTTGGTAAATCAATTGAATTGGTCTAGAGATAATTCCCCAATAATATATTCCTAGTGTACAAGTTTACAATAGGAGGTGTGAAGAGATCATTGTCGAAGGGGAGAAAATTGCCTAATATCAAAAATATTACACCATGTAATACTTTCCATGATAATAATATACACCATGTATTGAAAAGCAGCAATTTTGTCAATGTTCGCTCACCTGAGCAAATGCTTGTTAGCTCTCCTGAGCTGAAGAGGCACACATGAGCTTATGGAATATTACTTAATTTTTAATTTTCCACCAGTACATTGTCACATCAATTCAAATTAACTATTAGTTGTTACAAAATTTTCACATTGATTTTACTATCCCTACATTTACCTGCAGACAATCAAGCCCCCCCCACCTTTCATATGAACCTCAACGCGACAAAATGTACCTTCGGACATTCTGATATTACTAGTATAATGCAGCAAAAAGCGGAAAAATGATTTTATATACGTTTTAGAAATAACACTTTATTTGTAATCTTTAAACACTGGGCTACCAAATGAATGAGTTTTAAAACATATTATTGTCAAATATTTGGAGTTATCTGCCCTTGGTTAAGCCCATAATATACATAATTTTCCTATATCTATCGTTAAACGGTAGCCATAGCAACCGCATCATCATAAAATAGACAAAACAATTACGACAGATTGCCTGTACGGATGGTATGCTTCTACCTTAGCAATTGGTTCTGACCAGTGCTTAAACAGTTTTAAGCAAATGCATCGAGTTTTGTAAGCTCTACTAACATGCAGAAATGCATTACGCAACTTTGACGTCATTTTTCAGGACAATGCCGTCTGTAGGGTTCATATAGTAAATTGGTCATAACTCACAAAATAACTGAAACAATCTGGTCAAATAAAGACTAACATACTCTACAAACATCATACATTCAAAGTAACTTTGCTTTTCTTATACTCAAAAAATTGTCCGAAGGTACATTTTGTCACGTTGTGGCCCATATTTGTTTTTCATCAGAACAACTTCCCACTGTTGTTCCTTATTATTGTTAGCCCCTGGTGGTTGGGCTTTTAGCAGGGATTTTACCACAAATTTGACCCCGCCATGCCAGGCTTTAGCAGAGTTTTTAGAATACAATTTTTAAAAGCCCTGCTATTCCCGGGACCTATAGTGGCAGTGGATACAAATGATTGGTGCATAAATTACACCTGCGTAAAAACAATGAATTGAACATACATAAATGTCACAATTCCAGAAAATAGAAAAATTGAAAGCCACACTATTCCCCAGTCCCATAGTGATTGGATACAAATGACTGCATAAATGTCACCTTCAGAAAACTAAACATACACAAATAAGTCACAATTCCTAAATGTGACATATTGGTTCCAATTTTTCACATAGGTGTTCATTCAAGAGGGAATATGAAATTTGTGATTTCATAGATTGCAAAAGTCAAACTGGTTATCAAGAGACAACCAAAGGGACTGAGACCAACCAACCCTGATATAATCAATGCGCAACAATATGAGCCGCCTCGTGGGAAAACCAACAATTTGGATTCCGACCAGGTCCAACACAAACCGGCCTGTACCGTCACAGAAGATGGTTTGACGCTTGAAATTTTGGAGTTACGTAGAGGAGGAATTGTACTATACGAGTAGTGAAAACAAAGGCGCTGATCAGCTTCGCGGTTACCATGAAGCTGGTCTGCGCCTTTGGTTTTGCATATGCAGATTGTTGGTTTTCCCATGAGGCAGCTCATATGTTACGTCCGGGAACAACTTCCTTCCAAAGATCATTAACACTAGTCAAAAATTGATTTAATCTGTGTCGGTTATTCTCAATCGTATTGGTTGTGTCTAGATAACCAGCGTGCATGTCCTATAATAATTCTAAAATTTCAAACTTGTAGCAATCTTCTGTTGTTGCACATTCAGTTTTGTTTTGGACCTTATGGTAATACCTGAAGACAAGTTTTCTATGGTGTAACCCATAATACCTTAATATGGGTAATTATCAGCTTTGCCTCTAACACCAGGTAAAAGATTACACTATGAATTGTAAAGAAGCAATTGAGATGAGAATGAACTTGACCAAAATGTTATGAATTTCATTAGCAAGTTGCTCAGGTTGCAATCATGTTGACAGTTGAGCTGTCTACTGCTATGGTGAAACGGCTATAATAGTAATAATACGAGTTTTCCACTGTAAGTCATTTGATATGGAAATTCCTAGGTATAGAGATGAGTTAACTTCCTGGAGTATTTCACCGTCTAGTTGATAGAACCTTGATGATTTTTGTCGGATAGATAAGATATAACATTTTTGGCATTAAAACGCATGCCCCACTTGGCAGCCCATTTTTCAAGTTCATTCAAGTCACTGGTCATTTTGGCTTTTTATCTGTCTGTAGAGTAAAAGTCGAGCTTGAGACTTAACTGTATCAGGAAGTTAATATGGCAAAGGAACATCAGTGGCCCAAACACCGTCCCCTGTGGTATCCCTAACTCCACTGGAGCTGTTTCAGAGTGTTCCCCTTCTACTACCACTCTCATTTGCCTGTCTTGGGGGAAGGAGCTGAGCCATTTGTGTAAACTCCCTCTAATTCCATATGCATCTAACTTGTGTAGTAGCTTGCCATGGGGGGCAGTGTTGAAGGCCTTGGTCTAGTATGGCGATGTAGACCTGAACTCTTGCATCGTTGGCCTGTAGAAGATTGTACATAGTTAGGAGCAGCTGAGTCTCTGTTGAATATCCAGATCAAAAACCATGGTTCAATGTTGTCCAGCTACTGGGCTCTACGGCGAAAAAAAAAAAGTTACAATCATCTATTAGCCGCATTTTTTACATTCAGTAGACCTGTAATTGTGTCTCATTGCAAAAATCCCGATTCAAATGCATTTTGCCAAATTGCCCAAGAAGCGCTGTATTTTTTGTTGTGAAGATATTCCTCCAGTAGTGGCACATCTCCCACTGGGGTCTTCTCTGTAGAGACTTACTTACTGGGATTTGTATCATATTAAAATGCTTTGCCCATCACTGTATTTACACACTAGATGTGGACCCCTCTCTCTCCTCTCTCTCCCCCTCCGTCCCCCCCCCCAAAAAAAAAATATTTAATGGGCTACAAAAACACAACTGATATATATGTAAATGTTTTTTGGGCCATTGGACCACTGGACTTGTGATGCCAAACTGTGATCCAAGGGACATGTTTGTCTATCCATACCTGACACGCATGATGGATTCTTTTTCTTGCATGCCTTAATGCGGCGAATGCTTGATTTTCATATTATTTACCTAGAAAAATGCTACTATCGTGGTGTCTGCCATTTTGAATTAAAACATTTTGACGTCATTGTGACATGCACACTTAAAAACAAAATTATGTGACGTCCTATTTAACCAATGTTAAAAAAGACCACTTGAAGGCAGGGTGAGTGCAGCAGGAAAAGGCAAAGTTGGTAAAATAACATCAGGAAAACATGTCCGTGAAATGCATACCCCCAGAAACCCCAATTTTATATAGAAGAACTGGGGTTTGTATGTGTATACATGTACCTAATTTTCTTATTTTTGATTCAAAACCTACATTATGGGTATTTGTTAGAACCGCTCGGCGAGATGGTTCAAACGTGTACCCACAATGTATGTTTTGAGCCAAAATATTTAAAAAAAAAAAAAAAAAAGATTTTTTTTTTCAATGAAATTTTCAATTTTTGCTTCTGAAAAAATCTATGTATATTGTATTTGGCAATGTTTAGCTCACCTGAGCCGAAGGCTCACAGGTGAGCTTATAGTATACACATGCTCCGGCGTCCGTCCGTCGTTCACAATTTCAAAGATCTTCTCCTCTGAAACCGCTTGGCCAATCAAAGCCAAACTTCACATGAAGCATCCTTAGGAAGGGGGAACGAAAGTTTATATAAATGGTCCAGGTCACATGACCAAGATGGCCGCCATGGCTATAAATAGCAAAAACCTTTAAAAATCTTCTTCTCCAGAACCAGTGGGCCAATTTCCATGAAACTTAGTATGTAGCATTGGGGACGTGGGCCCATCATAGTTTATATAAATCATGACCCTAGGATGACCTTGACCTATTTTACGGCAAGGTCATCCTAGGTGGCCAATGCATTTGAATGGGAAAAAATGGTAAAGTACTATTTAATGGGTAAAACTTACTGGGAATAGGCAAATGGACAGAAGATTAATGTTGATTGAAAATTTTAGCTCCTGGGGGGTTGTTTGCCCCTGCCCCGGGGCTATATTAAAAATCTTCTTCTCCAGAACCAGAAGGCCAATGATTTTAAAACTTGGTGTGAAGCATCAGTGACTGGAGTTCTACAAAGTTTATATAAATCATGACCCTGGAATGACCTTGACCTATTTTACGGCAAGGTCAACATAGGTCGCTCATGCATTTGAATGGGGAAAAGTGTTAAAATGTCATTTGTAGGAAACTTGCAGGAAATGGGCAAATGGACTTAAGATTGATGATTCTGAAAAAAATTGGACCCCAGGGGTCTGTCTGCCCCCACCCCGGGGCAATATACATGTATATTACAGTGATTAGCTCACCTGAGCCGAAGGCTCACAGGTGAGCTTATAGTATACCCATGCTCCGGCGTCCGTCCGTCGTCGGGCGTCCGTCCGTCGTCCGGCCACAATTTCAAAGATCTTCTCCTCTGAAACCACTTGGCCAATCAAAGCCAAACTTCATGTGGAGCATCCTTAGAAAGGGGGAAAGAATGTTTATATAAATGGTCAAGGTCACATGACCAAGATGGCCGCCATGGCTATAAATAGCCAAAACCTTTAAAAATCTTCTTCTCCAGAACCAGTGGGCCAATTTCCACGAAACTTGGTATGTAGCATTGGGGATGTAAGCCCATCATAGTTTATATAAATCATGACCCTAGGATGACCTCGACCTATTTAACGGCAAGGTCAACTTAGGTCGCCAATGCATTTGAATGGGAAAAAATGGTAAAATGCTATTTAATGGGTAAAACTTACTGGGAATAGGCAGATGGACAGAAGATTAATGTTAATGGAAAATTTTAGACCCTGGGGGGTTGTCTGCCCCTGCCCCGTGGCTATATACATGTATATTTCCATAATAATGAAACATCTTCTCCCCTGAAACCTCTTTGCCAATCAAAGCCAAACTTCATATGGAGCATCCTTGGGAAGGGGGAAAGAAAGTTTATATAAATGGTCATGGTCACATGACCAAGATGGCCGCCATGGCTATAAATAGCAAAAACCTTTAAAAATCTTCTTCTCCAGAACCAGTGGGCCGATTTCCATGAATCTTGGTGGTATGTAGCATCGGGGATGTGGGCCCATCATAGTTTATATAAATCATGACCCTAGGATGACCTTGACCTATTTAACGGCAAGGTCAACTTGGGTCGCCAATGCATTTGAATGGGAAAAAAATGGTAACATGCTATTTAATGGGTAAAACTTACAGCAAATGGAGAGAAGATTAATGTTAATGGAAAATTTTAGCCCCTGGGGGGTTGTCTGCCCCTGCCCCGTGGCTATATACATGTATATTTCCATAATAATGAAACATCATCTCCCCTGAAACCGCTTGGCCAATCAAAGCCAAACTTCATATGGAGCATCCTTGGGAAGGGGGAAAGAAAGTTTATATAAATGGTCAAGGTCACATGACCAAGATGGCCACCATGGCTATAAATAGAAAAAAAACTTAAAAAATCTTCTTCTCCAGAACCAGAAGGCCAATGATTTTGAAACTTGGTGTGAAGCATCAGTCACTGGAGCTCTACAAAGTTTATATAAATCATGACCCTGGGATGACCTTGACCTATTTTACGGCAAGGTCAACATAGGCCGCTCTTGCATTTGAATGGGGAAAAGTGTTAATATGTCATTTGTAGGGAAAAACTTGCAGGAAATGGGCAAATGGACTTAATGGACTTAAGATTGATGATTCTGAAAAAATTTGGACCCCAGGGGTCTGTCTGCCCCCACCCCGGGGCAATATACATGTATATTACAGTGATATTCAAAGATCTTCTTCTCTGAAACCACATGGCCAATCAAAGCCAAACTTTATGTGGAGCATTCTTAGGAAGAGTGAATGAAATTTTGTATAACTGGCCAAGGTCACATGACCAAGATGGCCGCCATGGCTATAAATAGCAAAAACCTTTAAAAATCTTCTCCAGAACCAGAAGGCCTATGATTTTGAAACTTGGCATGAAGCATCATTAAAGTTTGTATAAAGCATGACCCTGGGATGACCTTGACCTTGACCTTTTTACGGCAAGGTCAACTTAGGTTTGCCCACACATTTGAATGGGGGAAATTGTTACAATGTCATTTGAAGGGCAAAACTTGCAGTAATTGGCAAATCGACTGAATCTTTATGATTTAAAAAAGAAATTGACTCCAGAGTTTGCACTGACCCTGCCCTGGGGTTATATACATGTATATTACCATTCTAGTCAAACAAGTTTATTGGTATATATCTCAGGTGTCAGGTGAGCGTTTACAGGACCATTGGTCCTCTGGTATTCAAAGATCTCCTTCTCTGAAACTGCTTGGCCATTCAAAGCCAAACTTTATGAGGAGCATTGTTAGGAAGTGGGAATTGGTCAAGGTCACATGACCAAGATGGCTGCCATGGCTATAAATAGCAAAAACCTTTAAAAATCTTTTTCTCCAGAACCAGAAGGCCTATGATTTTGAAACTTGGCATGAAGCATCAGGCAATGGAGCTCTACAAAGTTTATATAAATTGTGACCCTTGGATGACCTTGACCTATTTTACGGCAAGGTCAACTTAGGTCGCCCATGCATTTGAATGGGGAAAATTGTTAAAATGTAATTGGCAAATGGACTGCAGTTTTATGTTTTCAAAAAGAAATTGACTCCAGGGGTTTCTCTGACCCGGCCCTGGGGTGTATACATGTATAGTACCATTCTAGTCAAACAAGTTTATTGGTATATATCTCAGGTTTCAGGTGAGCATTGGTCCTCTGGTTGTTAATCATAGATGAAATGTAACCCAGTATGTCCCTTTGTTGTTTTGGAGTATGAGTTACATCCCCTAGACCTGACTTATTTACCAAGTAGCAATTGTAGTGTTTGACATTTTGTATGAGGTTCACAAGACTACAACTACAGGTACTCATTTATAATTTGTAAATAGAAGAATCTCAAGATAAATTCCGAGCTTACATTATTTTTCAGTTTCAAGCAGGTGACACATACAAGTCATGTGGGTTTATGATTATCATCCAGAATTGTCATGCTTGAAATTCAACATACACATGAGGAAAACATGTTCATGTAGTGTAAACTTGCTAGAACCCAAAATAGGGTATGCAGGGTTGTACTATTTTTAGCTCACCTGAGCCGAAGGCTCACAAGGTGAGCTTATAGGATGGCCGTGCTTCGTCGTTCATCTGTCGTCGTCGTCGTCCACAGATCTGCTTGGCCAGTCAAAGCCAAACTTCAAGTGGAGCATCCTAATAGGAAGGGGTAATGAAAGTTTATATCAATGGTCCAGGTCACATTACCAAGATGGCTGCCATGGCTATAAATAACAAAAACTTTCAAAAATCTTCTCCAGGACCAGAAGGCCTATGACTTTGAAACTTGGCATGAAGCATCAAGGAGAGCTCTACAAAGTTTATATAAATCATGACCCTGGGGTGACCTTGACCTATTTTATGGCAAGGTCAACATAGGTCGCCCATGCATTTGAATGGGGAAAATTGTTAAAATGTTGTTTGAAGGGAAAGACTTTATGGAAATGGGTAAAATAATGGACTGAAGATTTATGATTCTGAAAAAAATTGGACCCCAGTGGCTTGAAAAAGAAAATGGACCCCAGGGACCTCAGGGACTTTAAATTGGACCCCAGGGACTTTAAAAAGGAAATGGGTAAATGGACTGAAGAGTGAAGATTTGTGTTTTTGAAAAAATTTGGACCTAGGGGCTGGTCTGTCCCCAACCCGGAGCAATATACATGTATGTCACCATAATATTCAAAGGTCTTCGTCTCTGAAACTGCTTGGCCAATCAAAGCCAAACTTCACGTGGAGCATCCTTAGTAAAGGGCAATGCAAGTTTTGAAAAATGGTCCAAGTCACATGTCCATGATGGCCACCATGGCTATAAATAGCAAAAACCTTTAAAAATCTTCCTTCTCCAGAACCAGAAGGCCTATGATTTTGAAACATGGCATGAAGCATTGATCAGGGAAAGGAGCTCTAGAAAGTTTGTATAAATCCTGACTGTGATGACCTTGACCTATTTTACGGCAAGGTCAACATAGGTCGCCCATGCATTTGATTGGGGAATATTGTCAAAATGCCATTTGAAGTGAAAGACTTGAAGGAAATGGGTAAATGGACTGAAGATTTATGATTCTGAAAATAATTGGACCCCTGGGCTGGTCTGTCCCCACCCCAGGGCAATATACATGTATGTCACCATAATATTCAAAGATCTTCTCTGAAACTGCTTGGCCAATCAAAGCCAAATTTGATATGAAACATCTAATGGAAGGGGGAACCAATGTATACATAAATGGTCCAGGTCACATGACCCAAGATGGCGGCCATGTCCATATTTTGTAAAACCCTTCAAAAATCTTCTTCGAAACCGGTGGACCAATTTCAACAAAACTTGGCATGTAGCATTGTGGACTAGAGTAATACAATGTGTACATAAATTATGACCCTGTGATGACCTTGACCTATTTTATGGCAAGGTCATTATAGGTTGTCCATGGTTATTATAGTCAAACAAGTTTATTGGTATATATACCAGATCTCAGGTTAGCATTTACAGGACCATTGGTCCTCTAGTTCTTATTTTTGATCCAAAACATAGATTGTGGGTACACGTTAGAACTGCCTCGGTGAAGCGGTTCCAACATGTACCCCCAATCTATGTTTTGACTAAAAAATAAAAAAATATAAATAAAAAGAAATTATCAGAAAATCTTCAATTTTTACGACATAGGATAAAGCTGTGTATTACATGGGCGTGTTTTCATAGTGATGCTTGAAATTCAACATGCAGGCTCAACTGAAAAATAATGGCACAGCTGGAATGCCATAATACGTACATGCCATGATCAGACAGAAGCTCTTACATTGAAGCCGCATCGTGAGAAAACCGGATTTTTGCCTATGCGAAAACAAAGGTGCAGATCAGCTTCGCGGTAACCGCGAAGCTGATCAGCGCCTTTGTTTTCGCTACACGGATTGTATATTTCCTCTTCTACTTAAATCGGAAATTTCAAGCTTCTAGCTCTTTTCTGAGACTGTACAGGCCGGTTTGTGTCGGACCTGGTCGGAAACCCCAAAGACCGGTTTTCTCGCGTCATGGCTCATTGATCTGCAACAGAAGCTTGGTCAGGAAGCTATCCACCTACAAGATATGAGTCACGACGTCAGAAAACTGGAATTCGTGGTATCCAATCAGGTGCGACACAAATCAGGCTGAACAGCCACAGAAAATAGATAGAAGCTTGAACTTTCTGATTAAGTAGAAGATGGATTGTACTATCAGTGTAGCGAAAAACAAAGGCGCTAATCAGCTGTGCAGTTACTGCACACCTGATCTGCTGCTTTGTTTTTGCCAAAGCATGTTGTTGCTTTTCTTATGCAATGGCTCATATGGCCTAGACTGTAATGAGTAGTGGTTAAGTGGCAGGGGTTGCTAGTTGGAGTCTGAGATTCTTGTTCTTTCAAATGAGATTTTTAAACGGTTTACCCATCTCTATATGACCTTAGAATGGGACTTACAACCTGTAAACCATGAATACA
Organism: Rugalucina vietnamica; assembly: GCA_964017185.1. NCBI lineage: Eukaryota > Metazoa > Mollusca > Bivalvia > Lucinida > Lucinidae > Rugalucina > Rugalucina vietnamica. Next base: position 83,844,884 of record OZ024869.1, on the reverse strand, counting down.
ACCACTATACTGCATCAAGCCAACTTAAAACACATCAATGGATTTTGTTTTTTGCTTTTTTTCAGAAATGATTGGAATTAAGGTGCACCACAATATGATGGATATTTGGTCACCTAATGCTCTGTCATCACCACTGGTGTGTGGTCCCATAGCTCCAAGTTGTTATATCGGGGGGATCTACGAGGGTTTAGGTACCCATACTTGTGGTAAGTACTTCTCAAAGTTTGTACTATTGATGTGAATGACAAATATGAAAGATTAGGTGGAGGAATTTCAATTATTTAAATCCCAGCCCAGACACCAGGCCCTGAGGTTATGCGCTGAGCATAATAATTAAACTGCTCTTTAAATACAGAGATAATCGAAATAAGTAAAAAATTCAGGTATAGATTAGCTAAACTTGTAAGTTATGCTGCTCATAAATGTTAAAATGCCAACAAAGGATAAAATTTAGTCTCATTGACAATTGAGTTGAGCATGAAGAAAAGTTTTATAACCTCAGGACTTGGCGGAAAGTAAGTAAGTAAGTAAGTAAGTAAAGTCTTTATTTCACGAGGGTGACAACATTTAGCAACATTTACATAAATAGATATATGTAAAAGCTAATCTTCCATGAGGCCCTCAATATATACAAATGTACAATTACAAACAATGACAAACAGAAAATATATGATAAATAATACAGAAATGAGAAGAAGAAATGAAATGAGCTGTGCACATGATAATTTGCACTATTCAAGTATTTATACAATGAACAAAAGACAATAAAAAATGCCACTAGAACTGGACATACAACTGTAGCTAAACATTGGATTCAACATTTTACAAATGTTGATTTATCTTTATTGAGCTACATGTACTTTGACAAATAGGTGATGAGAAAAAATGTAGTTAAAGGATGGCAACAGACATAGGAATGAGAGCAACTTTAGGTAATGACCAGCAACTTTAGGTAACAGCCATAGGTTAATTAATCAACTGTTTAAGAGCCTTTCAGATACAAAACCACATGCAATGCACATGCATAGCTGAAGATGGCCCTATATCAATTCAAATCATATGTACCTGTTAATTTACACTTAGTAGACTGTTAATTAATGTCCAGCACATAACAATGTAAAAATGTAAAATAATTGTGGAAGAAAGTATATATGAGTGTAAAGCATAAAACAAACTTGTAATATATGATAGAGCCCATCAGTCAATACAAGGTAGATGTTATAAATAATAATTCAAATAAAGAACATAGATATACAAATGAATGAGAAAATATTTACAAACATGGAAGAGTGACATTATTTCTTAATGTGATGGAGTGATCATTCTCTGATATGATTCTTAAGTCCAATTCGCATGCGCCAAAAATACACACGTGTAAATATACTCCGGTGTGCAAATTTTACTCGGGGTAAGTAAATGGCGCATGCGAACGCAAATACACACCGGAGTATATTTACATATGGGTAAATATACTCCTGGGTCTGACCAGATGCAAATTTTATTTTTACAAATACACACGTGTAAATTTACTATTATGTGCCATGCGAACGCAAAGTAAAATTTACCCATGAGTATTTTTATTTCAAGTCAATATTCTGCTTTTAGATAACGAATTTTCACATTTTTTGTTCCTAACTGATTATATGACAGTTGCTGAAACTGTGGACATTGTTGCTAAATAAGTTTTATTGCCATTCATAACATTTTAGATCATATGGAGTGCAAACAGCCACACTATTTCTTCATTATTCTTGGTTAGGATTCTTGGGGCATTTTAACAGTAATTTCTTGTAAAAGGATGAAAAAAGGGAACTGTATAACTGCTAAGGTTATGCCTGACCATTACATGATTCCCCTCTGCTGCCAAAGTCTACATGAACACCTTGAAGCAGCCTCTTCTTGTTTTGCAAATACAGAAAACCTTAAATGAACAGGTTTTAATCCAGAAATGATAAATTTACCTACAAAAATACTCCTGGCGATAAAACTCATGCGAACGCAATTTAAATTTACTCTCAGGTTGATTTGCACACCGGAGTATAAATACACACCGGAGTATATTTACACGCGTGTATTTTTTGCGCATGCGAATTGGACTTTAGTCAGTAATCCATTTCACACACCTTCTGTGGAAAATTTCCTGTGTATCAGAACTTTTGACATCATCAGGCAAACAATTCCAAATCAAACATCCAGAGTATCTCATACTTTGCTTAAAGCACTCTGTGTGAGGTTTCGGTGGTATAAAGCATCCTACATTCATAGACCTGAGGTTAACAGATGTATTTAAATTACTTCGCAAGTTAAAGTTTTCATTTATATAAGTAGGAGTCATGTTATGATACACCTTGAACATAAATTTTGCCTTTCTAAGAAACAAGCGATCATAAAAAGACATAATATTTAAGGATTTCATAGCTTCTGTTGTATCATCTACATTGTAATCTAGTATAACCCGAACAGCACGTTTTTGCATTTGAAACACCCTAAGTCTGTTTGCTTCTAAAGCATTTCCCCAGATAATGTTGCAAAAATCTATATGGGGTTGGATGTATGACTTATAAAATTGAACTCTGTGTTCTAGAGGCAGATACATTTTTATTTTGGATAAAAGCCATACATTTGAAGCAATTTTCTTTGTTATATGTTTCACATGTTCAGACCAGCATAGATTATTATCAACAAAGACACCAAGAATCTTGCTACTTGAAATAGTTTGAAGTTGGTCATCATTATAGTTAAGATCAATGTCAGCATTGCCCAGTCCCTTTCGTTTTTGCTTTGTAGTGATAAGCATTACTTTAGTTTTAGCTGTGTTTAAAACCATACCATTATTTTTGCACCAAATATTCAATTCATTTAATGCAATCTGTAGATTCCTTTCAATAGCTTCAAGAGATTTATGAATGAAATATAGGGTTGTGTCATCAGCATACATATCTGTTAGGACATTGTTGGTGTACAAAGGGAGATCATTTATAAAAAGAAGAAATAAGAGGGGCCCTAAAATAGAGCCCTGTGGGACACCACAAGATATATGCCTAAAGCTAGATTTAGTATTGTTTATTGACACTTGCTGTTGCCGTTGAGATAAATATGACTTAAACCAAAGTAGTGTTTCATTCTTGATGCCATATAACTTAAGTTTAGTCAAGAGTATGTCATGATCAACAAGATCAAATGCCTTCTTAAAGTCGACTAAAACTACTCCAATCATTTCTCCTTGATCAATGGCATTCAGCCCACAAGACACCACAAACTATAAACAACACACATGGAAAGCAAGATGACCAGCTGTTTTCGGTTTAACATCCCAGTCAACTAGTTTTCAGTCACTTAGGGACAGACACCGCTTCCTGGATATTAACCAGTAATCTAGGGAGTCAGTGTGCCTTGCTCAAAGATACAACATGGCGCTGCCAGTGGGGATTGAACCCAGAACCTTTTGATTCAGAGTTTGATGCTCTACCACTATGCCACCACGCTCCCCTTTGAAAAGCATGATGACTAGCTGTTTTCCAGCAAGGTAGCCAGTCAGTAAACAAGATGACAGGCCCAGCAGACAGGCAGACAAATTAAAATACATAACATAATTATGAGCCGCGATGCTAGAAAACCGGGCTTCGGGGTTTCCAATCACAGTCTATAGACTAAGTCCTTTTCAGAGCTCAGATTTGAGCCCATAAATCTCAATAGAAAAGATATTGTCAAAATATTTTCTCACTATCTTGAAGGCTTTCTGGTTCAGCCACTGTTCCCATCACTACTGGTTTATAAGTCACAATCATCACTTATGTTCATTTCATTGATTTTTCCCATTTTTGCAAATTGGGTATGTCAGTGTAACAAGAATGTGACTAGACTGTTCATGCAAGTGGGGTTCATTGTAAGCACTTTGATATTCAAAAGGACTCATTTTATGCCAAATGCAGCATATAAATGTTTCATTTGATAAACTGTTTTCATACCTAAACTTTTTTCTATGCAAAGGTATATGGCTACATCATAGCATTATCTTTCTGTTCTTGAAACATTGTACTTGTTTCAAGATAAAGATTGTCAGGCGAGTTGATTTATTTAATTGTGGCTTGGGCACTTAGTCTCTAGACTGATCAGGTCTGACACAAACAGGTCTAATAAATTAGATACAGTCACAAAAGAAAGCTTGTAGGTCTTATAGGAGCTGCATTACAAGAATACTTCTCTCTTTCAGCGCCTTTGTTTTCGCTATACGGTTAGTACAATTCTTCTATTTTCTAAATCCAAAATTTCGAGCCTCTAGCCATCTTCTGTGCTTGTACAGCTTGGTTTGTGTCTGACCTGTGTGGAAACCACATGATTGGTTTTCTCATGACACAGATATAATTTTATACTAAAGTTGTAAAAACAATATTGCACTGAAGTGAAGCCCTGCTAATCAAGTTATTGGTGGGCATATATAATTAGGGATTGCACCTGTCTGCCTTAACTTATGAAGATTTGGTCACGAAAATATTTCCAAGGTCATTCTTCCACTTCTGCTGACTCTAGAGAAGAGCATTTTTGAGTTAGTGGAAAAATGTGCACTAAATACTGGTAACCTACCAGCCTGGGAACTTTTTGACTCATAGAACTGACTTTCCCACTACAACCTCAGCTGTTGAGTGAACATTTGTCTGAGGATGTCAATCACTAATACAGACAAGCAAACAAATAAAGAATCATTACAGATTTTTCCAAAATTGTAAAAATTGAAATAAGAAATTATATTTTTCTTACTTTTACTCAAAACATAGATTGTAACACGTTGGAACTGCCTTCCCAAGGCGGTTCTGATGAATACCTACAATCTGTCTTTTGAAGGAGAATTACGAAAAACTATGTAGACCCATGTATACCCCAGTTTTACTTTATGGACATGTTTCCCTGGTGGCATTTTTTTTTCAGGGTTCTTCATTTTACCTCAATTATGTTAAACGAAAATTGCAGCATCTACACCTTGATCTTCCGAGATGTTAAGATCTTCCTCCACAACAGTTGGTAGTTACTAGTGGAAGAATGAACACAGAATGCTGGTTAACCATTCAGATCAAACCTCCGTAGGAAGGGTATGGCAAGTATAATTATCTGTCCCAATATGACATCTCTATGTGTGTAAGGTAAAAATTCAAACAAACAATTGTTCAGTGAGCTTTTTGTGAAATTTAATTGAACTGAAGTTTAAAATTTAAATGCTAAGGGAAGGAAAGCCCACATGGTTTTAGAATATCGAGTTAACAGGATTTGTAACAATTAACTGCAAGAGGAATCAGTGATGCAAATATTTATATCTAAGAAACTCAGAAAAAGTTATGTTAATAGGGAAGTTTATTGTCATCGGCAGTGGAATTCAATTAATTTTATGACATTCATCTAGGATGCAATCAATGTATTTTAAAAAGTATTGATTTTAATCAAGCCACATTAAAGAATATGCTTTTTGCATAATTGAAAAACAAGGCACTGGTTAGCTGCAATAGTACTCTGTTGGACAGAAACCGATCTGCTGAGCAGCGTTTTGTTTGTGCTACATATTCTTTCTTCGTCATTTCATTTAACAAGCACATTACGGAAACTTGCCCATGCAGTATACGGAGATTTATTTTTTTCAGGTGTAAAAATTCATTAGAATATTTTTTAATATTTTTGTTCAAAACATTGATTGTGGGTACATGATAGAACCGCCTTGCTGAGGCGGTTCTGATGAGTACCCACAATCCATGTTTACCCACCCATGTATACCCCAGTTTTACTATATAAATGTGGGGTATACATTATACAGATATGAGCCGCCCCATGGAAAAACCAACAATCTGCATAGGCGAAAACAAAGACGCAGATCAGTTTCGCGGTAACCGCGAAGCTGATTAGCGCCTTTGTTTTCGCTACTCGGATAGTACAATTCCTCCTCTACTTAACTCCAAAATTTCAAGCTTCTAGCTCTTTTCTGTGACTGTACAGGCCGGTTTGTGTCAGACCTGTTCGGAAACCACATTGTTGTTTTTTCCATGAGGCGGCTCATATGTTGTCCTGATCTAAGTTTCCTTCAGACTGATTGGAAACCTTGACGACTGGTTATGGTGCATTTACAGATTGATGGCTGAAGCTTGGTCCTCTCAGTCCATGTCAGGTATGGTGGGAATCCTCATTTCATCCTGAAAACATGTCTTCAGTTTTCACAAGGTAAGAAAAAAAAAAAAAAAACTAACAAAAAAAAAAAAAAAGAACGGCCTTTTACTACAATATGGACTAGCTAAAATGAGAGAGACCATTCCGTGACAAAACATGGCTTTTCTAGTTTTTGGTTTCTACCAGGTCTGACTGACAAATTTTGGTGTTTGATTAGCCTGTCTTATATGAGCTGCAATAATCTTGAAAGGGACATAAAACTTAATAAAAAAATGTGTGTAGAAATGACATAAAACTTAATAAAAAAATGTGTGTAGAAATGAGGTATACATTCTTCATAGTAGACCATGAAATTTGATAAGTGCAGGCTGATCAAAGCATGCTTTCCGCCACATCACATGTCTCTGTTAATGGAAAATCAAGTCTTGATTACAAAACATAAACCAGCCATAAACGGAAGCTGAGCGGCATCATGAGGAAACCAGCATTTTGCACATGCGAAAACAAAGACGCAGATCAGCTTCGCAGTAACTGCGAAGCTGATCAGTACCTTTGTTTTCGCTACACAGGTAGGACAACACTTCTATTTTCTTAATTAAAAATTTCCAGCCTCTAGCTATCTTCTGTGACTGTACAGCTTGGTTTGTGTCGGACCTGTTCAAAAACCACATTGTTGATTTTCTCATAAACGGAAGCTGTAGACACAGTAATCACAATGTGTCTAGAATAAAAATGTTGTGGTCACCTAAATAAATGTCCTGATAGTAGTGCAGTTTTATGGCATCACGAATGGTGAATGTCTGTAATCTCTTGGGCTGTTATAAAATGAGCTGCCTCAGGGGAAAACCAACAATCTCTTGGGTTGTTTTATAAAATGAGCCGCCTCGTGGGAAAACAAACAATGTGGTTTCCGAATGGGTCCGACACAAACCGAGCTGTATAAGCACAGAAGCTTGAAATAATTTTGGATTTGTTAAGTAGAGGAATTGTACTATCTGTGTAGCGAAAACAAAGGCACTGATCAGCTTCGCGGTTACCGCGAAGCTGATCTGCGCCTTTGTTTTCGCATATGCAGATTGTTGGTTTTCCCACGAGGCGGTCAAAATATTGTTCAGCTGAAAATATGATTACTGTAAGTTCGGAAATTTTAGCTTGACTTTTACTTGAATTTTCGATTCCCTAATTATTAGCGAATTCTTAAATTTCCGAGCGAGAGCTAGTGCAGTCTATATATCTTATAATAATTATTTATTAACGATAACTTTATTTTCGCGAGGCAATTAATTTGCGAATTTACATTATATATACCATAGAGACACATGCCAAGAGTTTGCAAAAGTTGGGCTGGATTTTCTCTATACTGCATGTTGTATTTTTAGCTTGACTGCACGAAGTGCATAGAGCTATTGCAGTCACCCCGGTCGTCCACGTTCCCGTTCCCTCGTGTGTGCGCGTCACACTTGCGTTAAAGTTTTCTAGAAGTCCATATCTTGACAACCACTCATCAGAAAGCATTCATACTTGGACCATAGATAACCTGTAGGGTTAGCTTTCATTCCATGGCATCGGGCCCCTGGGTCCAGGCCAGGGGGTGGGGCTGGAGGTTAAAATCTAGAACACCTTCAAAAATATCTATTATTGTGTTAAAGTTTTCTAGAAGTCCATATCTTGACAACCACTCATCAGAAAGCATTAGTACTTGGGCCATTGACACCCTGTAGGGTCGGCTTTCATTCCATGGCATCAGATCCCTGGGCCCATGCCAGGGGGTGGGGCTAGAGGTTAAAATCTAGAACACCAATAGTAATAATGGCTTTTCTGTGATATAGTATTCTAGATGGTTTCATACTTGGACCATAGGTACCCTGTAGAGTTGAAGTTCATTTCATGGCGTCGGATCTCTGGGTCCATGCCTGGGGGGTGGGGCTAGAGGTTAAAAACTAGAACACTGTAAAAATAGATGTACTGCTGTGTAACTTTTACAAGGAGTCCATATCTTGACAACAACTTATCATTAAGCATTCATACTTCATACACTTTAGGTTCCATGACATCTAACATCTGGGTTGGAGTCAGGGGGGCGGGGCTAGAGGTCAAAATCTAGAACTCCCTGAATTTTTTTTCTTTTTATTTCTTAATAGAAACAACTTAGGAAGATGGTTGGTCTTTCATCTTTTGACTTTGTCACACTGACTTGTGTGTCATGACGGTAAGGGTCGGTTGACCTACTTTCCATGGTTCAGTGATTTTGCCTTATATCTTGACACTCAATTAGTATATTTTCTTACTTCTTTCAGATGACCAGGCCTTTGACCCCAATATACTTATAGGTCACTGTGACCTAATTTTACGGTCCAGTGATTTTGCCTTATATCTTGACACTCAATTAGTATATTTTCATACTTTTTTAGCTCGACTGCACGAAGTGCATAGAGCTATTGCAGTCACCCCGGTCGTCCACGTTCCCGTTCCCGTGTGCGTTCCCGTTCCCGTTCCCGTGCGCGTCACACTTGCGTTAAAGTTTTCTAGAAGTCCATATCTTGACAACCACTCATCAGAAAGCATTCATACTTGGACCATAGATACCCTGTAGGGTTAGCTTTCATTCCATGGCATGGGGCCCCTGGGTCCAGGCCTGGGGGGTGGGGCTGGAGGTTAAAATCTAGAACACCTTAAAAAATATCTATTATTGTGTTAAAGTTTTCTAGAAGTCCATATCTTGACAACCACTCATCAGAAAGCATTGATACTTGGGCCATTGACACCCGGTAGGGTTGGCTTTCATTCCATAGCATCAGATCCCTGGGTCCATGCTAGGGGGAGGGGCTAGAGGTTAAAATCTAGAATACCATTAATAATAATGGCTTTTCTGTGATATTGTATTCTAGAAGTCTATATGTTGAAAACATTTTATCAGAGGGCTTTCATACTGGGACCATAGGTACCCTGTAGGGTTGAGTTTCATTTCATGGCATCGGATCTCTGCGTCCATGCCTGGGGGGTGGGGCTGGAGGTTAAAAACTAGAACACTGTAAAAAATAGATGTACTGTTGTGTAACTTTTACAAGGAGTCCATATCTTGACAACAACTTATTATAAAGCATTCATACTTCATACACTTTAGGTTCCATGGCATCGGACCGGGTCGGAGTCAGGGGGGCGGGGCTAGAGGTCAAAATCTAGAACACCGATTTTTTTTTTCTTTTTATTTCTTAATAGAAACAACTTAGGAAGATGGTCGGTCATTCATCTTTTGACTTTTTGACACTGTCTTGTGTGTCACGACGGTAAGGGTCGGTTGACCTACTTTCCATGGTTCAGTGATTTTGCCTTATATGTTGACACTCAATTAGTATATTTTCTTACTTCTTTCAGATTATGAGTGAGTACGACCAGGCCTTTGACCCCAATATACTTATAGGTCACTGTGACCTAATTTCACGGTTCAGTGATTTTGCCTTATATCTTTACTCTCAATTAGTATATTTTCATACTTTTTTCAGATTATGAGTGAGTATGACCAGACCTTTGACCCCAATATACTTATAGGTCACTTTGACCTAATTTCACGGTTCAGTGATTTTGCCTTATATCTCGGTACTCAAATGGTTTATAAACAAACTTCTTTCAAAGTATGTTTGCTTATGACAAGACCTTTCACCCTGAAGTAGTCCTAGGTCACTGTGACCTAATTTCATGGTTCAGTGATTTTGCCTTATATCTTGACACTCAATTAGTATATTTTCATACTTTTTAGCTCACCTGAGCCGAAGGCTCACAAGGTGAGCTTATAGGATGGCCATGATCCGGCGTCCGTCTGTCGTCCGTCCGTCCGTCTGTCCGTCTGTCCGTCGTCGTCGTCCACAATTTCAAAGATCTTCTTCTCTGAAACCGCTAGGCCGATCTAGTTGAAATTTTATGTGGAGCCTCCTTGGGTAGTGGCATTTCAAGTTTGATCGCAAAATCCAGGTCACATGACCAAGATGGCCGCCATGCCCATATATGGTAAAAACCCTTCAATAATCTTCTTCTCCAGAACCGGTGGGCCGATTTCCACGAAACTTGGTATGTAGCATCAGGGACTTCAGCACATCATAGTTTGATAAAATGATGACCCTTGGATGACCTTGACCTATTTTACGGCAAGGTCAAATTTGGAAACATAGGCTTTTACATGGGAAAAAGTGAAAACTATGGATTTTTTGAAAACTATTGCAGCCTGAGGCCTGAAAAGTGGTAGATGCAAACAACTAATGGAGTAGATGAAGGTATGTGATTAATTTAGGTCAAGGTCATCTCTTGACCTTGGCCAGTCTGTTGTCCATTCACACTTTTCAAAGATCTTCTTCTCTGAAACTGCTGGGCCAATCGAAGTGAAATTTTATGTGGAGCATCCATGGGTAGGGGAGACGAAAGTTTGATTTCGAAATCCAGGTCACATGACCAAGATGGCTGCCAGGCCCATATATGGTAAAAACCACTCAAAAATCTTCTCCAGAACCGGCAGGCCGATTTTCATGAAACTTGGTATGTAGCATCAGGGACTCCAGCCCATCATAGTTTGATAAAATGATGACCCTAGGATGACCTTGACCTAATTTACGGCAAGGTCAATTTTGGAAACATAGGCTTTAACATGGGAAAAAGTGAAAACTATGGATTTTTTGAAAACTATTGCAGCCTGATGCCTGAAAAGTGGTAGATGCAAACAACTAATGGAGTAGATGAAGGTATGTGATTAATGTAGGTCAAGGTCATCTCTTGACCTTGGCCAGTCTATCGTCCATACACACTTTTCAAAGATCTTATTCTCTGAAACTGCTGGGCCAATCAAAGTGAAATTTTATGTGGAGCATCCATGGGTAGGGGAGACAAAAGTTTAATCGCGAAATCCAGGTCACATGACCAAGATGGCTGCCACGCCCATATATGGTAAAAACCACTCAAAAATCTTCTTCTCCAGAACCAGTTGGCCGATTTCCACGAAACTTGGTATGTAGCATTGGGGACTTCAGCCCATCATAGTTTGGTAAAATGATGACCCTTGGATGACCTTGACCTAATTTACGGCAAGGTCAAATTTGGAAACATAGGCTTTTACATGGGAAAAAGTAAAAACTATGGATTTTTTGAAAACTATTGCAGCCTGATGCCTGAAAAGTGGTAGATGCAAACAACTAATGGAGTAGATGAAGGTATGTGATTAATGTAGGTCAAGGTCATCTCTTGACCTTGGCCAGTCTGTTGTCCATACACACTTTTCAAAGATCTTCTTCTCTGAAACTGCTGGGCCAATCAAAGTGAAATTTTATGTGGAGCATCCATGGGTAGAGGAGACAAAAGTTTGATCGCGAAATCCAGGTCACATTACCAAGATGGCCGCCACGCCCATATATATATGGTAAAAACCACTCAAAAATTTTCTTCTCCAGAACCGGCAGGCCAATTTTCGCGAAACTTGGTATGTAGCATTTGGGACTCCAGCCCATTCTAGTTTGATCAAATGATGACCATAGGATGACCTTGACCTATTTTACGGCAAGGTCAATTTTGGAAACATAGGCTTTTACATGGGAAAAGGCTAAAAACAATGGATATTTTGGAAACTGTTGCAGTCTGAGACCTGGAAGTTGCTAGATGCAGACAACCAATGGAGTCAATGAAGGTAAGTAATTAATGAAGGCCAAGGTCATTTCTTGACCTTGACCCAAAGTCATTTAAATATCAAAATTAAAATTATGGTTTTCTCATAAATCACTGGGTTTGGAAACTATTGCAGCCTGAGACCTGAAACTTTGCAGATGCAGACAACTTATGAATTCAATAAAGGTGTGTGAGTATTCAAGGTCAAGGTCATTTCATGATGACTTAATACTGCAGGATCAGGCTTCAGGTGAGCGTTCTCAGGACCAATGGTCCTCTGGTTTCAGATTATGAGTGAGTATGACCAGACTTTTGACCCCAATATACTTATAGGTCACTGTGACCTAATTTCAGGGTTCAGTGATTTTGCCTTTGTATCTGGATACTCAAATGGTTTATGAACAAACTTCTTTCAAAGTATGTTTGCGTATGACAAGACCTTTGATCCTGAAGTAGTCCTGCGTCACTATGACCTAATTTCACGGTTCAGTGATTTTGCCTTATATCTTGACACTCAATTAGTATATTTTCATACTTATTTCAGATTATGAGTGAGTATGACCAGATCTTTGACCCCAATATACTTATAGGTCACTGTGACCTAATTTCATGGTTCAGTGACTTTGCCTTATATCTCAGCACTCAAGTGGTTTATGAACAAACTTCGTTCACACTATGTGTGCGTATGACAAGACCTTTGACCCTAAAGTAGTCCTATGTCAATATGACCTGATTTCACGGTTCAGTGATTTTCCTTTATATCTCGGCACTCAATTGGTATATGGACATACTGCTTTCACGATATGTATGAGTATGACAAGACCTTTGACCTTAAAGTATTCCTGGGTCACTGTGACTTAATTTCATGGTTCAGTGATTTTGCCTTATATCTTGACACTCAGTTGGTATTTTTTCATACTTCTTTCTGATTATGAATGAGTATGACCAGACCATTAACCCAAACATACTTATAGGTCACTATGACCTAATTTCATGGTTCAGTGATTTTGCTTTATATCTCAACACTAAATGGGTATATGATCATATTTCTTTCACATTATGAGTAAGTATCACTAGACCTTTGACCCTGAAATACTTATAGGTCAGTGTGACCTTATTTCACGGTTCAGTGATTTTGCCTTGTGTCTTGGCACTCAGTTGATATATGAACACACTTCTTTCACAATATGAGTGAGACCTCTAAATCTTAGGTAGTTATAGTTAACTTCCATGGTTCAGTGATTTTGCCTTATTGCATCAAGGCAAAAAGATGTATGGGTTACTGGTCGGGTTTGGCCTTATGTTTGACAAAGGTCAGAAGCAGTCGAGCACGCTGTCCTGCGACAGCTCTTATTTCAGATTATGAGTGAGTATGACCAGACCTTTGACCCCAATATACTTATAGGTCACTGTGACCTAATTTTACGGTTCAGTGATTTTGCCTTATATCTCAACACTCAAGTGGTTTATGAACAAACTTCTTTCAAAGTATGTTTGCGTATGACATGACCTTTGACCCTGAAGTAGTCCTAGGTCTAATTTCACGGTTCAGTGATTTTGCCTTATATCTCGGCACTCAATTGGTTTATGAACATACTTCTTTAACGATATGTTTACGTATGCCGTAAAGTATTCCTGGGTCACTGTGACCTGATTTCATGGTTTAGTGATTTTGCCTTATATCTCGACACTCAGTTGGTATTTTTTTTCATACTTTTTTTGATTATGAATGAGTATGACCAGACCTTTAATCCAAACATACTTATAGGTCACTATGACCTAATTTCATGGTTTAGTGATTTTGCTTTATATCTCAACACTGAATGGGTATATGATCATATTTCTTTCACATAATGAGTTAGTATGACTAGACCTTTGACCTTGAAATACTTATAGGTCAGTGTGACCTTATTTCACAGTTCAGTGATTTTGCTTTGTATCTTGGCAGTCAGTTGGTATATGAACACACTTCTTTCACAATATGAGTGAGACCTTTAAATCTTAGGTAGTTATAGTTAACTTTCATGGTTCAGTGAATTTGCCTTATTGCATTAAGGCAAAAAGATGTATGAGCATAATGCTTTGGGTTAATGGTGGGGTTTGGCCTTATGTTTGACAAAGGTCAGAAGCAGTCGAGCACGCTGTCCTGCGACAGCTCTTATTACTAGATGCTAGTAACTGATAAGCTGTAAATCCTATAGGTATATAGAGAGGTTGGTTTGTTGATTTTGGTTGAACATCCCACCTACTGCTAAGGTCATATGGAGACCGGTCCATGGTTTAGTCTCATCCGGCAGACTGGAGAAGCCTGGAATAGAACCTGTGATCCCTGGTTTACAAGGGGACATTGCCACTGCACCACAGAGGCTTCTATAAAAGCTGCACAAATTCACACTAAGTAAGTAAATAAGTAAGTAAGTAAGTAAGTAAGTATGTAAGTAAATTTTTATTATAGTGATGTGTTATAGTATACAACAATTTTTACAAAGTTATAACAATAAACACCTGACCCATAGGGTCTTTAAGTCACTTTTAGATGATACATGCAACATATTCACACTAGTATGAAAGTTGAGCATGGTAGCCTATTGTCTGGTGTGCCAGACTATGGATCAGGAAGTCAGAAGTTCGAGCCTTCACCGGTACCAACTTCGTAATGTCCTTAAGCAAAACATATGAGACATGTCATGAGAAAGAGCAGTTCTGACGCAAACCGAGCTGTACAGCCACAGAAGACAGCTTGAGGCTGGAAATTTCGGATTTAGAAAGTAGAGGAATTGTACTATCTGTGTAGCAAAAACAAAGGAGATGATCAGCTTCAGGATTGCCGCGAAGCTGATCTTTGTCTTTGATTTCACATATGCAAAATGTTGGTTTTTTACATGATGCAGCTCGTATTAACTCTGCACAGTCTGTTTGAAATTCAGGAAGTGGTAACTCTCTCATGACATGACTGAAACAGTGTCGACCAGGATGTTAAATCCTCAAAGCAAATAAGTGCAAGACGGAAAAAGATCCTCAAAATTTTGAACGAAACTTCAATTTTGCCATAAAAAGTACATGTGAAACTTCTGTAAATGGCTGAAGCTTCACTCAGTAAGTGAGTGAGTGTGTGGAGTGAGTGAGTGAAATGAGTACATGAACATACGTGTATATACAAAGCATGATAAAAGCGGCCAGCATAGGGGTCTGGAAGGTGAAATGAGTACATGAACATACATGTATATACAAAGCATAATAAAAGCGGGAGGCCTAGGGGTCTACAAGGTGAAACGAGTACATGAACATACATGTATATACAAAGCCGGCCTAGGGGTCTACAAGGTGAAACGAGTACATGAACATACATGTATATACAAAGCATGATAAAAGCGGCCAGCCTAGGGGTCTACAAGGTGAAACGAGTACATGAACATACATGTATATACAAAGCATGATAAAAGCGGCCGGCCTAGGGGTCTACAAGGTGAAATGAGTACATGAACATACATGTATATACAAAGCACAATAAAAGCGGCCGGCCTAGGGGTCTACAAGGTGAAACGAGTACATGAACATACATGTATATACAAAGCATGATAAAAGCGGCCGGCCTAGGGGTCTACAAGGTGAAATGAGTACATGAACATACATGTATATACAAAGCATGATAAAAGCGGCCGGCCTAGGGGTCTACAAGGTGAAACGAGTACATGAACATACATGTATATACAAAGCATAATAAAAGCGGCCGGCCTAGGGGTCTACAAGGTGAAATGAGTACATGAACATACATGTATATATATACAAAGCATAATAAAAGCGGCCGGCCTAGGGGTCTACAAGGTGAAATGAGTACATGAACATACATGTATATACAAAGCATGATAAAAGCGGCCGGCCTAGGGGTCTACAAGGTGAAACGAGTACATGAACATACATGTATATACAAAGCACAATAAAAGCGGCCGGCCTAGGGGTCTACAAGGTGAAACGAGTACATGAACATACATGTATATACAAAGCATGATAAAAGCGGCCGGCCTAGGGGTCTACAAGGTGAAACGAGTACATGAACATACATGTATATACAAAGCACAATAAAAGCGGCCGGCCTAGGGGTCTACAAGGTGAAATGAGTACATGAACATACATGTATATACAAAGCACAATAAAAGCGGCCGGCCTAGGGGTCTACAAGTCACTATCAAAGTCAACATTGAACAATATTTACAATATTTATTCAATATGGAGGTTGCATGACATAGATGGGTGCCACACAAGTATGTGGGAATTTACTCAAGATTTTCTCAAAAATCAGGTCTATGACTTTGAATTAATGGAATATAACACAAGAGAGTTTGTCCCATGTATAAGTCTTAAGTCAGCACCACTATCCAGTAGCAACACACAGAGCTGTTTTCAATATAGTTTAGGTTATCTGTTTTGTAATAGTTATTTAAAGCAATCAGCTGATTTGATAAATGAGCCGCATCATGAGAAAATAAACAATGTGTTTTTAGCTCACCTGAGCCATTAGGCTCACAAGGTGAGCTTATAGGATGGCCATGATCCGGCGTCCGTCCGTCGTCCGTCGTCGTCGTCGTCCACCATTTTCAAAGATCTTCTTCTCTGAAACGGCTTGGCCAATCAAAGCCAAATTTTATATGAAGCATCTATAGGAAGGGGGAACCAATGTGTATATAAATGATCCAGGTCACATGACCAAGATGGCCGCCATGCCCATATATGGTAAAAACCCTTCAAAAATCTTCTTCTCCAGAACCCAAAGGCCTAGGATTTGAAACTTGGCATGTAGCATAAGTGACTTAAGGTCCTCAATGTGTATATAAATCATGACCCTGTGATGACCTTGACCTATTTTACGGCAAGGTCAACATAGGTCGCCAATGCATTTGAATGGGGAAAACTTTTAAAATGTCATTGAAAGTGAAAGTCTTGCAGGAAATGGGCAGTAGGACTGAATATTAATGATTCTGAAAAAAATTGGACCCCAGGGGCTCATATGCCCCCACCCCGGGGCAATATACATGTATATTGCCATAATATTCAAACATCATCTCCTCTGAAACCGCTTGGCCAATCAAAGCCAAATTTTATGTGAGGCATCAATAGGAAGGGGTAATCAATGTATATATAAATAATCCAGGTCACATGACCAAGATGGCTGCAATGCCCATATATGGTAAAAACCCTTCAAAAATCTTCTCCAGAACAGGTGGATCGATTTCAAAGAAACTTGGCATGAAGCATTGATGGCTCAAGTACTACAATAGGTATATAAATCATGACCCTGTGATGACCTTGACCTTTTCTTTTAGGGCAAGGTCAACATAGGTCGCCAATGCATTTGAATAGGGAAAACTTTTAAAATGTCATTTAAAGTGGAAGTCTTGCAGGAAATGGGCAGTAGGACTGAATATTAATGATTCTGAAAAAAAATGGACCCCTAGGGCTCATCTGCCCCCACCCGGGGCAATATACATGTATATTACCATAATATTCAAACATCTTCTCCTCTGAAACCGCTTGGCGAATCAAAGCCAAATTTAATGTGAAGCATCTATGGAATGGGGGAATTAATGTATATATAAATTATCTAGTTCACATGACCAAGATGGCTGCCATGCCCATATAAGGTAAAAACCCTTCAAAAATCTTCTTCTCCGAATCTGGTGGACCGATTTCAAAGAAACTTGGCATGAAGCACCAATGGCTGAAGCACTACAGTGTGTATATAAATTATGACCCTGTGGTGACCTTGACCTATTTTAGGACAAGGTCAACATAGGTCGCCAATGCATTGGAATGGGGAAAACTTTTAAAAAGTCATTTGAGGTGAAAATCTTACAGGAAATGGGTAGTAGGACTAAATATTATTGATTCTGAAAAAAAAAATGGACCTAAGGGCTCATATGCCCACATCCCGGGGCAATATACATGTTTGTTATATGACTGAAGGAATTCCTGTCTCCTGATTGGCTCATTCAGTATTAATAAATCCTTATATTTCTCTGAAACCAGACCAAACTGATGAATACCAGATCAAACCAGTTCCTGGAGGTTAATTATTTTGACAGGTTTTCTATATTAACCTCCAAAATCTATATTACGCTAATCTATATTACGCTCCTGAGTACCCAAAAATAGCACCAGCATGAAATCAACATGGGCTTCATGAAATTGACATGATTTGATGTATGTGTTAAAACCTGCCAGTCAGCTATAAATAACTATGAACTCATTTCAGTTCATGAAATCTACATGCTTTGCAGTAGCACACTATTACAGGTAAACAAAGCACTAGACAATGAGGTGTATTTGGTTATAATTAGGGGATAATTTTGTTTATTTTTCATAAGAACCTATGTTGCTGGTACCCATTGGAATTGCCTCATCATGGTGATTCTTAGGAGTACCCATAACATATGTTTTATTAAGAACTAACAAAATTATCTTTCAAGAATAATCAGTTGTTCCTCATTGTCTTGCCTTTAATACTTAACATCTGATATGATTTTGTTTGTTTATTTGTTATAAGATAAACATTAAAACACTTGAAAAGTCATATAACAAAACAGTTATTGACTTCAATTTCGGCAGATATAAGGATTTATCTACCCTCAAAAGTGGTATTCACCTCGGCCTCCAGCCTCGGTGAATATCACTTTTTCAGGTAGATAAATCCTTATATCTACCTCATTGAAGTCAATAATTGTATAATATTACCATAATATTCGAACATCTTCTCCTCTAAAACCACTTGGCCAATTGAAGCCAAATTTTAATTGAAGCCAAATTTTATGTGAAGCATCTATAGGATGGGGGAACCAATGTATGTATTAATAATCTAGGTCACATGACCAAGATGGCCACCATGCCCATATATGGTAAAAACCCTTCAAATATCTTCTTCTCTGAAACCAATAGATTGACTTCAATGAAACTTGGCGTGAAGCATCCATGGCTATAGTACTACAATGTATGTATAAATCATGACCCTGTGATGACCTTGACCAAGTTTATGGCAAGGTCAACATGGGTTGCCCATGCATTTGAATGGGAAAAACTGTTAAAATGTCATTTGAAGGGAAAAGCCAGCAAGAAATTGGCAAATGGACAGAATATTGATTATTCTGAAAAAAGAAAACGGCCCAAGGGCTTCATCTGCCCCTGCACTGGGGTTAAATACCATAATATTCAAACATGTTTATTGGTATATGCAGCAGACTCAGGTGAGCGTTTACAGGACCATTGGTCCTCTGGTTTTAACAGGTCCAACTCAAACTGAGCTTTACGAGCTCAGAAGATGGAAATTTTGGATTAAGAAAGTAGATGAATTTGTACCATCAGTGTAGCGAAAACAAAGGCGCGGATCAGCTCTGCAGTTACTTCAAAGCTGATCTGTGCCTTCGATTTTGCATTTGTAAAATGTTGGTGTTATCAAGACGCGGCTCACCACAAGCATGATACAATATTATTTAAAGCAATCAGCTGATTTAATAAATGAGCCGCATCATGAGAAAATAAACAATGTGTTTTGGTCCAACTCAAACCGAGCTGTACAAGCTCAGAAGATGGCTAGAAGCTGGAAATTTTGGATTAAGAAAGTAGATGAATTGTACCATCAGTGTAGCAAAAAAACAAAGCCGCGGATCAGCTCTGCAGTTACTTCAAAGATGATCTGTGCCTTCGATTTTGCATATGTAAAATGTTGGTTTTATCAAGACACGGCTCACCACAAGCATGATACAAATAATAGTCTATCACTTGAGCTGCGTCATGAGAAAAGCAGATTATTGCATATGCAAAAACAAAGCCGCAGATCAGCTGTGCAGTGTAACTGCACGGCTGATCTTACACTGCACAGCTAATCAGTGCCTTTGTATTCGCCACACAGATAGTACAATCCCTCTTCTACTTGTATCTAATGTTTCAAGCTTTTAGCCTGCTTCTGTGACTGCACCGACCTGTTTGTGTCGGACCTGGTCGGAAACCTCCAAAATCGGTTTTCTTGTGTTGAGGCTCACTTAACGACAGTTACTCGGTCTATATCTCTCTGTCAGAAGAAATTTTCTTACAATAAGTCTAGACAGTACTGCCACTTCGGTTGTCATGATTTTACACACTCGGATGCTCCAAAAAACTGGCACATTTTCTAACAGTCATTGTACCTTAAAGCAATCAGTTCTATTGTTGCCAAACATGGCAGTAATTGCACACTAACATTGTTTACTAACAGTCACCGTAATTGAAAGCAATCAATGTTACTGTTGTACTCATATGACACGAGAAGCTGGTGATCTACAGAATTGTATGCTATCGCTTGAGGATACTTGCTCAGACCATGTGCCTCAGACAGTAGAACCCTTTCCTGTGACAAGTCGTTAGTCAGCACTGCTACCTCACCTGTCCTGCGGTAACAAACATAGATGATCCCAGAAGTGTCTGCAGTAACACCTTGTGGATCTTTTCCTACAACTTTGCGTCTAGCGATGATGTCACCTGTATCGGCGTTCAACACCGTCAGCTTGTCGTCATCCACGTCTGATACAATCACAGCTACTGATCCTCCATCATCGTAACAGGTCAGACACGCAGGCCTGTAGAACAGATATTGTCCCTGCTGGTCATGAGTGTCAGTGGACCAGTAAACTCTACCACTCTGATCTATCAGTTTAACACTGGCTGGTGATGTAGACAGAGATATAGACAGAGATGTAGACACAACAAGTTTGTCCTTGTAGGTGGCTATGCCTACCACTACAAAGGGTAGTTTTACAGTTCGTTTGATGCTCATCCTCCTGTCAGATATATCAAGGATCAGTAACTTTTCCTCATTCAGACAGCTGACAATGGCCTCTCTGTCTCCAGTGATGGCAGTATCCCAGGGACTAGCCAACAGAGACAGGGAACACAGTAACTTCATGTCTCTGGAGAACAGTTTGATCTTGTCTTTAGGATATATATAGTCAGCCAGTAGCACTAGAACTCTGCCATCATTGGTAATCACCATAGCAGTGATCAAGCAGTTTTTCTCGTCGCTGCCGAGCTGTGTGTTATAGCTGCAAAGTTTTGTTGCAGGATGCAGTGGAAACAATATCTCTGGTACTGATAGGGGAACTTGAGGTTGGGACGTGACGAGGGTAATCGAGCCCATATTGAATGGTGTGGACAAGAATTCTTGTATTCTTTTGTCTGGGAGAAATGAAAGTTTTACGTTCATAGCAGATGGTTTCAGTTTTTCTGTGGTGGATTTACATTGCTTGATGTCTTTCAAGATATCCTGTATTTTCAGGAACACTTTAATGTTGACAGTGCTTCCTTTCTGTTTGTTTATATCATCTAGAGTAACTTGCAGATCTGTAATAACATCATTCAGTCCGTTTTGACAGCGGCCTAGATCGGATATCTTGGCTGTATATGTTGAATTGATTTCTGAAATCATGTCTTGGAACTTTTTGTCGACTTTAGCAATGACTTTATCCTTCAGATCCTGGGCATCTTTCAACGAGCCTACCTGCTGCTTTCCCAGCTCTGTGATGTTATGGTCTATCTGAGCAACAACTGATGAGAGGTTGGCCTTGATGTCGCTGACTTTGTCATACAAGGTATCTATCTCAGATGTAGGCACACTTTTACATGCATCACCCACACTCTTTACGAGACAGTATTTGTGCTGTAATGATATACACTTGCTGCAGAGAAGAACTCTGTGTTGCCAGCAGTACTGGTCCTTCCGACTCTGTTGGTGAGCATCGCAGTAATCAAACTTTGGCGGCTTGTCAGCCATCGACTTTGGCATGTCATTGCCTCTCTGTATCACATGGCCTCGTGTTCCCTGTAGTGTTTTGTGAACTCGTAAGCAATCTTTGCATAAGAACTGAACACAGTCTTTACAAAATCCATCATGTTTCACGTTTTGATTCTTGGATGCAAAGCAAACCTCACAGAATGGATCATAATGGTAGTCGCTTCCCATACTGAGACTGTCTGGCCTGGAGCCCTGCAGCCTCTGATCACTAGCAGCACGCTCTCCATCCAGGCTTTCAGCCATTCTGGAAAATTTAGAGTATGTCATCAGTTATAACCTCAGCATGAAACACTACATGTATTGTGATATACAGTAGAACTTGTATTAAAAGACCGCTGAAAATGGTCTCTTAATCAAGGTGGTCTTTTAATTAGGAAATGCTTTTCAGAGCCATATGTGCCTTCTTTTTTTTAGCTCACCTGAGCCGAAGGCTCACAGATGAGCTTATAGGATAGGCAGGCGTCCGTCGTCGTCCGTCGTCGTCAGTCGTCGTCCGTCCACAATTTCAAAGAAGAATATTTCTGAAGCTAGTAGGCCGATCTTGATCAAATTTAATGTGAACCATAATTGGGTTGGGGGATTGATGGCATTAGGTTTTGGAGCAGATTGTATCAAAATTGTGGTTTCCATGGCAACAGATAGGTCCCATAGACTTACAATGGGAAAAACTAAAAAAATCTTCTTCTCTGAAACCACTAGGCCCACAGCTTTGATATTTGGTATGTAGCAATGGCTAATGGTCCTCTACATAAATTGTGCCATTCATGCCCCTGGGGTCAAATATGGCCACGCCCCGGGGGTCGATAGTCTCCATAGACTTACTATGGAAAAAAAAATCAAAAATCTTCTTCTCTGAAACCACAGGGCCCACAGCTTTGATATTTTGTATGTGGCAATGGCTAATGGTCCTCTACATAAATTGTGCCAGCCATGCCCCTGGGGTCAAATTTGGCCACGCCCCGGGGGTCGATAGTCTCCATAGACTTACAATGGGAAAAACTAAAAAAATCTTCTTCTCTGAAACCACTAGGCCCACAGCTTTGATATTTGGTATGTAGCAATGGCAAATGGTCCTCTACATAAATTGTGCCATTCATGCCCCTGGGGTCAAATTTGGCCACGCCCCGGAGGTTGATAGTCTCCATAGACTTACTATGGGAAAAAAATTAAAAAAAATCTTCTTCTCTGAAACCACAGGGCCCACAGCTTTGATATTTTGTAGGTGGCAATGGCTAATGGTCCTCTACATAAATTGTGCCAATCATGCCCCTGGGGTCAAATTTGGCCACGCCCCGGGGGTCGATAGTCTCCATAGACCTACAATAGTAAAAAAACTAAAAAAATCTTCTTCTCTGAAACCACTAGGCCAACAGCTTTGATATTTGGTATGTAGCAATGGCTAATGGTCTTCTACATAAATTGTGCCATTCATGCCCCTGGGGTCAAATTTGGCCACGCCCCGGGGGTTGATAGTCTCCATAGACTTACTATGGGAAAAAAATTAAAAAATCTTCTTCTCTGAAACCACAGGGCCCACAGCTTTGATATTTTGTATGTGGCAATGGCTAATGGTCCTCTACATAAATTGTGCCAATCATGTCCCCGGGGTCAAATTTGGCCACGCCCCGGGGTCGATAGTCTCCATAGACCTACAATAGGAAAAACTAAAAAAATCTTCTTCTCTGAAACCACTCGGCCAACAGCTTTGATATTTGGTATGTAGCAATGGCAAATGGTCCTCTACATAAATTGTGCCATTCATGCCCCTGGGGTCAAATTTGGCCACACCCCAGGGGTTGATAGTCTCCATAGACTTACTATGGGAAAAAAATTAAAAAATCTTCTTCTCTTAAACCACTAGGCCCACAGCTTTGATATTTGGTATGTAGCAATGGCTAATGGTCCTCTACATAAATTGTGCCATTCATGCCCCTGGGGGAAAATTTGGCCAGGCCCCGGAGGTTGATAGTCTCAATAGACTTGCTATGGGAAAAAAATTCAAAAATCTTCTTCTCTGAAACAACAGGGCACACAGCTTTGATATTTTGTATGTGGCAATGGCTAATGGTCCTCTACATAAATTGTGCCAGCCATGCCCCTGGGGTCAAATTTGGCCATGCCCCGGGGGTAGATAGTCTCCATAGACTTGCAATGGGAAAAACTAACAAATATCTTCTTCTCTGAAACCAAAAGGCCCAGAGCTTCTATATTTTGTATGTAGCAAATTGCTGCAATGTTTGGTAGTCCCCATTATAAATTGTGCCAGTCATGCCCCTGGGTCAAATTTAGCCATGCCTCGGGGGTCAATAGTGTCCATGCATAGACTTTCATTGGTCGATTCTCAATTAATTTAAATCTCATGAGCTTACAATGTGATAATCTCTCAGGTGAGCTACAGGACCAATGGTCCTCTAGTTTTCAAGAAGTGTGATTTCTTAGTGTGTATTTTTAGCTCGACTGCACGAAGTGCATAGAGCTATTGCAGTCACCCCGGTCGTCCACGTTCCCGTTCCCGTGTGCGTTCCCGTTCCCGTTCCCGTCACACTTGCGTTAAAGTTTTCTAGAAGTCCATATCTTGACAACCACTCATCAGAAAGCATTCATACTTGGACCATAGATACCCTGTAGGGTTAGCTTTCATTCCATGTCATCGGGCCCCTGGGTCCAGGCCTGGGGGTGGGGCTGGAGGTTAAAATCTAGAACACCTTAAAAAATAGCTATTATTGTGTTATAGTTTTCTAGAAGTCCATATCTTGACAACCACTCATCAGAAAGCATTGATACTTTGGCCATTGACACCCTGTAGGGTCGGCTTTCATTCCATAGCATCAGGTCCCTGGGTCCATGCCAGGGGGAGGGGCTAGAGGTTAAAATCTAGAACACCATTAATAATAATGGCTTCTCTGTGATATTGTATTCTAGAAGTCTATATGTTGAAAATTTTTTATCAGAGGGCTTTCATACTGGGACCATAGGTATCCTGTAGGGTTGAGTTTCATTTCATGGCATCGGATCTCTGGGTCCATGCCTGGGGGGTGGGGCTGTAGGTTAAAAACTAGAACACTGTAAAAAATAGATGTACTGCTGTGTAACTTTTACAAGGAGTCCATATCTTGACAACAACTTATCATAAAGCATTCATACTTCGTACACTTTAGGTTCCATGGCATCCGACCGGGTCGGAGTCAGGGGGGCGGGGCTAGAGGTCAAAATCTAGAACACCGATTTTTCTTTTTTTATTTCTTAATAGAAACAACTTAGGAAGATGGTTGGTCATTCATCTTTTGACTTTTTGACACTGTCTTGTGTGTCACGACGGTAAGGGTCGGTTGACCTACTTTCCATGGTTCAGTGATTTTGCCTTATATGTTGACACTCAATTAGTATATTTTCTTACTTCTTTCAGATTATGAGTGAGTACGTCCAGGCCTTTGACCCCAATATACTTATAGGTCACTGTGACCTAATTTCACGGTTCAGTGATTTTGCCTTATGTCTTGACACTCAATTAGTATATTTTCATACTTTTTTCAGATTATGAGTGAGTATGACCAGACCTTTGACCCCAATATACTTATAGGTCACTGTGACCTAATTTCACGGTTCAGTGATTTTGCCTTATATCTCGGTACTCAAATGGTTTATGAACAAACTTCTTTCAAAGTCTGTTTGCTTATGACAAGACCTTTCACCCTGAAGTAGTCCTAGGTCACTGTGACCTAATTTCACGGTTCAGTGATTTTGCCTTATATCTTGACACTCAATTAGTATATTTTCATACTTTTTTTCAGATTATGAGTGAGTATGACCAGACCTTTGACCCCAATATACTTATAGGTCACTGTGACCTAATTTCATGGTTCAGTGATTTTGCCTTATATCTCGGTACTCAAATGGTTTATGAACAAACTTCTTTCAAAGTATGTTTGCTTATGACAAGACCTTTGACCCTGAAGTAGTCCTAGGTCACTGTGACCTAATTTCACGGTTCAGTGATTTTGCCTTATATCTTGACACTCAATTAGTATATTTTCATACTTTTTTCAGATTATGAGTGAGTATGACCAGACCTTTGACCCCAATATACTTATAGGTCACTGTGACCTAATTTCACGGTTCAGTGATTTTGCCTTATATCTCGGTACTCAAATGGTTTATGAACAAACTTCTTTCAAAGTATGTTTGCGTATGACAAGACCTTTGACCCTGAAGTAGTCCTTGGTCACTATGACCTAATTTCACGGTTCAGTGATTTTGCCTTATATCTTGACACTCAATTAGTATATTTTCATACTTTTTTCAGATTATGAGTGAGTATGACCAGATCTTTGACCCCAATATACTTATAGGTCACTGTGACCTAATTTCATGGTTCAGTGACTTTGCCTTATATCTCAGCACTCAAGTGGTTTATGAACAAACTTCGTTCACACTATGTTTGTGTATGACAAGACCTTTGACCCTAAAGTAGTCCTAGGTCAGTATGACCTGATTTCACGGTTCAGTGATTTTCCTTTATATCTCGGCACTCAATTGGTATATGGACATACTGCTTTCACGATATGTATGAGTATGACAAGACCTTTGACCATAAAGTATTCCTGGGTCACTGTGACTTAATTTCATGGTTCAGTGATTTTGCCTTATATCTTGACACTCAATTAGTATATTTTCATACTTTTTTCAGATTATGAGTGAGTATGACCAGACCTTTGACCCCAATATACTTATAGGTCACTGTGACCTAATTTCACGGTTCAGTGATTTTGCCTTATATCTCGGTACTCAAATGGTTTATGAACAAACTTCTTTCAAAGTATGTTTGCGTATGACAAGACCTTTGACCCTGAAGTAGTCCTTGGTCACTATGACCTAATTTCACGGTTCAGTGATTTTGCCTTATATCTTGACACTCAATTAGTATATTTTCATACTTTTTTCAGATTATGAGTGAGTATGACCAGATCTTTGACCCCAATATACTTATAGGTCACTGTGACCTAATTTCATGGTTCAGTGACTTTGCCTTATATCTCAGCACTCAAGTGGTTTATGAACAAACTTCGTTCACACTATGTTTGTGTATGACAAGACCTTTGACCCTAAAGTAGTCCTAGGTCAGTATGACCTGATTTCACGGTTCAGTGATTTTCCTTTATATCTCGGCACTCAATTGGTATATGGACATACTGCTTTCACGATATGTATGAGTATGACAAGACCTTTGACCATAAAGTATTCCTGGGTCACTGTGACTTAATTTCATGGTTCAGTGATTTTGCCTTATATCTCGACACTCAGTTGGTATTTTTTCATACTTCTTTCTGATTATGAATGAGTATGACCAGACCATTAACCCAAACATACTTATAGGTCACTATGACCTAATTTCATGGTTCAGTGATTTTGCTTTATATCTCAACACTAAATGGGTATATGATCATATTTCTTTCACATTATGAGTAAGTATCACTAGACCTTTGACCCTGAAATACTTATAGGTCAGTGTGACCTTATTTCATGGTTCAGTGATTTTGCCTTGTGTCTTGGCACTCAGTTGATATATGAACACACTTCTTTCACAATATGAGTGAGACCTCTAAATCTTAGGTAGTTATAGTTAACTTCCATGGTTCAGTGATTTTGCCTTATTGCATCAAGGCAAAAAGATGTATGGGTTACTGGTCGGGTTTGGCATTATGTTTGACAAAGGTCAGAAGCAGTCGAGCACGCTGTCCTGCGACAGCTCTTATTTTTCATGGTTCTTTAATTGTTTTTATTGTATTGTTCTCCAACCAAAAAAGGAGTGTTTTGCTTTGGCAAGGATATTCTTAATCGCTTATATGCCTGTCGAATTTTTTCACTAATACCGAGACGAATCCACGAAACAATAGATGAGTGGGGTGAGCAAGGGAGCATCCAGGGGGGAAACAACTGACAAATCTCACTGACCTTGTCAAACAGACGCATCTCGCTCTATCAACTACCCTCAGAACGACTGAACTGACGTTGAACGCAAGAAAACAGAGATGGAAGAACAAAAAACGTAAAAAGAATCGGAAACTGCTGCAAATTTAATCTACCTTTCGAACGATTTCCGCTCTAATTTATCAACTCTACTTTCGATTCATAACGAGGCGCGGTATCACGATTTGCCGGAATGGAGCGTCTAAGAGTTGCTTCCCTTACAATATTGGACTGAAACGCCGAATTTACTGGGAAAAAGGATAAATAGAGATCGACTCTTGTGTTTTCTTGCCGGTATGGCGGAAAAAACAAATCAACGTCATTGATTTCATGAACATTGCAGAATCAATAAAATAATCACACAAGCTCTTAACGCTTAATCACTTTTAATTACTGTATTGAGCTTGTGCTAATCAACCGTTGCGACGAGGGAGACAGACAATAGAAGACAATAGAAGGATTGATGCTTCAATAATTAGACCAATAACGTAACCTTGAAACAGGTGTGAACAACGCTCTATGAAGTTACCGTTCAAGAGAACGATCAAAATTTTGGCTTTAAATATGGTCGCAAGAATGCAAAGTTTTAGTCAAAAACATGGTCGTTGGTCGCTAAATCGAGTCGGTCGCTTAATCCAATGATAAAATATAGTGAAAACCGTCGGGAGGAATTGAAACTGGTCGTTAAACGTAGGTGGTCGCCCAATTCAAGTGGTCGTTAGCGCAATTTTTACTGTACTACAGTTAATTCAGTTATAGGTCAAAATCATAAGTTACGTTTAAATCTGCGTTTTCAAAAGATGAATTCAGGCTTGGCAAGTTACCTGTTTCCAAACTAAAAGTGCTCAAACAAACAAACACATCCCAGTTTTGATGTTTTCTCTCTCTGTAACTTTGGGTATGTAGAAACAATCCATCACAAATTTCACAAGGAAGTAACCAGAGGACCATGGCAGCCTGAGACAGGGGCAGATAATCACCTGGGGTAATCTTTTTCATCATCCATTAACATCAGTCATCTGCTCATTAGCTCACCTGAGCTGAAGGCTCACAAGGTAAGCTTATAGGATGGCCATGCTCCGTCGTCCGTCCGTCCGTCCGTCCGTCCATCCGTCCGTCCGTCGTCTGTCCATAATTTCAAAGATCTTCTCTGAAACCACTTGGCCAATCAAAGCCAAACTTTATGTGGTGGAACAGCGGTAAAAAAATATCACTCCGCCTTACCCCACAACAGTAGTGCATTTCAAAATTTCATCCAAACATGTTTGATGCTGAATAATGAGAACATTTCCTACATTCTATGTATAATCTCACATTTACTACAAAGTATCACCATAGTATGACATGTTAGTGCACAAATAGCCATGATAAAATGGACTATATCTCACCTGAGGCTTCTGTATGTACTCTACCCCCTACTAAAATCTGGACAATTCTAGAGTGTAAAATCCACCCATAGGTATATTGCAAAATGGAATACCAGAAAATCGAGATGGTAAATCCCCCTCGGTAGTGGCAACTCTGGGTAGGGGTGAGGCTGGGCTATCAAGTTAGAGAAGACCTTTTGGGGGTGCTATGTTGAGTACTAGCTGGGAGTGTCACAAAGTGAGGGAATTGCATTGTGGCCTATGGGAGATTTTTTAGGGGCGTTGGACCATGTGGAACAGCCTTAGGAAGGGGGAACGAAAATTTAAATAAATGGTCCAGGTCACATGACCAAGATGGCCACCATCGCTATAAATATCAAAAACCTTTAAAAATCATCTTCTCCAGAACCAGAAGGCCTATGATTTTGAAACTTGGCATGAAGCATCTGGGGATGGAGCTCTACAAAGTTTGTATAAATAATGATCCTTGGATGACTTGACTTATTTTATGGCCAGATCAACATAGGTCGCCCATGCATTTGAATGGGGAAAATTGTTAAAATGTGATTTGTAGGGCAAAACTTGCAGGAAATGGGCAAATGGACAGAATATTTACGTTTATGAAAAAATTTGTCCCCAGGGTGTTGTCTGCCCCTGCCCCGGGGCTATATACATGTATATGATCATAATATTTAAACATCTTCTCTGAAACCGCTTGGCCAATCAAAGCCAAACTTTATGTGGAGCATCGTCAGAAAAGGGGAATGAAAGCCTATATAAATGGTCCAGGTCTTATGACCAAGATGGCCACCATGGCTATAAATAGCAAAAACCTTTAAAAATCTTCTTTTCCAGAACCAGAGGGCCTATGGTTTGAAACTTGGCATGAAGCATCAAGCAATGGAGCTCAACATAGTTTATATAAATCATGACCCTGGGATGACCTTGACCTATTTTATGGCAAGGTCAACATAGGTTGCCTATGTATTTGAATGGGAAAATTGTTAAAATGGAATTTGAAGGGCCAAACTTGCAGGAAATGGGTAAATGAACAGGGGATTTAAGATTTGAAAAGAATTTTGACACCAGGGGAGGGTCTGCCCCTGCCCCGGGGCAGTATACATGTATATAACCATAATGTCCAAAGGTCTTCATCTCAAAAACCGCTTGGCCAATCAAAGTCAAATTTTATAGGAAGCATCTTTATGAAGGGGGAACCAATGTGATGTCACTTGACCAAGATGGCCGCCATGCCCATATATGGTAAAAACCCTTCAAAAATCTTCTTCGTAGGAACTGCTGAACCTATTGCAACAAAAATTGATATGTAGCATTTAAGACTAGAGTTCTACAATCTTTATATAAATCATGATCCTGTGATGACCTTGACAGGTTTTACGGCAGGGTCAACATTGGTCACGTATGCAGTGTTAAAATGGCACTGAAGGGAAAAACTAACAGGAAATGGGCAAGTGGACAGAATATTTATGAATTTGAAAAAGAAATTAACCCCAGGGGGTATTCTGACCCTTTCTTGGGACTATATACATGTATATGACCTTCATAGTCAGACAAGTTTTTTGGTATATATCTTAGATCTCAGGTGAGGGTTTACAGGACCATTGGTCCTCTGGTTTTTGGAATTTCAGTCTTGCCGGAAATGGGCAGTTGGACTATTTATTTATGATTCTGAAAAAAATAAGACCCCAGGGATTTACTGTAGATTCGGAAATATTGGCGAGAACTAAATTTTCGTTGGATGTCTTGCAAATTTAAAGTTCTCGCTAATTAAGAGTTACTATAAGTTTTATAGACTGTATGAGTATTCGCTCGCAAATTCAAGAATTCACTTATAATTCGGAAATAGAAAATTCGTGAAATAAAATCCGAACTTACAGTATCTGCCCCCACCCCACCCATCTACCATTATATTCAAACATCTTCTCCTCTGAAACTATAAGAAAACTCAGGTCACATGACCATGATGGTCACCATGTCCATATAATGGTAAAAACCCCAAATACTTTTCTTTTGTCCAGTGACTACATCTTGACTCTCATGTGAGTGATCGTTGCCCTTTGGGCTACTTGTTGGTTCAAGTTTTTATAAGTCTATATCTCTTGAACATCAACTATATCTCTTGAACATGTTGATGGATCAAGTTGATACTTTGCATGTTGTTAGGTATTGGTCTGTTTTATGTTGTACCTTCGTGAGTGACCTTGAGGTTTATGTCACAGACTTCAAACTTTATGTTCAAAGTTTGGTTAAGCACAGAACATGTGCAGTAACTGCATAGCTGATCAGCACCTTTGTTTTCGGTACATCAATAGTACAACACCGCTTCTTCTTAAATCCCAAATTTCAGACAGTACAATCCCTCTTCTTCTTTAATCCAAAATTTCAGGCTTCTAGCCTACTTCTGTACAGGCCAGTTTGTGTCGGACCTGGTCAGAAATGCAGATTATTGATTTTCTCATGTGAATCTCAGTTAAGAAATGTTCTTACTTGCAAATTGATCCCCTTAAAGCTATCAAATCCGCACCTGGTCCTTGTCGTGCATAGTAACAAAAGAAAATATTTTAACTTGAGAACCATCCATAGAATCTGAGGACTAAGAAAGATTTTCATAGAAATGCTCAAGGATTTAAAACAAAGGACATGACGCTTACAAAACACTTAAAAACTTAACTATCCTAGGAAATGAGCCGCATCATAAGAAAACCAGATTTTCGCCTCCGTGAATACAAAGGTGAAGATCAGCTGTGTAGTAATTGCAAAGCTGATCAGCGCCTTTGTTTTCGCAAAACGGATTGTGCATTTCCTCTTCTTCCTAAATCCGAAATTTCAAGCGTCTAGTCATTTTCTGCAGCTTCACAGGCCGGTTTGTGTCAGACCTGGTCAGAAACCCCGAAGACTGGTTTTCTTGCTTCGCGTCTTAAATGTGCTAAAGGAAATAAATCATTAGCTGTTGTGTATAAATGTACTAGTACATGTATTTTATGCACTAGTCATTTGTAACCATGGCCCCCTCAGGCCAGGGGGAGGGCGGGGGATAGCCGTGGAAATGAGCGGGGCTTTGACGAAAGTTTTGCCACGGCAGTGCGGGGGAAATACAGGGGGGCCGCTTTATATAGGCAAAAAGGGCTGTGAAAAGATAGCAAGCTGCGGGGGAAAACAGTAGTAGTTTTACCGACGAGCAGTCCCCGCAGTGTGGGTTTTTTAGCAGGGCCAAAAGTAAATTCCCCCTGTAATTTTAATACTTACCTATATATGTTTGGGACTAATGCAATCTTTATTATGCACCAGTGCTTTGTATCCCAAGCTCATCTAGGGCTGGGGATAGTGGGGACACAGCGGGGTTAAAGTACTGTGATTTAGCCTCTGTTGAGTCTCAGCAGGAAATGTGACGGGGTTTTAATTTCCTGCCAATACACGATCACTTTAATTCAAATTAGATGATATTTATATTTTAACATTTAATTAATTTCTTTTATGGTCCTTTTTTAATGATAAATGTGCCTGTACATTAACATGCAGAAATTAAAACCCCGCTAATGTTTTCATTAGAACAACTACCAGCCGTTGTTCCATATTATTAGCTCACCTGAGCCGTTAGGCTCACAAGGTGAGCTTATAGGATGGCCATGATCCGGCGTCCGTTCGTCGTCCGTCGTCCACCATTTTCAAAGATCTTCTTCTCTGAAACCGTTTGGCCAATCAAAGCCAAATTTTATATGAAGCATCTATAGGAAGGGGGAACCAATGTGTTTATAAATAATCCAGGTCACAAGACCAAGATGGCCGCCATGCCCATATATGGTAAAAACCCTTCAAAATTCTTCTTCTCAGGAACCACTGGACCGATTTCAACAAAACTTGGCATGAAGCATTGGGGACTAGAGTACTACAATGTGTTTATAAATTATGACCTTTGGATGACCTTGACCTATTTTACGGCAAGGTCAACATAGGTCGCCCATGCATTTTAATGGGGAAAAATGTTAAAATGTCATTTGAAAGGCAAATCTTGCAGGAGATGGGCAAATGGACTGAAGGTAGGTAATTCTGAAAAAAATTTGGACCTCAGGGGTTGGTCTACCCCCACCCCGGGGCAATATACATGTATATTACAAAAATATTCAAAGATCTTCTTCTCTCAAACCACATGGCCAATCAAAGCCAAATTTTATATGAAGCATCTATGGGAAAGTGGGATCAATGTGTTTATAAATAATCCAGGTCACATGACCAAGATGGCCGGCATGCCCATATATGGTAAAAACCTTATAGAATTCTTCTTCTCAGGAACCACTGGACCGATTTCAACGAAACTTGGCATGAAGCATCAAGGACTAGAGTACTACAATGTGTTTATAAATTATGACCTTTGGATGACCTTGACCTATTTTACGGCAAGGTCAACATAGGTCGCCCATGCATTTGAATGAGGAAAATTGTTAAAATGTCATTTGAAAGGCAAATCTTGCAGGAAATGGGCAAATGGATTGAAGGTAGGTAATTCTGAAAAAAAATTGGACCCCAGGGGTTGGTCTGCCCCCACCCTGGGGCAATATACATGTATATTTCAAAAATATTCAAAGATCTTCTTCTCTGAAACCACTTGGCCAACCAAAGCCAAATTTTATATGAAGCATCTATGGGAAGGTGGGATCAATGTGTTTATAAATAATCCAGGTCACATGACCAAGATGGCCGGCATGCCCATATATGGTAAAAACCCTTTAAAATTCTTCTTCTCAGGAACCACTGGACCGATTTCAACAAAACTTGGCATGAAGCATCGAGGACTAGAGTACTACAATAAGTTTATAAATTATGACCTTTGGATGACCTTGACCTATTTTACGGCAAGGTCAACATAGGTCGCCCATGCATTTGAATGAGGAAAATTGTTTAAATGTCATTTGAAAGGCAAATCTTGCAGGAAATGGGCAAATGGACTGAAGGTAGGTCATTCTGAAAAAAATTTGGACCCCAGGGGTTGGTCTGCCCCCACCCTGGGGCAATATACGTGTATATTACAAAAATATTCAAAGATCTTCTTCTTTGAAACCACTTGGCCAATCAAAGCCAAATTTTATATGAAGCATCTATACGAAGGGGGAACCAATGTGTTTATAAATAATCCAGGTCACATGACCAAGATTGCCACCATGCCCATATATGGTAAAAACCCTTCAAAATTCTTCTTCTCCGGAACCACTAGACCAATTTCAACAAAACTTGGCATGAAGCATTGGGGACTAGAGTACTACAATGTGTTTTATAAATTATGACCTTTGGATGACCTTGACCTATTTTACGGCAAGGTCAACATAGGTTGCCCATGCATTTGAATGGGGCAAATTGTTAAAATGTCATTTGAAAGGCAAATCTTGCAGGAAATGGGCAAATGGACTGAAGGTAGGTAATTCTGAAAAAAAAAATGGACCCCAGGGGTTGGTCTACCCCCACCCTGGGGCAATATACATGTATATTACAAAAATATTCAAAGATCTTCTACTCTGAAACCACATGGCCAATCAAAGCCAAATTTTATATGAAGCATCTATGGGAAGGGGGAATCAATGTGTTTATAAATAATCCAGGTCACATGACCAAGGTGGCCACCATGCCCATATATGGTAAAAACCCTTCAAAATTCTTCTTCTCCGGAACCACTAGACCAATTTCAACGAAACTTGGCATGAAGCATTGGGGACTAGAGTACTACAATGTGTTTATAAATTATGACCTTTGGATGACCTTGACCTATTTTACGGCAAGGTCAACATAGGTCGCCCATGCATTTGAATGGGGAAAATTGTTAAAATTTCATTTGAAAGGCAAATCTTGCAGGAAATGGGCAAATGGACTGAAGGTAATACTATGTCATTCTGAAAAAATTTGAACCCCAGGGGTTCGTCTGCCCCCACCCCAGGGCAATATACCATACATGTGATACATTCTTAGGCCCAAATAGGGAGATTGGACATTTTTGGTAGGGAGATTTAGGTCTGAAATAGGGAGGTTTTTTCTCGACAAAATTATAGCCGATTTTACCCCGGAAAATATTTTCAGCAGTCCAGCATTTTGTCAAATGTTTGCACTTCAATATGCATATGTATACAACTGATTCTCACAAATCTATAGATGATTACTTAAAATTAGAATTTTATTATAATTATTGAAAGTAATTTAATTCTGGTTGTAAGACATACAATGTACTTGCTATGTACCAAATGGATAATGATAGCTTCCTTCAACAGTAGTTCATTGATAAAATAAGCAATTGTGAAATTAGTAAATTATTAAGGGGGGGTCTCATATGCGCCCACGCACCAATTTTGTTCTTGCTTTGCATGGTGAATGTCTTCATTCTAACAACTATAAAAATGCATTTATTTGTTTTGAAAAACATTTTTAGGTCTCAGGATACCACCCTGACTTACTCCACCCTTTGTGACCATACCTGCGTTATTATTTGCCTATATATCATCTCTTATTTAACTTTTATTAAACCAATTAAAACTGGTATTCAAAAAGGACTCCACATGGGTGACTTTGATACCATTTTGGCTTAAATAGATTAACAGATAGGGTTTTTATGGACACTTAAACTTGAAATTATCAAAATTTTATTAAAAATAATTTCGAGAATGACAAATTGTGTCTCATATTTTGATATGTTCCAGTGCTTGTCAACCTATGATACTGTCCATAAAATTGGCCAGTGGTACTCTCTTCATGCTGGTAAAGATTTATAAATTTCCAAAACCGGTAACACTGTTAAAATGTACATGATATACATGTTGGTCAATTTTTGACAAAAATGGATTTTAATGTTTTTAGCTGTTTTTTCGTCTAAAATCATGTTATTCCATAATTTTATCATTGGAAATGAAAAATTACATAAGTTATATGAATTCTTACTATAAAAATGGTTATTTGATTTGGCAATTTCACATTATGTTATAGTGACCTACCTCAAAGTTATTATCAATTTTTCATACAAATGATCAGCAAACATTTGCAGGTTTAAATATATTAATGAAATGTTTTTGTTTCTATAATTTCATCACTTAATATTTCTTTAGGTTTAGATGCATTTGGATAATTCTACTTGAGTAACATTCATTTAATTTGTGATTGACCACCGTAATGGTAATAGTAGTCTGGCTCCAGACCCTATCTTTTCCTCTTCTTACTAAGGGGCACAAATCTAGAACACCTATAATTTCTCTGCTTGCTTAAGTTTCCTGATTGCAAAGATAGGGTCTGGTAACAATTGAAAAATCTACTGGAGGAATTCTGCCAGTTGAACTTTCACCTTTCTGTCTTATCAAATATTTGCCCCACTGCTGAGAGCAATAAAACTGGCAGAGGTAAACATTACAGCAAGCACTGATAAGCTAATGGCCTGTATCAAATTTCTCTGATTTTGGTTGCTTGAAAGTCGGTCATTTAATGTACTGCTGAAGATGGAAGAAATTATAAGAACTGAAATATGAAAATGTTCGTCCTAACCAGGAGGCAGTAATAAAAGGATACTTAAGAGGTCAGGATATTTTATTTTGCTCTCCCACGGGCAGTGGGAAAAGTTTTAACATTTGAAGTTGCACCATTTGCAGTCCAATGTCTGCAAAATGTGAGTAATGCATCTGTCATTGTTGTGTCACCACTTGTGGCGCTGATGCAATATCAAGCAGAAGGACTTCAAAAGAAAGGAGTCAAGGCGGTGTATTTACAGAATGTTACAGTTGAAGATTTAGAGAATGGCAAATGTGATATCTTTGCCAGTCCAGAGTCGCTACTGGGTGAACATCGTGCGCTTATGACCAAAATGTCCAAGAACAGGGTTTTGAAGGCGATTTTCATTGACGAAGCACACTGCATCAAGAAATTGTAAGTACATGCATACGTATTTATTGAGAAACACAATAACTTGAATATTTCCATCGAAATTTTTGAAAAGACACTACTTTGCTGCTTTCATTATCATCGTTTGATGATTTTCTTTATCATGAAGTTGCGATCTGAGAAAATCATTTTAGGGGCACCCGATTAAAGATTAGGCTCTTCAATATAAGGCTTGAACATTTCGATAAGAACTGTGGTGTCTGTGTAACAAAATCTGACAGATTGAGCTTGTATTCTGATAGCATAGTTCTAGTATCATGAGCCACATCATGAGAATAATCTGTGTTCTGGTTTCTGACTCTGATTCTGTTTCTGATTCAAATCTACACAGGCCTATGATTCATTTAAACTGTCTGTTAGTACATAATGACAGAATGCTCTGATTAACAAGGTATCTACTCATTAGATTAGCTTATGTTTGTGCTCAGAGCAGGTTTTCCTGTGAAGCTAAAACATGATTTTCTATGAAGTGGCTCGTTTTGGTTTCAAAATGCATGTAATCATATCTAGCATAAAAAATCATAGCATAATTATCATGAAAAACAAAAACATATATCATCCGCCGCATGGGAAAACCAACAATCTGCAAAGACGAAAACAAAGGCACAGATCAGCTTCGCAGTAACTACGAAGCTGATCAGCGCCTTTGTTTTCGCTACTCGGATAGTGCAATTCCTCTTCTTCTTAAATACGAAAGTTCAAGCTTCGTATCTTCTTCTTTGATTGTACAGCCCGGTCCGACCTGGTCAGAACCCAAATTGTTGGTTTTCTCATACACAGGCTGATATCATATTCAATCCGATAGGCGCACACAAAACATGTCATTATTAAATGTTAAATCTTTTTCTTTTTTTTTCAGTGGGAAAGGCAATAAGAAACGCAGACTACCAGCTTATCGCCCATGTTATGGTCAGCTAGGAGAGTTGAGGTCTCTTGTGGATGGGTCTATTCCAGTTGTAGCTCTCACTGCAACAGCAACGAAAGCGACAAGAGACACTATCATGAAGGATTTGTCAATGAAATATTGTATACAGATTGTCATCAACCCGCGCAAAGCAAACGTTAAATACAACTTGTAGAAAACTGTGGCAAAGATATATCTGAATCCTTCAAATAGCTGCTTAATCTCTTGAGCCAATACCGGAGTAAGTGTCCAAGGATTATTGTGTTTTTTCGACAAATTAAAAAATGGATGTGTCAGTGTTGTGTTATCATCAACCTCATTTAGTATGGGCCTTGATGTCAGAGATGTAAATACAGTTGTGCACTATGGCCCTGCCAATGACATAGACGACTATTTACAAGAGTCAGGTCGAGCTGGAAGAGACCCACTGATAGACTGCAATGCAGTTATGCTGAGGTACAAATATTGTTTGGGCAGTCAGAATATCACAGCAGAAATGAAAGAGTATGTAAAAGCGGAAAGCTGTAGACGACTTTTGCTGCTGAAGCCTTTTTCAGAGGATGCTCAATCAATTATTCCAGGGCACAAATGCTGTGACATTTGCAGTCTAAAGTTTAAATGTTTGTGCCAATGCAGTGATAACTGTGACTGTTCCCATCCATGTTCTGGAATGGATTCAGAGATTCTGAATTGTATTAGAAGTTCTCTAACCATACCAACTGAACATGTATCAGACTCTTCCTCTGGAGATAGCGACATTGAAATGTACATGAGAGCAAAGCCACACATTTCCTTATGCTCTGATTCTGAATAATTTTGTTCGTTGGGACCTGTTGTGCACTGTTGCATAGAAACTATGCTCAGACTGCCTCATCTTCGGTAATTGTAATGTGCAGAAGTTTTTCAATCAAAATGTAAAATTCAGATTTAACACCTTTTTTCACCAATAGACTTTTTTCCTTTGGATTTCTTTCTCCACACAAAATGCATACTGTTTGTTTTGTTGTTGGCGTAAGTTTTATCTTAATGTCAACTTTAGTTGGAGTCTTAAATTCAGGTTCCATCTTTTAAGTTTTTAAATGATAAACAGAATATACAATTATATTATATCACATTATAGTCTAATTGATATATATTAACATTAACATTAATTAAAATATAACAGCAAAATACACAGTAGTTTTTATCCCATTCTTAGCAATGTAGATTCAACCTAATACACAGAATTTATTAGAATAAACACTTCTACAATCTTTCTATCTATACGAATAAGAATAAGAATAAGAATAAGAATAAGAATTCTTTATTCAGAAAACCAACATACAAGAAGGTGTCCTCCGATCATAGGAAAGGTATAGAATCTTATCAAGAATAAGATGCGACATCTTAACTATGCAAAACTATCTAAACAAAACCTTTTCTAAGGAGAACATTTTACAAGCAGTGAATACACTTTCCTACATTACTAATAGCCAGAACCAATTGGTTTTAGAGAACTGTTAGAGATAGGGATCTGTGTTTACACAAGGCTGTTTTATGGCATCAGTAATTGCCTGCAGATTATCTCTAAACTGATGGGAAGGGGTATCAGGTTTCAAACCTCTTTCAATTGTTACCAGTCGTTATTGTTGAGCCATGAGTAACAGGTGAGTTTGGATTAAAGAGGCACAGAGGAACTGAAAAAAAAAAATACAATAACGACTGGGGCCAGTCTATGGTAATAGACATTTGACTGATTCCTCCATTTGTTTTGACCATCTTTGTATTGTTGTTTATAAGAGTACTTATTCATAACTTTACTTATTTAATTGTTGCTGATGCCAACTTTAGTTACAAGATTTACAAGAATACCAAATGCAGTGGCACTTTCGAACTTTTCAATCACTATTATCTTTATATACTTATCCAGTAAGTGCATAATTCAGCTATGTGACAGGCTTTTTGTAAGTGTTCAGATGTGATGCTCAGGTATAGCTTTCACTTTTAATATCATATTTGTTTTAATTCTTCATTAAACATATCCATTATTGACAATCTTTCTACCATTTAAATGTGGTTCTTTTTCCTATTTTTGAAATGAATATTAGAGTTATGAAAAATGCAATTGAGCAGTCAGACAAATATCCAAACTTGATGATTAAAAGTCTCGAGGTTTTTAACACATTTATGAATCCATAAATGTTCATGCATTTATTTTAATAAATAGTCAATTATAAATGCAGCAAAATGTTTGTGATTTCATGCTGATAGTTGTCTAGATACTCTTCTTTAATCCTATCCTCAGTTAGAAATCATAGCTGTTTTGTTAATTATATGTCAGCTAGGTAAAAAAAAAACTTGTCAGCTACATGTAAGTTTATAAGTTCAAAAGCCCCATTTCGATTAAAGGTTTCCAATACTGTTAAGTGTTGGAAGTATGTTTGAAACCTCCAGTAATAGGTTTGCATTCTGTAGCAGGTGATAAAATGCATACATTAGACATAAGATTAATAGCTTTCATCTTAGATTTGATATATGGTATGACCTGTTTCAAAGGTAAAATGTTGTCTAGTAAGTACATGTGTTTAATGCTTCAAATGGATGAAAAAAGAAAACAAAACACAAGTAGTTAACCAGTTCCTCTTGTTAATAGTAACTTATCATATAATTTTATCTATTGATATTTCATTTTCTCTATTCATCCTATTGGTTTTGCTTCATTATATACTTGGGTGGATGGGGTGTTTTTTCTGACGTCGTGATATAGTAATCAGCAGAAAATTAACTGCCCTTAGCCTCATTAGGTTTATATTTTATGCAAAATGTTAAATCCCTTAGGTTTTCCATATGGCGTGAGTTACAGGATGTACAAATCAACAACATAGCTGTATAAGCTTATTTAATTAATTAATACATAAACAACATAATTTTTGAAGAAAAAAAATAATCAAAACAGTAAAAACTAGGTCATTGCATCATAAACACGAATGTACTATAGAGAATGGCTAACTAATAGATAGAATCATGTTCTAAAATCTAATTATGAAAACTAAAAAGAATGGGCAGATATGCTTTATAAGGTCCAAGACAAGGTGCAATTTTCTCACTTAAATCAATATTCAAAATAAATATAATAGCATTGATGGTCATGCAAGACACGAAATTGTTTAGCTGGAAAATTATTCACAAAAAGTTTGCTTTGTAACATGTGAATAACATAAAATACTTATAATTGGATAAATCATTATTAATTTTGCGTTTTTCAGAATTCTGACTTGTATCATTCAATGTTCTAGAAAAAGATGTTACCGGTCTTCAAATTTCATGCAATTTTCAGCATATAATCTATATATGTGTAGCCTAATTTGAGGTTAAAATTATAGGTTGACAAAACCTGGAACATGTTAAAATTGAACATAAAAAATGTGGTTACACCATTATGGAGCTAAAATTTGGGGTCGTCTGCAAAACAAATGATAATCAGCTGAATTCAATATTATAGCTATCAACAATTATGTAATACCACAATGATGGGTGATCATTCTAGATCATTTTACAAACAAACAGAACTAGGAAGAGGCTATTATGACGATTATGGGCGACTTTAATCACACACACCCCTAAATTCAGACCCCCTCTAATACAAAATGTTGTATTTAAAAATTTTAAGTAGTTAAGAGAAAATCTATATTACTGATAAAGTGGTCATGCACCAAGCAAGCAATATGCATAATATTATAAAAATCGGTGCATGGGCAGAACCCTACGTAAATTTCATATAGCGTGAGACCCCCCCTTTGTATAGGTTTGAAAAGGAAATTACATGTAGATCTATTTGAAAAAAAAAATAATAATAAAAAAAAAATCTAAATTGTGCAGATAAGAAAGAAAGAAGTAAACTAATGCAAAAAAAGAGGTTTGAACGTGAAAAGAGGATAAAAAAAATCTTTTTTCAAAAAAAAAAAAAAAAAAAAAAAAAAAATTGCTCCAGCGGAGATTCGAACTCACGACCTCCCGCGTGACAAGCCAACACCTTAACCACTGCACCACTTGGCCATGATGATGTCATAGCACTCCAGCATTTGACCAGACGTAAAAAGCACATGGTTTATGTTTACACAATAATTGCATATAAATGGAAAGTTGTGTATTGTCATTTGTTTACTTCGAGTCTTAGAACAAGTTATTGGAACATGTTGGAATAGTGTTTTGGAGTAATATTATTGGGATTATTGCTTTTTTGAAGGTAGGTGTATTTTTTTTGTCAAGCTCAAGACAAACCCCGATGATCACCGATCAGTCAACCATGTCAACTTACGTAAGCTTACCTGACATCCTTAAATCAAGTACGACAATTACCTAGCACCTAATAGCGTTAATCCAATTACCTGAGGCCAATAATCACACCTGTCACTTCACACTACGAAAATTCGTCGAGTAGGCGCTGTAAACATTCTGCTAAACGATCTTTTTGGGGAAAACTAAAAAAAATGGTGGCTTGCGGAAAAACACCATAGGAATTTTTCTTCATCGGGTTTTAGGTTTTTATATCGTGAGAGCGTTTTTGGGACCAAAATATCGGGAGATTCACGATCAATCGTTAGATATCACATGTATGCAATATACATGTATATTACAAAAATATTCAAAGATCTTCTACTCTGAAACCACTTGGCCAATCAAAGCCTAATTTTATAGGAAGCATCTATGGGAAGGGGGAATCAATGTGTTTATAAATAATCCAGGTCACT
This sequence comes from Rugalucina vietnamica, assembly GCA_964017185.1. Taxonomy (NCBI): domain Eukaryota; kingdom Metazoa; phylum Mollusca; class Bivalvia; order Lucinida; family Lucinidae; genus Rugalucina; species Rugalucina vietnamica. The sequence goes on along the minus strand of OZ024869.1, from coordinate 83,802,389 downwards.
TGACCAAGATGGCCGCCAAGCCCATATATGGTAAAAAACCTTTAAAATTCTTCTTCTCCTGAACCAATGGACCGATTTCAACAAAACTTGGCATGAAGCATTGGGGACTAGAGTACTACAATGTGTTTATAAATTATGACCTTTGGATGACCTTGACCTATTTTACGGCAAGGTCAACATAGGTCGCCAATGCATTTGAATGGGGAAAACTTTTAAAATGTCATTTAAAGTGAAAGTCTGGTAGGAAATGGGCAGTAGGACTGAATATTAATGATTCTGAAAAAAAATTGGACCCCAGGGGCTCATTTGCCCCAGCCCCGGGGCATTATACATGTATATTACCATAATATTCAAACATCTTCTCCTCTGAAACCGCTTGGCCAATCAAAGCCAAATTTCATGTGAAGCATCTATAGAATGGGGGAATCAATGTATATATAAATAATCAAGGTCACATGACCAAGATGGCCGCTATGCCCATATATGGTATAAACCCTTCAAAAATCTTCTTCTCCGGAACCGGTGGACCGATTTCGAAGAAACTTGGCATGAAGCATCGATGACTCAAGTACTATAATGTATGTATAAATTATGACCCTGTGATGACCTTGACCTATTTTTGCCTATGTATTTGAATGGGTAAACTGTTAAAATGTCATTTGAAGGGAAAAACTTGTATGGACAGTATATTGATTATTCTGAAAAAAAATGGCCCAAGGGCTTCATCTGCCCCTATACTGGGACTATTTTCTATAACATTCGTATATACAGCAGATCTCAGGTGAGCGTTTACAGGACCATTGGTCCTCTGGTTCCATATTATTATCAGTCTCCGGGGAGCCGGGGCTTTTAACAGGGATTTTACTACAAATATGACCCTGTAGTGCTGGGCTTTTAGCCGGGCTTTAAAAACTGATAAGTTAAATGCCCCACTATTCCACGGCCCTAGAGGGGCTGTGGATACAAAATTGATGCGTTATTGCATAACTACCCGTGTCACACGATATTAACAGGCGTATTTGTGTATTAATGAAGAAAAAAGCTGTGTATTAATGAGGCAATTCACATGCACGTGCTGTTATTCTCCTTAGAAAAACCGAGGGGTCGCCCTCGGTTTTCAACACTCCCCTCCTAATCAGTAGCCTTGTGTTCAAACATTACAAAGTGTTATATCTAAAATATATTTTACTTGATTTTTCGCTTTTGTGCAGTTTTCCACTAGTAACGCCAGAATGTCTGAAGGTATATTTTGTCGCATTGAGTTTTTAGTTAGCTAACAAAAAAATTGATCTTCTGTCATCTGCATTCCTACACCATTCATGTTCAACCCCAAAAGGGATTAGATACTTGAGGTGTTTCGGATACCCCATGAGGGACACCAGGGAATTCAGTAACCCATTCAGCTATCAGGAAAACATGTCCGTGTAATGTATACCCCCTATAAATATACCTATTTTTAGCTCACCTGAGCCGTTAGGCTCACAAGGTGAGCTTATAGGATGGCCATGATCCAGCGTCCGTCCTTCCATCGTCCGTCCGTCCACAATTTCAAAGATCTTCTTCTCTGAAACCGCTTGGCCAACCAAAGCCAAATTTTGTATGAAGCATCTATAGGAAGGGGAAACCAATGTGTATATAAGAAATCCAGGTCACATGACCAAGATGGCCGCCATGCCCATATATGGTAAAAATCCTTCAAAAATCTTCTTCTCCAGAACCGGTGGACTGATTTCAACGAAACTTGGCATGAAGCATTGATGACTCAAGCACTACAATGTGTATATAAATCATGACCCTGTGATGACCTTGACTATTTTACGGCGAGGTCAACATAGGTCGCCAATGCATTTGAATGGGGAAAACTTTTAAAATGTCATTTAAAGTAAAAGTCTTGTAGGAAATGGGCAGTAGGACTGAATATTAATGATTCTGAAAAAAAAAGGACCCCAGGGGCTCATATGCCCCCACCCCGGGGCAATATACATGTATATTACCATAATATTCAAACATCATCTCCTCTGAAACCGGTTGGCCAATCAAAGCCAAATTTTATGTGAAGCATCAATAGGAAGGGGTAATCATTGTATATATAAATAATCCAGGTCACATGACCAAGATGGCCGCAATGCCCATATATGGTAAAAACCCTTCAAAAATCTTCATCTCCAGAACCGGTGGATCGATTTCAAAGAAACTTGGCATGAAGCATCGATGGCTCAAGTACTACAATGTGTATATAAATCATGACCCTGTGATGACCTTGACCTTTTTTACGGCAAGGTCAACATAGGTTGCCAATGCATTTGAATATGGAAAACTTTTAAAATGTCATTTAAAGTGAAAGTCTTGCAGGAAATGGGCAGTAGGACTGAATATTAATGATTCTGAAAAAAAATGGACTCCAGGGGCTCATCTGTCCCCTCCGTGGGGCAATATACATGTATATTACCATAATATTCAAACATTTTCTCCTCTGAAACCCCTTGGCGAATCAAAGCCAAATTTTATGTGAAGCATCTATGGAATGGGGGAATTAATGTATATATAAATTATCTAGTTCACATGACCAAGATGGCTGCCATGCCCATATAAGGTAAAAACCCTTCAAAAATCTTCTCCGAATCTGGTGGACTGATTTCAAAGAAACTTGGCATGAAGCTTCAATGGCTGAAGTACTACAATGTATATATAAATCATGACCCTGTGGTGACCTTGACCTTTTTTAGGACAAGGTCAACATAGGTCGCCAATGCATTGGAATGGGGAAAACTTTTAAAAAGTCATTTGAGGTGAAAATCTTGCAGGAAATGGGTAGTTGGACTAAATATTAATGATTCTGAAAAAAAAAAAATGGACCTAAGGGCTCATATGCCCACACCCCTGGGCAATATACATGTATATTACCATAATATTCAAACATCTTCTCCTCTAAATCACTTGGCCAATTGATGCCAAATTTTATGTGAAGCACCTATAGGATGGGGGAACCAATGTATATATTAATTAATAATCTAGGTCACATGACCAAGATGGCTGCCATGTCCATATATGGTAAAAACCCTTCAAATATCTTCTTCTCTGAAACCAATAGGTTGACTTCAATGAAACTTGGCATGAAGCATCCATGGCTATAGTACCTACAATGTATATATAAATCATGACCCTGTGATGACCTTGACCAAGTTTATGGCAAGGTCAACATGGGTTGCCCATGCATTTGAATGGGAAAAACTGTTAAAATGTCATTTGAAGGGAAAAGCCAGCAAGAAATTGGCAAATGGACAGAATATTGATTATTCTGAAAAAAGAAAACGGCCCAAGGGCTTCATCTGCCCCTGCACTGGGGTTAAATACCATAATATTCAAACATGTTTATTGGTATATGCAGCAGACTCAGGTGAGCGTTTACAGGACCATTGGTCCTCTGGTTCTTATTTTTGCTCCAAAACATAAATTGTGGGTACTCGTTAGAACCACCTCGGCGAGGCGATTTCAATGTGTACCCATGATCAATCTTTTGAGCTAAAATAAGAAAAATATCAAAATTTTCCTACTGAAAATTATCATTTTTTACAACTTTAAAAATGTCTATGTCTATGCATGGGCAAGTTTTTGCAATGAATGCTTTAAAATCTAAGCTGCTAGCTAATGTAGTTGTGATTCTGGATGACTATTTAATTTGGATCAAACTACTTTTTATTTCCTTTCATGAAGATTTTTTTCCATTAAAATGTTTTTATCGCTGCCTCCCAGAGCATGACTTGTATCTGATTTTGATCAATTTCATGAATCAACTAGTGATGGAATTTTCAGGGCTAACCCATTTGAGACAAATGGACTTTTCCATCGCTTTCAATTGGATGAGTCGACTAAATCTTAGGGGCATCAAGAGTGAATTTAAGATTTTATTTCCTGTGATGAAATTGCTCTATAAAAGAAAGAATGTATACAAGTAGGCAAGGATCAGGAAAAGGCGCAATCAGAAGGAGATTCTCATTCTAAAACCCGAGGTGGAAAAAAAACAACAAATTAACAATCAGGTACTTATACCATGAAAACATATCGTAAGCCAAATCAGCAACTATTTTCCCAATAGGTGGCCACTCAGTTACCTAAACTTAACTAAAAATATGAAAACATACACAAGAAACATACACAAGACGCAAACAACATAAAAATGTTAAACAATAAGAACCACCATAGAAGTATCGCCTTGGAATGATCAGTAATATAAGATTACTGGCGGGCTTAAATCGATTTTACAGATACTATACCCTAACCTCACCCTCAGGTTCTGCAGTGGTTCACAACATTTAGTTAGTTGTTCAGTCCTCGTGGTGAATCTCAACTAGTCAGTGAATCATCAAGGACAAACAAATAAATCATGATTACCACCATGATGAATCAAAAACGAGGACTCACAGATTTAGTAAGCTGCCCGACTGTAGATCCCTAGGCGCCAAATAACTTACTAACTTTGAAGCAAAAGAAAAACGGCAGTTGAAACCTGGTGGGCCAAGCAACAGACAAGAAGCTCTAGCCCCAACCAACTAAACTGAAAGCTTTAAGTTGGGGCCATCATAGAGTCTGACGCCTGGCCCACCGGCGTGCAATTAAAGAAGGCAGCATAGTGAACAGAATAGCCCCACAGAGTGTGGCGTCCAATCTGTGACTATACTGTTTGCCTATGTCCATATAAATAGAACACCAGGGCCCAGTTGTTCAAAGCTTTGTTAGCTTTAAGTCATCGTTAAGACCTCAACTCGTTAAGTACATGCAGACTACATAAGCAAATATGCTGTTATTTTTTTGTTGATAAATGATTCTCAGATTTTATCAACAAAAAATAACAGTGTATTTGTAACATTCATGTTTGATTAACAACTAAGGACATCATTAATTTTGAACAACTAGGCCCAGGCTTAACTGAGTTAAAATTGTTAAGGCCCTGATCTGAATAATTCTTGAGATAGTATGTCAGTATTGTGTTATTGAGCGGCATCATGAGAAAACAAACAATGTGGTTTCAGAACAGGTCTGACACAAACCAAGCACAGTACAAGCACAGAAGATGGCTGGAGACTTGAAATTTCGGATTAAGAAAGTAGAGTAATTGTACTACCCATGTAGTTAAAACAAAAGCGCTGAACAGCTTCACAGTTACTGCGAACCTGATCTGGGCCTTTGTTGTCGCATATGCAAAATGTTGGTTTTCTCGTGACGAGGCTTAATTGAAGAAAACAAATGTCTTTTTTTAAAAAGAAAAAAACATTTACTGGGTTTCATGCACTTTAAGCATTTGCAGACATGTGATACATCTGAGAAGCCAAATAGGGAGATTTCCCCTTCCAACTAGGGAGAATTAATCAAAGAAGATAATCCTTGTTGTTGGTAGGCAGATCTGAAATTCCAAATAGGAAGATGAAAATGATATACATGTTTTAGGAAATTCTTAAATTCCAAATATGGAGATACAAAACTAAACATTACGAAAACTTGCCCATGCAATATACAGAGATTTTTTTTAGCTTAAAAAAGTGAAAATTTCATTGGAAAAATTTGGATATTTTTCTTATTTTTGCTCAAAACATAGATTGTGGATACACGTTAGAACCGCCTCACCGAGGCGGTTCTAACGAGTACCCACAATCTATGTTTTGGAGCAAAAATAAGAAAAATAGGTATATTTTTCTTATTTTTGCTCAAAACATAGATTGTGGATACACGTTAGAACCGCCTCGCCGAGGCGGTTCTAACGAGTACCCACAATCTATGTTTTGGAGCAAAAATAAGAAAAATAGGTATACCCCTGCAAACCCCAGTTTTACTATATAAAAGTGGGGTTTGAGGGGGTATACTTTACACGGACATGTTTTCATGATGGAAATCGCATCAAAATAGGGAGAATGTTTGGAACTTTTGAACTACATCCATTAATTCAAAATGAGAAGCCCCGGCAAGAATATATAATGACAGAGATCATTCGGCCCTGTTTTTGTGAAATCGGGGTTAACAAAATAAATAATAGATAGGGGGCTGATGCCTCTTATTGACGAGGAGCAGATATAGCTAGAGCATTACATTGTTTAGAAGTCGACATCAGTGATGCATTGTTTTTATAAAATCATATTTTTTTCATTAAAGAAAGAAATTACCCAAGTTCTGCACCAGTAGATCAACTAATTAAGCAATTTATTGATTGGCACAATGTCATAAAAAAGATATTGACACATAAAAACGATAATTTCTGAAGAAAAAATTCATTGTCTTGAGAATTCGAGTAAGGAGCACGACTTATCTCTTTTTCCGATCTTACAATAACGTCACACTCGAGAGAGCATGATTTATACCTGGGATGTTGTGCCATAGGCTAATAATTATATTCAAAGTCTGGGTAAAATACGTTACTGATGCTGCTAACTGATAAATAATTGATGTGGTTAGCTCAGACAGTAGCATGTTTGGCATTGTTTTAACGCTTTGATGTTTTGTTTTTTTCCAGGAAAGGTGAGACTAATGTGTTGACGAATGCATACTGACAGTGACTTGGAATTTCTGTGGACATGTTATATAACAGGTAAGAATTAATTGACTCATATTTGATGAATGGATTTTCCCATCGTTATCATTTGGTTGAGTCCACTTTCATTTTTAGGGGCACCAGGAGCGATTTTTAATTATTATCCCATTTTCCGATGAATTTTCGTTAAGCAAACAGAATAGCCCCAAATGAGACGCCGCGTTATGCGGCGTCTCATCTGGGGCTATTCTGTTTGCCTATGTCCCACAAAAGGGATGCCAGGCTTATATGAGTTAAGGATTTTGTAGAGCTTCAGATGCTAGTTGAAGCCTGTAACCCATTTTTTGACGAATGGTTTTGCCCATCATTATCATTTGGGTGAGTCCAGGGGCATCAGAAGTGATTTTAAATTTCCATATGAATTTATGATGAATTTTCTTGTAGCAAACAGAATAGCCCCAGATAGGACTCCGTGTTCTGCGGCTTCTGGGGCTATACTGCTTGCCTATGTCCCATAAATAAGATGCCAGGCATATATGAATTGAAGTGCCAGAAAAAAAAATCCAAAACTTGCATGTTGAAAATTCATTAAGGTATGGGATCAAACGACAGTGAGGCAGCCCTTAAAGCGTGAGTACCTGAGATTGACCTCAACTTAACCCATATTTGACGAATGGATTTTCCCATCATTATCATATGGGCGAGTCCACTTTCATTTTTAGGGGCATCAGGAGTGATTTTTAAATTTTATTCAATTTTTCAATGAAAATTCTCTAAGCAAACAGAATAGCTCCAGATGGGACGCTGCTTTCTGCGGCGTCACATCTGGGGCTATTCTGTTTGCCTATGTACCATAAAAGGGACGCCTGGCTTAAATGAGTTAATGGCACATTTCTTTCACAAAGATTTGTTCACCAAAATATTCAACTAATTTAAAAAGAGCATTCGTCAACTAATGATGAAAGAAAGTATATGCACTGAACATAGGTGATCGGCATCCAGAAGGTTTACCCAGAAAGTGTGATTAGAATAACAATTGCTTACAGCAAGACATTATCAGTCTGTGAACTTAAAATTGCTGTAAATCAAATAAACTCCTGAAACAACATACAGGGAGCGTGGTGGCATAGTGGTAGAGTGTCAGACTCTGAATCGAGTGATCCTGGGTTCAATTCGATTGTGTCCTTGAGCATGACACATTAACTCCCTACAGTAATGGTTAAACACAGGAAGAGTTGGCTCTGTCCTGACATGACTGAAACATTGTTGACTGGGATGTTAAGCCTAAATACAAACAAACAAAACATTCACCAGTAACCCAAATTATGCTAATGGATCTGTAAAGGAGTAAGAATGGCTGAAAAATATTTTTCTGAGCAAGCTCCTTCAATGCTCCATTAATGACATCGAAAGGACTGCAAGCTATTATTGCATGAACAATTTGAATCATCCTTGTGTCATAGAAATTTTCCGGATTTTTTCTGGACTTTTAAACACAATTTGTCATGATGAAGTCTGGGGAGAAACCAGTGATGCAAATATATCTCCGGAAACGCAGCGATAAAGTTATGCAAATAGGGATGTTTTTATTGTCACCCACATTGGAACAGTTGAATTCAATTAATTTTATGACATACATCTTGAGAATATTGTTTTTTTGCTTCTGTTTTTTTGTCTCCTTGATTAAGAGTTACTATACACAGTATAAAAACAGACCTGTTAGTTATATCCAGGGAAGAATCAAATCAGCCTGGGCATGCACCTACTCTGATCAGTGGCTTAGCTATCTGTATGTAGGTAGCTTAATTGTGACCTCAGCTATACAAAAGCGTGGTGGCATAGTGGTTACTAAGAGCATCTGACTCCGAATCGAGAGGTCCTGGGTTGGATCCCCACAGTCGTCACCATGTTTGTGTCCTTGAGCATGACACATTAACTCCCTACAGTAATGGTTAAACCCAGGAACCGTTGGCTCCGTCCTGACATGACTGAAAAATTGTTGACTGGGGTGTTAAGCCTCAACACAAACAAACAAACAAAAAAGCACACAGCAGTAACAGCTCAGATACCAAAACTAATCTGAGCTGTGGATATGGGGCCGGATTTTTGCAAAGTAGTTACTGCATAGCTGATGATCAGCGTCTTTGTTTTAGCTTCCTGGATAATTCAAGCCTTCTTCTTCTTAACTCTAAAATTTCAAGCTTCTAGCCATTTTCTGTGACTGTACAGGCCAGTTTGTGTCGGACTTGGTCAGAAACCCCGAAGACCAGTTTTCTTGTGACTCGGCTCATGTGGCATTGCCTGTAAATTGATTGTGGATTACTTTAGTATTGTGTCTCCAGAATTCCTTGTGATCTGAGAGGCAGAGGAAAAGCTCTTGGAAAGCTCCTACTGTGGCGGTAATAGATGTGATTTAATGTTTTCTTTAATCCATCTCTAAACTACTGAAGAAGAGGTCTTTAATCTCCATTGAGCCGCCATGTGGGAAAACCAACAATCTGCATATGCGAAAACAAAGGCGCAGATCAGCTTCGCGGTAGCCGCGAAGCTGATCAGCGCCTTCGTTTTCGCTACTCGGATAGTACAATTCCTCCTCTACTTAACTCCAAAATTTCAAGCTTCTAGCCTGCTTCTGTAGCTGTACAGCCCGGTTTGTGTCGGACCTGTTCGGAAACCACATTGTTGGTATACCCACGAGGCGGCTCCATTGATTCATTAATAATCTGTCTTCCATTGGATTGTCTGGGAGACTGTTGTCTTCATGGGGCATGTCTTCTGTTTTCATCTGGAAAAAGAACAGGAAATTTCTTGCAACAAAACTGGTTTGATATGGAAAAAAACCAGCATGAAGTCAGAATATCAGCCTTGGAGAAGGATAAAATTTTTGTTTGTTTATTGTCCACCCGCATTTTTGAAGAAAAGCGGAGGGACATAGTTTTTGGCTTTCTGTCATTCCGTCCATTCATCCATCCTTCCGTACCCCTATAGGAGTATGTACCTTGTGTGTGCAACTCCTCCTACAGTTTTATTCCGATTCTTTTGAAACTTTACAGATGTCTTCATCATGCTTTGAAGATGTGAATATGGTTTGGATATAATCCTCAGATTAATTTTTGACACTTTTTACGCAATTTGAACTGAGTCATTTTTCGGGCATTTTGATAATGAAACTGAATAGACAGTGGGTACCTTGTGTGCGCAACTCCTCCTACAGTTTTATTCCAATTCTTTTGAAACTTTACAGATGTCTTAACCATGCTTTGCAGATGTGCATGTGCTTTGGATATAATCCTCTGGTTAATTTTTGAGACTTTTTATCGCAATTTGAACTTAGTCATTTTTTCGGGCATTTTGATAATGGAAGTAAATAGACAGTGGGTACCTTGTGTGCGCAACTCCTCATACAATTTTATTCCGATTCTTTTGAAGCTTTACAGATGTCTTGACCATGCTTTGAAGATGTACATGTGGTGTGGATATAATCCTCAGATTAATTCTTGACACATTTTTTTGCAAATTGAACTTAGTCGTTTTTCAGGTATTTTGACAATGAAAGTGAATTGACAGTGGGTGCCTTGTGTGTGCAACTCCTCCTACAGTTTTATTCCAATTTTTTTTTTGAAACTTTACAGATGTCTTGATGATGCTTCGAAGATATGCATGTGCTTTGGATATAATCCTCAGGTTAATTTTGACACTTTTTCGCAATTTGAACTTAGTCGTTTTTCAGGCATTTATACAATGAAAGTGAATGGACATTGTGTACCTTGTGTGCACAACTCCTCCCACAGTTTTATTCTGATTCTTTTCAAACTGTACAGATGTCCTGACCATGATGAAGATTTGTATGTGGTTTGAATATAATCCTCAGATTAATGTTTGACACTGTGACACAAAGTAAATGCATGTGATTTGGATGTACATTATTATCAGATATATTTGTGTAGCAGGGGACATAAATTCTCTGAATTTGCTTGTTTGAATTGATGCTATATGGTCAGTCAGCAGCTGTGGTCATGTCAGGACGTTCCCTCCATTTTTAGCTCACCTGAACCGAAGGCTAACAAGGTGAGCTTATAGGATGGCCATGATCCGTTGTCCTTCCGCTGTCCGTCCGTCGTCCACAATTTCAAAGATCTTCTCCTCTGAAACTGCTTAGCTTCATTTTGAGCATCCTTAGGAAGGGGGAACAAAAGTTTATATAAATGGTCACATGACCAAGATGGCCACCATGGCTATAAATAGAAAAAATCTTTAAAAACAGATGTTCAATGATTTTGAAACTTGGCATGAAGCATCAGGGAGAGGAGCTCTACAATTATATAAATTATGACCTTGGGATGACCTTGACCTATTTTATGGCAAGGTCAACATAGGTCACCTATGCATTTGATTGTCAAAATGTCATTTGAAAGTAAAAACTTGAAGGAAATGGGCAAATGGACTGAAGATTTGTGATTCTGAAAAAAATTGGACCCGAGAGGCTGGTTTGCCCCCACCCAGGGGCAACGTACATGTGTATTACAATAATGTTCAAAGATCTTCTCCTCTGAAACCAATTGGCCAATGAAAGCCAAACTTCATGTGGAGCATCCATAATAAGGCAGAAGGAAAGTTTATATAAATGATCCAGGTCACATGACCAAGATGGCCGCCAGGGTTATAAATAGCAAAACCTTTAAAAATCTTCTTCTCCAGAACCAGAAGGTCTATGATTTTGAAACATGGCATGAAGCATCAGGTGGTGGAGCTTTATAAAATTTATATAAATCATGACCCTTTGATGACCTTGACCTATTTTACGGCAAGGTCAACATGGGTAGCCCGTTCATTTAAACGGGGAAAATTGTCAAAATGTCATTTGAAGGTAAAAACTTGAAGGAAATGGGCAATTTGACTGAAGATTTATGATTCTGTAAAGATTTTGACCCCAGGGGCTGGTCTGCCCCCACCGCGGGGCAATATACATGTATTTTATCATAATATTCAAAGATCTTCTTCTCTGAAACTGCTTGGCAAATCAAAGCCAAATTTGATATGAAGTATCTATAGGAAGGGGGAACCAATCGGTACATGAATAATTCAGGTCACATGACCAAGATGGCCACATGCCCACATATGGTAAAACCTCTAAAAATTGTCTTCTCTGTAACTGGTGGACCAATTTCAACAAAATTTGGCATGTAGTATTGTGTACTAGAGTACTACAATGTGTACATAAATTATGACCTTTTGATGACCTTGACCTATTTTATGGCAAGGTCATGTTTATTGGTATATAACCCAGATCTCAGGTGAGCATTTACAGGACCATTGGTCTTCTTGTATGGGACTTGTACCCAAAATTAAGGATGTCATGACATCCAAAAAGTGGTTAACCAGTAATCAGATGGGCAGTAAATTGTAGGATGATGATGATGATGATGATGATGATGATGATGATGATGATGATGATCTTTAGTACCTAAGGATTCTATTAAATAATCCTAAAGTAGTTACATCAACACATCTTCTAAATCTTAAACTTTTAATATAGAGAGGAACTGAAATAATTTGCAATTCTTATAAATTTGCTGCCTCATGAGAAAACCAACAATTTGCATAGGCAAAAACAAAGACGCTGATCAGCTTCGCGGTAGCCATGAAGCTGATCAGCGCCTTTGTTTTCGCTACACAGATAGTACAATCCCTCTTCTTCTTAAATCCAAAATTTCAAGCTTCTAGCTGTCTTCTGTGGCTGTACAGCTTGGTTTGTGTCGGACCTGTTCAAAAACCACATTGTTGGTTTTCTCATGAGATGGCTCAAATTCCTATTACTGGACATAAAGCAGCCATAAACGGAAGCTGTAGACACAGTAATAATTATGTGTCTGGAATAAAAGGCCATGGTCAGCTGAATAAATGTCCAGATAGTGGTGTTCTACTACTGCCTAATCTGTCAATCTGTTCTCACATTAGGAAGTGGGGAAAACTGCTGACTATAAATTCAGCTTTAGTTTGATAATTCTTACATATGTAACAGAACTTTCTGCATTTGATTTGACTGCAAGAATAAGCTGGCCTGGTCAGAACAGTGGTGGATTTAGCTTGAACCCCCCTCTGAGAGCAAATTATTTGTGCCGCGACGACGGGAGAAAACCCGTCTTCGGGGTTTCTGACCAGGTCCGACACAAACTGGCCTGTACGGTTACAGAAGCAGGTTGAAATTTTGGACTTAAGAAGAAGAGAAATTGTACTATCCGTGTGGCGAAAACAAGGGCGCTGATCAGCTTTCGCAGTTACTGCGAAGCTGATCTGCACCTTTGTTTTCGCATAAGCAAAAATCCGGTTTTCTCACAACGCGCCTCATTTCAATTTCATTGGGAAATTTATAAAAAAAAATCTGATAAAATGTTGAAAACGAATCCCCTCTTGATGGATTTGAACCTCCCCTTCCAGAAATCCTGGATCCGCCCCTGCAGAATGAGTAAATCTGATCAACAGCTTCTTTAACCCATATTTGACGAATGTTATCAATTGCGTGAGTCTACTTTCATTTTTAGGGGTGTTAGGAGCGGTTTTTATTTTTTTTTATCTTATTTTTGGATGAAATTTCTCTGTGCAAACAGAATAGGCCCAGATGGTATGCTGCGTTCTGCGGCGTCACATCTGGGGCTATGATGTTTGCCTGTGTCCCACAAAAAGGACATCAGGCTAAAATGAAAGTTGCTTTGGTTGTCCTGGATTGTATCACATTTCCCTTTTTTTCACTGGGGTGGGTGTAATTCTCAGTTGTGGTAAAGGTAGTCTCCCCTTAGCTTAAATGACAGATTGTAATGAGGCTTTTAACCATTTAACATCAGGGTAACATGTCTGTGTAATGTATACCCCCATATACCACCTTTTATATTGCAAAACTGGAGTATGCAGGAGTATACCTATTTTTCTTATTTTTGCTCCAAAACATAGATTGTGGCGAGGTGGTTCTAATGTGTACACACAATCTATGTTTTTAGCAAAAATAAGAAAAAATATCAAAATTTTTCAGCTGAAAAATTTCAATTTAAAATCTCTGCATATTGCATTGGCAAGTTTTCGTAATGAGATGAAACCAACCTGGGAATTGAACTTGCAGACTTGCATGCATAGGAGCTGGAGCTGGTCAAGTTCATTTCGAAGAGGGGAAAACATTTCCATAAAAGAATGTGCATGATTTGATGGTCAATCTTGGGTTAGCCTGCATATGAATGGGACATACATGCTGCCATGCCTGATATTTTGAGTGAGACTAGTTTGCGATGAGTTTTAATAGCATCAGCATCAATTTTGATTGAGGTTTAACGTGAATCAATTCCATTTTGATTTCCTTTCATGAATATTTTCTCATTAAAATTTTTTATCATTGTTTCCCAGAGTGTGACTGGAATCTGATTCTGATCATTGTTGTGAAATAGCAAATCATGAGGTTTGAAGTAATTCAAAGAAACCGTCTTGATGGTACTTGATCGGAATAATGTCTTGTTGACACATTACGAAAACTTGCCCATGCAATAAACAGAGAATTTTTGAGCTTTAAAAATTGAAAATTTTCACCTGAAAAATTTTGATATTTTTCTTGTTTTTGCTCAAAACATGGATTGTGGGTACACGTTAGAACCGCCTCGGCGAGGCGGTTCTAACAAGTACCCACAATCTATGTTTTGTAGCAAAAATAAGAAAAATAGGTATACCCCTGCATACCCCAGTTTTTCTAGATAAAAGTGGGGTTTAAAGGGGTAGATGCTTCATGGACATGTTTTTCTGATGAGTTCATTTGTTAAGCCTCAGAATTAGATAGGAAGTTGCATAACTTAACCCAGTTACAAACAATTCTAGTTTCTGTGGACATGATTGCTCAGTGATAGAAAGATGGAACGAGGGGACTAGAGTTGGAAACCTACCTCTGTAAAGTACTGGTTAAGTTACTGGGAAGACTTGTCCTTGTTCTGGTATGAATGAAAAATTATTGTTCGGGATATTACGTAATAATACAGGTACAATGATTGGTCACCTTTTTTCCAGGAGAAGAATGCCTTTTAGTTACTTTTCCCCATATGACTTGATGCTCGCTTTTCTTAACAAGATTGTCTTTGATACCATACATTAGCATAGATTACTTTAATTTTCCATGAAAATGACTTCTTTTGGTCATCAGGAAAACATGTCCGTGCAATTAATACCCCCTTAAACCCCACTTTTATATAGAAAAAATGGGGTTTGCAGGGGTATATCTATTTTTCTTATTTTTGCTCCAAAACATAGATTGTGGGTACTCGTTAGAACCGCCTCGCCGAGGCGGTTCTAACGTGTACCCACAATCTATGTTTTGAGCAAAAATAAGAAAAATATCAACATTTTTCTGATGAAATTTTCAATTTTTACAGCTGAAAAAAATCTCTGTATATTGCATAGGCAAGTTTTTGTAATGGTTAGCGCTAATGCTGCTTTATTACATCTCATCTATATGTGGAAGAAGTATTGTCAATTAGCAATTCTTTGATCTTGTTAAGAATAATCCTTTACATGGCCATTGCTTTGTCAGGCTTGCATGTAGGTGCCATCCCAGTGTTCAGTTTATTCTATTATTTGAGCCACATCATGAGAAAACCAACAATCTGCATATACAAAACCGAAGGTGCAGGTCAGCTTCACAGTAACTGCGAAGCTGATCAGCTCCTTTGTTTTAGCTACATGGATAGTACGATTCCTCTCCTTTCTAAATCCGAAATTCCCAGCCTCTAGCTATTTTCTGTGACCAGTTTGTGTCAGACCTGTTCAAAAACTACATTGTTGGTTTTCTCATGACATGGCTCATTTGTCAGTTACAGGTCAAAAGATGTGCACTGATTATAGGTTATCAACATAGAAGCTGATCTGATGAATGTGATTTGCTGTTTGGACTGGGTGTGGTAGCATGTTCAGTAGCGTGTCATTCATATTGAATTGGACCAGAAATCTGCTTATTCAAGAAAAGCATTTTTAGCTCACCTGAGCCGAAGGCTCACAGGTGAGCTTATAGTATACCCATGCTCCAGCGTCCGTCTGTCCGTTGTCCGTCCGGCGTCATCCACAATTTGAAAGCCCTTGGCCAATCAAGTTGAAATTTTATGTGGAGCCTCCATGGATAGTGTGAATGAATGTTTGTTCACGGGATCTTGGTCACATGACCAAGATGGCCGCCATGCCCATATATGGTAAAAACCCTTCAAAAATCTTCTCCAGAACCGGTGGGCCGATTTCCACGAAACTTGACATGTAGCTTTGGGGACTCCAGCCCATCATAGTTTGCTAAAATTATGACCCAGGGATGACCTTGACCTTCTTTGCGGCAAGGTCAATTTTGGAAACATAGGCTTTTACATGAAAAAAGGCAAAATCAATGGATATTTTGAAAACTATTGCAGCCTGAGACTTGAAAATTGCTAGATGCATACAAGTAATGGAGTCAATGAAGGTATATTATTGAATAAGGTCAAGGTCATTTCTTGTTCTTGACCCAAGGTCATTGAAATATCAAAATTCAGTCACAATTTCAAAGATCTACTTTGAAACCGCTTGACCGAACAAGTTGAAATTTTATGAGGAGCCTCCTTGGGTAGTGGAATTGAAATTTTCTTCGCGATATCTTCGTCACATGACCAAGATGGCTGCCATGCCCATATATGGTAAAAACCCTTCAAAAATATTCTTCTCCAGAACCGGTGGGCCGATTTCCAAGAAACTTGATATGAAGTATTGGGGACTCCAGCTCATCATAATTTGCTAAAATGATGACCCTTGGATGACCTTGACCTATTTTGCGGCAAGGTCAATTTTGGAAACATAGGCTTTTACATGGGAAAAGGCAGAAACAATGGATATTTTGGAATCTATTGCAGCCTGAGACTTGAAAATTGCTTTATGCAGACACCTAATGGAGTCAATGAAGGTATGTAATTAATTAAGGTTAAGATCAATTCTTGTCCTGACCCAAGGTCATTGAAATATCAAAATTAAGTCACAATTTCAAAGATCCTCTTCTCTGAAACCCCTTGACCGATCAAGAATTTTATAAGGAGCCTCCTTGGATAGTGGAATTGAAATTTTGTTCGCGATATCTTGGTCACATGACCAAGATTGCCGCCATGCCCACATATGGTAAAAACCCTTCAAAAATCTTCTTTTCCAGAACCCATGGGCCGATTTCCATGAAACTTTGTATGAAGTATTGGGGACACCAGCCCATCATAGTTTGCTAAAATGATAACCCTTGGATGACCTTGACCTGTTTTATAGCAAGGTCAATTTTGGAAACATAGGCTTTTATATGCATGGGAAAAGGCAGAAACAATGGATATTTTGGAAACTATTGCAGTATGAGACTTGAGAGTTGCTAGATGCAGACAACTAATGGAGTCAATGAAGGTATGTAATTAATTAAGGTCAAGGTCATTTCTTGACCTTGACCCAAGGTCACTGAAATGTCAAAATTAAATAACAATTTCAAAGATTTTCTTCTCTGAAACCCCTTGGCCGATCAATTTGAAATTTTATTTGGAGCCTGCTGGTGTAGTGGCTTTGAAATCTGGTTCACGATATCTTGGTCACATGACCAAGCTGGCCGCCATGTCCATATATGTTAAAAACCCTTTAAAAATCTTCTTCTCCAGAACCGGTAGGCTGCTTCACTCGATTCTTGGTATGTAGCACCGGGAGCTCCAGCCCAAGGTAGTTTGCGAAAATGATGACCCTTGGATGACCTTGACCTATTTTACAAGAAGGTCAATTTTGGAAACATAGGCTTTTACATAGAAAAAGGCAAGAATAATGGATATTTTGGAAACTATTGCAGCCTGAGACCGGAAACTTGCCAGATGCATACAACTAATGAAGTCAATAAAGGTGTGTGAGTATTCAAGGTCAAGGTCATTTCATGATGACTAAATGCTCCAAGATCAGGCTTCAGGTGAGCATTTCAGGACCAATGGTCCTCTGGTAAGCTCACCTGAGCTGAAGGCTCACAAGGTGCGCTTATAGGATGACCATGCTCCAGCATCCGTCCGTTGTCCGTCTGTTGTCGTCGTCCACAATTTCAAAGATCTTCTCCTCTGAAACCGCTTGGCCAATCAAAGCCAAACTTCATGTGGAGCATCCTTAGGAAGGGGGAACAAAAGTTTATATAAATGGTCCAGGTCACATGACCAAGATGGCCGCCAAGGCTATTATTACCAAAAGCCTATGATTTTGAAACTTGGCACGAAGCATCAGGGAGAGGAGCTCTACAAAGTTTTTATAAATCATGACCCTGGGATGACCTTGACCTATTTTATGGCAAGGTCAACATAGGTAGCCCATGCATTTGAATGGGGAAAATTGTCAAAATGTCATTTGATCGGAAAATCTTAATGTACTAAAGATTTATGATTCTGAAAAAAATGGGCCCTGGGGGCTTGTCTGCCCCCACCCTGGGGCAATGTAAATGTATATTACCATAATATTACTATAATATTCAAAGATCTTTCGCTCTGAAACCTCTAGGCCAATCAAAGCCAAACTTCATGTGGAGCATCCTTAGGAAAGGGGAACAAAAGTTTATATAAATGGTCTAGGGCACATGACCAAGATGGCCGCCATGGCTATAAATAGCAAGAACCTTCAAAAATCTTCCCCTCCAGAACGCCTAAGATTTTGAAACTTGTCATGAAGCATCAGGCAGAGGAGCTCTTCAAAGTTTATGTCATGACCCTGAGATGACCTTGACCTATTTTTCGGCAAAGTCAACATAGGTGAACCATGCATTTGAATGGGGAAAATTGTCAAAATGTCATTTTAAGAGAAAAACTTGAAGGAAATGGGCAAATGGACTGAAGATTTGTGTTTCTGAAAAAACTTGGACCCCAGGGGCTGGTCTGCTTCCACCTCGGGGCAAGATACTTGAAAATCACCATAATATTCAAAGATCTTCTTCTGTGAAACTGCTTGGCCAATCAAAGCCAAATTTGATTTGAAGCATCTATAGGAAGGGGGAACCAATGTGTACATAAATAATCCAGGTCGCATGACCAAGATGGCCTCCATGTCCATATATTGTAAAAACCCTTCAAAAATACTCTTCTCTGGAACCGGTGGAACAATTTCAACAAAACTTGGCATGTAGCATTGTGGACTAGAGTACGTATACATATGTATTCATAAATTATGACCCTGTGATGACCTTGACCTATTGTACAGCAAGGTCAATATAGGTCGCCCATGTCCTTTATAGTCAAACAAGTCAAGTTGACAAGTTTAGTCACAAAAAAAAAAAAAAAAAAAAAAAAAAAAAACTGGAAGAAATGAGCTCCTAGTATTAAAAATGGTGTATGCCTCTGGTAGTCACAGTGTGAATGGGATAACTGACTGACATGAGCTGTGTTATAAAGTGGAAATAAAGCATTAATTAAAAAAAAAAAAAAAAAAAAAAAAAAACATTTACAGAAATATTATTGTTTGTTGATATATGCCAGTATGCTTTGCCTTTTCTCAAAGCAGATTCCTTTATCATGTGGCATATAAGGCAATGTCATGAATTGTCTTGAATGAAGCTTAAGTGCATGTCTTAGAAGTCTTCAAGTACAGTACATCAGGTACATTAAATAAAAATTGATTTTGATTGTGAAAACTGATGATGCTTGAAAGTCCCAGTAAAATGTCATTGACATGTTGGGAGAGACACCTTCAATTTTGAGGAGTTCTGGCCCCGAGATTATAAAACTTTTTTCATGCTCAGCTCAGCTGAGACTAAAATTTATCCTGCTGATAAATGTTAAAATGCCAACAATGTTACTAGAATTACTAGTTTTTGAGTTCTGAACCTGAATTTTCCACTTATTTTGACTATTTAATGCTCAGCTGAGCTGAGTATGAAAAACTTTTTATAACTTTGGGACCTGGTCAACATTGAGACGAATGTAACATTAGTGCTATACGAAAACAATCCCTCCCAGTACAGTGAAAGGGAAGTCCACTTATCATCAGGAAAACATGTCGGTGAAGTTTCTTATTTTTGTTCCAAAACATAGATTGTGGGTACCTGTTAAAACCCCCTCAGCGAGGCAGTTCTAACGTGCACCCACAATCAAGGTTTTGAGCAAAAATATTAAAAATATCAATTTTTTTCCAATGAAATTTCCACTTTTTGCAGCTAAATAAATCTCTGTATGTTGCATGTGCAAGTTTTTGTAATGCCTGGGCAAGCTTGAGCCATATAAGTGGTACTTTAAGCACAGAAATGTTTGTGAGAACTTAATTTCATTATGAAAACTTTCCTATGCAATATACAGAGATTTTTTTCGCCTGTAAAAATTGAAAATTTCATAGAAAAAAATTGATAGTTTTCTTATTTTTGCTCAAAACATAAATTGTGGGTACACATTAGAACCGCCTCGCCGAGGCGGTTCTAACGAGTACCCACAATCTATGTTTTGGAGCAAAAATAAGAAAAATAGGTATACCCCTGCAAACCCCAGTTTTACTATATAAAAGTGGGGTTTAAGGGGGTATATATTGCACGGGCATGTTTTCCTGATGTAGCAACTATTCTTGAACTTGTTGCCTGGCTAATACAAAGTTCTAGCTAATAAAGAATCTCTATAATGCACCAGTCATTTGTACCCCCCCCCCCCAACCTACGGGGATTACGACTTCATCTTTCAGTGCCCTGCTATAAGCTCCACCCCTAGGGGACAAACTGGAGGTCAAAACTGCTTTTTGCCCTAGAAAGGCTACAGAATCTTCATTAGCAGATTTAAGACCTAGCGAACAACCGAACAAATAGGAAATAAAAATTTTGCGAGATAAAAGTCATGTGAAAATTTATTAATACATGTATACAGTATTTTTATTACATCTCAACTTAACATTCAACCAGAAACATTTTGCATTTCATCAGTTTCTCCAAGCCCTGATGGATAGATGATGACCAGTAGCTCTGCAAATAGCCAATGTTTGATATAACGAAAACACGCCCATGCAATACACAGATATTTTTTTTGTAAAACTTTAAAGTTTTCAGCAGAAAATTTTTGATATTTTTCTTATTTTTGCTCAAAACATAGATTGTGGGTACACGGCGAGGCGGTTGTAACGAGTACCCACAATGTATGTCGTAGAGCAAAAATAAGAAAAATAGGTATATCCCTGCAAACCCCAGTTTTGCTATATAAAAGTGGGGTATAAGGGGGTAAATATTACAGGGAAATGTTATCCTGATGGCATAATTTTTCTGTGGGGGGCATGGTGGTCTGGTGGTAGGGCATGAGACTCCAAATTGAGAGATTGATTGATGTGTTGTGCCCTTGAGCTAGAAACATTAACTCCCCCACAGTACTGGTTAATACTCAGGAAGCAGTGGCTCCATCCCGACATGACTGAAAAATTGTTGACTGGGATGTTGAACCTCAGTACAAACTAACAATATAATTTTAGCTGCCACATAAGAAAACCAACAACATGCTTAGGTGAAAACAAAGGTACAAGCTTCTAGCATGCCTCTGTGTCTGTACATGCCAGTTTGTGCCGGACTGGGTCCAAAATCCAAATTGTTGGTTTTCACATGAAGGCAGCAGTGTTTGCTTTGGCCTATCTGTTACTTTTGGATGGCAGTAAATAATCTTAAAGTGTTTTCTTGCAGACTGAAGTTTCGGAAGAACCGATCTGAGTCTATACCCCTGCTTCCTGACAGGCTGACATTTAGTTTCTAGGTGAGTCTTTAGTGTAAGCCGAGCTTCATTTGATACAAAACCATAAACTTTTGAGCCGCCGCATGGGAAAACCAACAATATGCATATGTGAAAACAAAGCCGCAGATCAGATTCGCGTAACCGCGAAGCTGATCAGCGCCTTTGTTTTCGCTACACATATAGTACAATCCATCTTCTTCTTAAACTGAAATTTCAAGCTTCTAGCTGTCTTCTGTGACTGTACAGTCTGGTTTGTGTCAGACCTTGTCGGAACCCCAAATTGTTGGTTTTCTCATTCACAGGTTCTTTTGTACTTGTATGCTAAAATGGAAGTCTTAGGTATAAGTCAGCTTGAGCATTAATCTAAGAGCAACTTTCCGTCACAATAACACGTCTGTGTAATGTATACTCCTTTAAACCCCACTTTTATATAGCAAAAGGTTGACCTATTTTTAGCTCACCTGAGCCGTTAGGCTCACAAGGTGAGCTTATAGGATGGCCATGATCCGGCGTCCGTCGTCCACCATTTTCAAAGATCTTCTTCTCTGAAACCGCTTGGCCAATTAAAGCCAAATTTTATACGAAGCATCTATGGGAAGGGGGAACCAATGTATTTATAAATAATCCAGGTCACATGACCAAGATGGCCGCCATGCCCATATATGGTAAATACCCTTCAAAAATCTTCTCCTCTGGAACCAGTGGACCGATTTCAACGAAACTTGGCATGAAGCATCGGGGACTAGAGTACTACAATGTGTTTACAAATTATGACCTTTGGATGACCTTGACCTATTTTACGGCAAGGTCAACATATGTCGCCCATGCATTTGAATGGGGAAAATTGTTAAAATGTCATTTGAAAGGCAAATCTTGCAAGAAATGGGCAAATGGACTGAAGGTAGGTAATTCTGAAAAAAATTTGGACCCCAGGGTTGGTCTGCCCCCACCCCGGGGCAATATACATGTATATTACAAAAATATTCAAAGATCTTCTTCTCTGAAACCACTTGGTCAATCAAAGCCAAATTTTATATGAAGCATCTATAGGAAGGGGGAATCAATGTGTTTATAAATAATCCAGGTCACATGACCAAGATGGCTGCCATGCCCATATATGGTAAAAACCCTTCAAAATTCTTCTTCTCCAGAACCGAAGGATCGATTTCAACGGAACTTGGCATGAAGCATCGGGGACTAGAGTACTACAATGTGTTTACAAATTATGACCTTTGGATGACCTTGACCTATTTTATGGCAAGGTCAACATGGGTCGCCCATGCATTTGAATGGGAAAAATTGTTAAAATGTCATTTGAAAGGCAAATCTTGCAGGAAATGGGAAAATGGACTGAAGGTAGGTAATTCTGAAAAAAAAATTGGACCCTAGGGGTGGGTCTGCCCCCACCCTGGGGCAATATACATGTATATTAAAAAATATTCAAAGATCTCTGAAACCACTTGGCCAATCAAAGCCAAATTTTATATGAAGCATCTATAGGAAGGGGGAATCAATGTGTTTATAAATAATCCAGGTCACATGACCAAGATGGCCGCCATGCCCATATATGGTAAAAACCCTTCAAAATTCTTCTTCTCCGGAACCACTGGACTGATTTCAACGAAACTTGGCATGAAGCAATGGGGACTAGAGTACTACAATGTGTTTATAAATTATGACCTTTGGATGACCTTGACCTATTTTACGGCAAGGTCAACATAGGTTGCCCATGCATTTGAATGGGGAAAATTGTTAAAATGTCATTTGAAAGGCAAATCTTGCAGGAAATAGGCAAATGGACTGAAGGTAGGTAATTCTGAAAAAAATTTGGACCCTAGGGGTTGGTCTGCCCCCACCCTGGGGCAATATACATGTATATTACAAAAATATTCAAAGATCTTCTTCTCTGAAACCACTTGGCCAATCAAAGCCAAATTTTATATGAAGCATCTATAGGAAGGGGGAACCAATTTGTTTCTTAATAATCAAGGTCACATGACCAAGATGGCCACCATGCCCTTATATGGTAAAAACCCTTCAAAATTCTTCTTCTCCGGAACAACTGGACTGATTTCAACGAAACTTGGCATGAAGCATCGGGGACTAGAGTACAACAATGTGTTTATAAATTATGACCTTTGGATGACCTTGACATATTTTACGGCAAGGTCAACATAGGCCGCGAATGCATTTGAATGGGGAAAACTTTTAAAATGTCATTTTACGGCAAGGTCAACATAGGCCGCCAATGCATTTGAATGGGGAAAACTTTTAAAATGTCATTTTAAGTGAAAGTCTTGCAGGAAATGGGCAGTAGGACTGAATATTAATGATTCTGAAAAAAATTGGACCCCAGGGACTCATTTGCCCCAGCCCCGGGGCATTATACATGTATATTACCATAATATTCAAACATCCTTTCCTCTGAAACCGCTTGGCCAATCAAAGCCAAATTTCATATGAAGCATCTATAGAATGGGGGAATCAATGTATATATAAATAATCTAGGTCACATGACAAAGATGGCCGCTATGCCCATATATGGTATAAACCCTTCAAAAATTTTCTTCTCCGGAACCGGTGGACCGATTTCGAAGAAACTTGGCATGAAGCATCGATGACTCAAGTACTACAATGTATGTATAAATCATGATCCTGTGATGACCTTGACCTATTTTAAGGCAAGGTCAACATGGGTTGCCTATGTACTGTAAATTCGGAAATTTTCGCGTGACTTTTATTTCGCGAATTTTCTATTTCCGAATTATTAGCGAGTTCTTGAATTCGCGAGTTAGTGTCCATGTATTCTATAAAGTTTATAGTGACTCTTTATTAGCGAGAACTTTGAATTCGCGTGGCAACCAATTCGCGAATATTAGCGAAAATTAAGTTCTCGCGAATATTTCCGGATCTACAGTATTTGAATGGGTAAACTGTTAAAATGTCATTTAAAGGGAAAAACTTGTATGGACAGTATATTGATTATTCTGAAGAAAAAAAAATGGCCCAAGGGCTTCATCTGCCCCTATACTGGAACTATTTTCTATATCATTCATATATACAGCAGATCTCAGGTGAGCGTTTACAGGACCATTGGTCCTCTTGTTCTTATTTTTGCTCCAAAAGATAGATTGTGGGTACTTGTTAGAACCGCCTGGCCGAAGTGGTTCTAAAGTGTTCCCACAATCTATGTTTTGAACAAAAATAAGAAAAAATATCAAAAATTTTCTTCTAAAAACTTTCAATTTTTACAACTTCAGAAAAAATCTGTATATTACATGGGCATGTTTTTGTAATGTTTGTAAGTCAAACGGTTGGTGGAAGTTCCTTTCCAGAAGTAGTGGGATTATTCCATCATCAACTTGTATATGAGGTCTCCAGCCAATTATAGCAGCATAACTGCTCTATTAAATGAAGCCTTTTCTGACCATATATGAGAACGGTTCAAAGAAAATTCAGTATTACATGAAAAGTATGGTTCAGAACATGCTTAACAGTGTGTTGTTATTTACGCCTATTTGGATTTCCTTATTTCCATATTATGCACCTATCTTATCCCTGTGTTATGGCTTGCTTCATGGTATATCTATGCATGACATGGCTCAAACGAAGCCTGTATAAAGATGTAACTGACCTTATATTCGTTAAATCGGTATCAGTCAATTAGTTACTGCTTATATTTGATGAAGATGTCTGTTGCGGAAGATGAAAATGTCAGCCGTATTTCTCAATCTAAAGGTTAGAGAGAAAATAAAGCAAAAATGTCACATAGGCAGGACATTTTGTAAATGGTTCTGAGGCATTACGAAAACTTGCCCATGCAATATACAGAGATTTTTTGAGCTTTAGAAATTGAAAATTTTCACCCGAAAAATTTTGATATTTTTAGCTCACCTGAGCCGTTAGGCTCACAAGATGAGCTTATAGGATGGCAATGATCCGGCGTCCGTCCGTCCGTCGTCGTCCACCATTTTCAAAGATCTTCTTCTCTGAAACCGCTTGGCCAATCAAAGCCGAATTTTATATGAAGCATCTATTGGAAGGGGGAACCAATGTGTTTATAAATCATCCAGGTCACTTGACCAAGATGGCCGCCATGCCCATATATGGTAAAAACCCTTCAAAATTCTTCTCCGAAACCACTGGACTGATTTCAACGGAACTTGGCATGAAGCATTGGGGACTAGAGTACTACAATGTGTTTATAAATTATGACCTTTGGATGACCTTGACCTATTTTACGGCAAGGTCAACATAGGTCGCCCATGCATTTGAATGGGGAAAATTGTTAAAATGTCATTTGAAAGGCAAATCTTGCAGGAAATGGGCAAATGGACTGAAGGTAGGTAATTCTGAAAAAAATTTGGACCCCAGGGGTTGGTCTGCCCCCACCCTGGGGCAATATACATGTTTGTTATATGACTGAAGAAAATCCTGTCTCCTGATTGGCTCATTCAGCATTAATAAATCCTTATATTTTTCTGAAACTAGACCAAACTGATGAAAACCAGATCAAACCAGTTCCTGGAGGTTAATTATTTTGACAGATTTTCTATATTAACTTCCAAAATCTATAGTCCCCTCCTGAGTACCCAAAAATAGTATCAGCAGGAAATTAACATGGGCTTTGTGAAATTGACATGATTTGATGTATCGACATTCAACAGGTAAACTAAGGACTTTTCATGAGTTTTAACAACAATTTTGTTTTATTTGTGTTCGTTTCTCTTTGTCTGAATGGGTATATCTAAAAAGAGTAGCATGTTTTACTTTTTCTATGACAAATCTTTTAAACACAAAATAAAAGGCATTTTATTGGGAAACTGCCTTTTAAAATAGTTCAGAATCGGTTGTTAAAACTTGTGAGAAGGACCTTAGTTAGACATGTTTTAAGCTTCAAAAATTTTGCATTAATAGTCAAAAAGTCATATAACAAAACATTTATTGACTTCAATTTCGGTAGACATAAGGATTTATCTACCCATAAAAATTATATTCACCTCGGCCTTACGGCCTCGGTGAATATAATTTTTGTCTGGTAGATAAATCCTTATGTCTACCTCATTGAAGTCAATAATTGTATAATATTACAAAAATATTCAAAGACCTTCTTCTCTGAAACCACTTGGCCAATCAAAGCCCAATTTAATAGGAAGCATCTATGGGAAGGGGGAATTAATGTGTTTATAAAAAAATCCAGGTCACATGACCAAGATGGCCGCCATGCCCATATATGGTAAAAACCCTTTAAAATTCTTCTTCTCCTGAACCAATGAACCGATTTCAACAAAACTTGGCATGAATCATCGAGGACTGAAGTACTACAATGTGTGTATAAATTATGACCTTTGGATGACCTTGACCTATTTTACAGCAAGGTCAACATAAGACGCCAATGCATTTGAATGGGGAAAACTTTTAAAATGTCATTTAAAGTGAAAGTCTTGAAGGAAATGGGCAGTAGGACTGAATATTAATGATTCTGAAAAATTGGACCCAAGGGGCTCATTTGTCCCAGCCCCGGGGCATTATACATGTATATTACCATAATATTCAAACATCTTCTCTGAAACCGCTTGGCCAATCAAAGCCAAATTTCATGTGAAGCATCTGTAGAATGGGGGAATCAATGTGTATATAAATAATCAAGGTCACATGACCAAGATGGCCGCCATCCCCATATATGGTATAAACCCTTCAAAAATCTTCTCCTGAACCGGTGGACCAATTTCGAAGAAACTTGGCATGAAGCATCGATGACTCAAGTACTACAATGTATGTATAAATCATGACCCTGTGATGACCTTGACCTATTTTAAGGCAAGGTCAACATGGGTTGCCTATGTATTTGAATGGGTAAACTGTTAAAATGTCATTTGAAGAGAAAAACTTGTATGGACAGTATATTGATTATTCTGAAAAAAAAAAAAAAAATGGCACAAGGGCTTCATCAGCCCCTATACTGGGACTATTTTCTATAACATTTGTATATACAGCAGATCTCAGGTGAGCGTTTACAGGACCATTGGTCCTCTGGTTTTTTTATTTTTGCTCAAAACATAGATTGTCGGTACACGTTAGAACTGTGAGGCGGTTCTAACGAGTACCCACAATCTATGTTTTGGAGCAAAAATAAGAAAAATAGGTATACCCCTGCATTCTTCAGTTTTACTATATAAAAGTGGGGTTTAGGCGGGTACTCATTGCACGGACATGTTTTCTTGATGGACTGGTAAATTTGATAAAAAATGGCAATATACATTGTCCTAATGGACTGGAAGCGTTTAGTAGCATGACAACATACATTGTGTAAAGGTAGGCTCATAAAAGTACTCAAATGAAGTCATATATCCAGAAAGATCCTGAATGTTTGCAGAAACAGATCAGACAGACACTCCGACTAGTACTGCAGGGTGCACACTGCTATTCCATGTGTCATCTGTTAAGGTATAAAGCAAGCATTACGAAAACTTGCCCCTGTGTAGTATACAGATTTTTTTTTTTTCAGCTGTTAAAATTGAAAATTCATAAGAAAAAAAAATTGCTATTTTTAATATTTTTGCTGAAAACATTGATTGTGGGTACACGTTAGAACTGCCTCGCCAAGGCGGTTCTAACGAGTACACACAATCTATGTTTTGGATTAAAAATAAGAAAAATAGGTTGACCATTGCAAACCCCAGTTTTTCTATTAAAATAAAAGTTGGGTTTCAGGGGCTATGCATTAATTTTCAAGGACATTTTTTCCTGATGGGGGTTATAGTGTTTTTGACTCTGGCTCAAGAGGTTGAGATGTTTGAAGCTCATGAACGCTGAGTTGTGTCGTCGAGCAAAACACATTAATTCTAAAAAGTTCATTTCATGTGCTGGTTAATACCCAGGCAATGGTGGCTCCATTCCCGCATGACTGAAAAATTGTTGTCAAACTGATAAATTTTCATTTTGAAGCCGTGCCCAGACTACATGTACCACAATCAAGTGCAGCAAGAAATGATAAATGAGCCATCTCGTGGGAAAACCAACATTGTGGTTTCTCAAAGGTCCGACACAAACCAGGCTGTACTGTCACAGAAGATGGTTAGAGGCTGGAAATTTTGGATTTAGAAAGTAGAGGAAGTGTACTATACCTGTAGTGAAAACAAAGGCGCTGATCAGCTTCGCGGTTACCGCGAAGCTGATCTGCGTCTTTGTTTTCGCATATGCAGATTGTTGGTTCTCTCATGAGGAGGCTCATTATGGTCCTGTCCAAGAGAAGTGCAGAAATTTTCTATTAAACCTTTGTGGGGCAAGGGTCTAAAAATACATGTAACATTTGGTCCAGATAAAATCTTAATGACAGTATTTTGTCTCCTTTAACAAACGCATTCACACTTTCCTTCCATTTGAAGATGATCAAAATCACCAGCCATGTGCCGTGCATGCTGTGTCTTCTTATTTTGGTCATTTGTCCATATCCTTAATAATTTTGCTTTTCGTTAGCTTGTGCATTAGCATTTCTTGATGAAATCTTGATATTTTCAGACTTCGGATTGCATTAGGATTAACTATAACTGCATCTGATACTGGTCATCTCAAGATGAACCGGTCATTTGAAGATGACATTAGTCCATAATTGTACAAGGATTGTTTCAGCCACTCGTGACTCACAACAGACAATAACATGTGTTACTGTCACTTTCGAGGGCCCTCGGGGAGTAAAAGTAACGCTACTCTTTAATTTGAGCCGCCTCGTGGGAAAACCAACGATGTGGTTTCCGAACAGGTCCGACACAAACCGGCCTGTACAGCTACAGGCGCAGGCTAGAAGTTTGAAATTTTGGAGTTAAGAAGAGGAGGTATTGTACTATCTGAGTAGTGAAAACAAAGGTGCTGATCAGCTTCGCGGTTACCGCGACGCGGTTACCGCGAAGCTGATCTGCGTCTTTGTTTTCGCCTATGCAGATTGTTGGTTTTCCCATGAGGTGGCTCATTTGACACATTCAATCCACTATCTGCACCATCTGCGTGTAATTCTGTCATGTAATTCTGTCATAACCGACTGGTCAAGTAATTTTTTACTGATGACAAGGGTCCTTTAGGTCACTGGGCACAAAAATTATTTTAAGCCTGTGCATGAGAAAACCAACAATTTGGGGTTCCAACCAGGTCCGACACAAACCAGGCTGTACAGTCACAGAAGATGGTAAGAGGCTGGAAATTTTGGATTTAGAATGTAGAAGAATTGTGCTATCCGTGTAGCGAAAACAAAGGCGCTGATCAGCTTCGCAGTACTGCGAAGTTGATCTGCACCTTTGTTTTCGCCTATGCAGATTGTTGGTTTTCCCATGCGGTGGCTCTTTTCCTAATTGTTGCTCAGAGAAAAATATAGAAACATTAAAAAAATTGTAGATGTTGGGCATGGCCTGTCAGAGTGAGAGAATATTATGATAAGTTTGAGACCTATAGATATCAAATAGTATGTTTGGTTGGAGCTTTTCATTCTTTCAATATCACCATCATCATCATCATCAACATCATCATCATCATCAACATCATCATCAACATCATTATCATCATCATCATCATCATCAACAACATCATCATCATCATTATCATCATCAACATCATCATCATCATAATCATCATCAACAACAACAACAACATCATCATCATCATCAACATCATCATCATCATCATAATCATCATCATCATCATCAACATCAACATCATCATCATTATCATCATCATCATCAGCAGCAACATTTTACTGAAGGGTGGACTTATCAAGATCTGAAAGTCTTCCTGGAACTTACTTGTAAGTCATCCCATGTTGTTTCAAAGTAGTTCTGAGGATCTACTAGCGCTTCATCCAATGTTTCCCTTGCATGACTGTCTCTGTTCACCTATGTTTGGCATGCATACTTGAGCATTTCAGCCCTTGCTGCAGTGTAAGTGCCTTCATGAAACATCTTGTTGATGCAGAGCACCATATCTTAATCAAGAATGTTGAGCTTTGTGAGCTAAGGAAAAAGGTACAAATAGGCAATGATCAGGAAATGGCGCAGTCAGAAAGCAATTCCCACTCCATAAATTGAGGGGTGGGAAAAAAACTAAAATCACACTTAGGTTTTTATACCAAGAAAACATATAGTAAGCCGAGTGAGCAGCTATTCCCCAATAGGCGGCCACTCAGTTACCTCAACTGAACTAAAATATGAAAAAGGCTCAAACAGCACAAAAATTCGACTCCAAAACACAAAACAAAACACAAAACATTTCCAAACAAGGCCAAAAAGAAAAATACTCTAATTATGTCTGTGAGGAATCCTGATTTCATCTGATTTATTCCCAAAGATACAACTTGATCAGAAAAGATAACAGTATTTTCCAATATTTTCACAACTTGACCAATAAAACAATCCCAACCATTTAGGATGCTAATGGAAAATGTAAATTTTGATTAGTCGAATCCTAATTGGAAAACATAAAGCCTGGAAAAGTCACATGACCTTTGGTGAACACAGATGACCTCAATTTTTTGGGCTATCTCCAGTCTGATTATTGTCTCAAGTCCACTAATTGTCAATTAGTGCCTGTCAGGCTAGGTTTAGATTTCATTACACCCAAGTTGACCATAGTTTTGCTTTCATAGCATGTAGAATGGAAATAAACAATCAAGCATGTCAGTGATTCTGCCCTCTAAGCTGTATAAGTCATGTTTAGATCAAACCGATATGGCTGGGAGGAGCCATGAGGGAGCTCTTTAAGAATGCTCGGAAATGGTTTCATTTGTTTTCAATATCCAAACAAGGACTTTTATCACTAAGTTTGAGATGAAACAGGACTTAAAAAGAGGCCCAATAATTTTAGAATCTGGTCGGAACGCAAAACCTTGCCCCAGGTACATGTATCTCAAATATGTGTTTATGTCCCTGAGTTTGGGTTTAAGGTTTCATATAACGCCTATGGTCAAAATGGAGTCTAGAGTCATTCTAGTAAAGTCTTGTCTGAAGGACTGCGTAGAACCCTACAAAGGTGGTTTACAAGCCTTTATCTCTACACTACAGAGGCTTCTATTTTGAGTCTCGTATCTTCTCTTTAGAAATGAGAACAACATGGCCTCAAAACCAGGAGGCAAGTTTTGTCTAAAGTCCAAAGTTCAACCTCAGGTTGTAATTGTTTCATGTCATTCCCCCACTGGTCGTGTTCTGATTGAACCAAAATTAAATAAAAATGAAATAACAATGACAAACCAAAAATATGTCCATGAAATTGTTGTCCTGGGGACAGTCTGTTTATGTGTTACTGACCTCACAATAATTACAAAAATGAGGTAAGGACAAAGTAACTTTCAGATTTTATGTTAGATTTTTAACTGATATGAACAAATTTTACTGATATGACCAAAATTATATGTCACCATAACTTTTTAATTGGTTTGACAACAGAGACCCCCCAGGTTTGATGGACACCTACAGTAGGCAAATCTTCGTAAGGTGAGCTGGTTTGATCTTTGGGTCTGTGAGTCTTGCATGGTACCTGACCATTCTGTAACCTAATCAATTTTTGTATCACAGGACTTTCGAGACTGAGCTTGGTCGCATGCTCTATTCAATTCATAATGAAACGGACCCATGTTTGATCTTTACATGTACATCGGCTCATTTTTTTCATGAAGATTAAGTAATGACAATCTCTACGGCTATTGTTCCTACTGCACTGATACAAGAGGAGCATTTGTTTGTTAGTGGTGAAAGAAATAGGTACCAATACTTTACGGCTATTGTTCCTACTGCACTGATACAAGAGGAGCATTTGTTTGTTAGTGGTGAAAGAAATAGGTACCAATACTTTACGGCTATTGTTCCTACTGCACTGATACAAGAGGAGCATTTGTTTGTTAGTGGTGAAAGAAATAGGTGCCAAGTATAGGTAACTTGCCTTTGTAAATAGTATGGCCAGGATAATTGACTGTCCCGACATGACTTTAGATTTTGTCCTTGGATGTAAAGAACCAATACATGCATGCATTAATATGTGGTTGTCAAAAACAGTCAAAGGCACACAGTAGCCAGTAAATTGCTCATTGTGCTGCCATTTCTCTCCTCCACTACCTCTAGCAAAATGGCAAATGGAGTCATGATTATTAAATGACCAGATAATAATTGAAATGATCATTGTTTTAGCACAACTCTAATCTCCCATGAAAGCACTGGCATACTGAGATGACAGTCTAGAGACTCGTATAAAACCTGATGACAGCGATTCAACTCAATCAGTAAATGGTTTTGTCACAATTCTCATCATGTCCATCATATGTCGAAAAATTGGTCGTAATTTGATAGACCCAAGTTTTTATGATCTTGGTCACTTCGACTCCTTCAAGAGGAAAATCATGTCATTGATCTTTTTTCTGAATGCAAAGATTCTACACATCATTATACCCCCGGCATTTATGCCGACGGGTATATAGTTTTCGCTTTTCCGTTCGTCCGTTCGTATGTTCGTTCGTTCGTTCGTTAGTTCGTTTCTTCGTTCATAATTCCGGAACGTTCGTAGAATTTATGTCAAAGTTTTGGTTAAAGTTTCTCTAGAGGTGTATATCTCATGAACCAATGGTCAGAAACTATTCATATTTGGACCATAGGTACCCTATAGGGTTTGCTTTGTTTCTATGAGTTTGGACCCTGGGTCCATGCCCGGGGGTGGGGCTAGAGGTCAAAATCTAGGTCACCTTTACTTTGGGTCAAAGTTTTGGTTTAAGTTACACTGGTGGTGTATATCTCATGAACCAATGATCAGAAACCATTCATATTTTAACCATAGGTACCCTATAGGGTTTGCTTTGTTTCTGTTAGTTCAGACCTTGGGTCCATGCCCGGGGGTGGGGCTAGAGTTCAAAATCTAGGTCACCTTGAAAATGTGCTATTTACATAGTGTTTTTCATCTCTAAGTTCATATCTTAACAAATACTTATAGGAATGTATTCCTGTTTGGATCATAGATACCCTTTAGGGTTGAATGAAATTACATGGCACCAAACTCTAGGGGTGGGGCTCGAGGTCAAAATGTAGGACACATAAAATACAGTAGTTACCAAGATTAATATTCTGTGTGTCTGTATCTTGACAACCATGTATTAGAAAGCATTCATGCTTACAACACAACATAGGTACCACATAAGGGCTAGGCCCACTGGTCCATGCATGGGGTGGGGATGGGACCTGAGGTCAAGATCTAGGACTTTTTTTTTTTTTTTTTTTTTTAAGAATGACATTCTACTTTCATTTCAATCTAGGACTGAGGACCTGACCCAAAATGTCCGCGCTTATGTCCTAGATTGTTATACACGTCAGCTCTGTATACCACTCTAAAATAGATATGTCATTCTAAAACTACACTTCCCCATGTTTGTATGTAAAGTACTTTGCACTGCTTATTTCTAAAATGTACTTGATAAGGGTACTGTCTTTCATTGGTGATGTGAGGTTCAATGTCAGGGGTGAGCATGTGCCGGGTTGTTTAGGTAGGGGATGGGGAAGGGGGCTTGGTGGTTTCTAAAATGTACTTGATAAGGGTACTGTTTTTCGTTGGTGATGTGATGTTCAATGTCAGGGGTGAGCATGTGCCGGGTTGTTTAGGTAGTGGGTAGGGAAGGGGCTTGGTGGCTACCAGCCGGGGGTATACGTGCCTCTCAAGGCACTTTTTCTAGTTTAGAATAGAATGTAAAAATGAATTGTTGTTTGCTTTTTTTCAGGCCTTTTATAGCATCTGGATGTTGACTGGGCCATACCATGTGACCTGAAGTCCTGTCTTGAGGGTTCCTTAGTCAGATTGTAAAGGTTTTAGGTAAGTGCT
Source organism: Rugalucina vietnamica (assembly GCA_964017185.1). Lineage (NCBI taxonomy): Eukaryota > Metazoa > Mollusca > Bivalvia > Lucinida > Lucinidae > Rugalucina > Rugalucina vietnamica. The sequence continues at coordinate 83,768,315 of OZ024869.1, read as the reverse complement.
CAATAATCAGGCCCCGAGGTTATAAAACATTTATCATGCTCGGCTCAGCTGAGATTACAATTAAAATTTATCCTGCTCATAAATGTTAAAATGCCAACAATTGTTGACATTTTATTAGCTGGATAAATTAAGGCTTTGGTGATCCAAACGTGAAATTTCAATTTATTTGGGCTATTTCTATATTTGTGAACAGTTGTTTTTTTTTTTTAAATGTCATGCTGAGCTGAGTTGAGCATGAATTTTTTTTTATAACCTCGAGACCAGATTGAACAACTTTTAACCTTGACCTAGTTTCACTGAGGTCACTGAAGGACAAATCACCATCAGTCAGTCACATCTGAATGATGATGCATTGCATATTATTACATAGAAGAAGCCTGCGTGGGGCAGTGGTAAAGCCTTCCACCTTGTAAACCAGGGGCCGTAGGGTTGATCCTAGGCTGATATTTCAGATGAGATGTTAAAATCAAGGTCTCAATACGACCTTAGCTGTTGAGTGGGACAAGAAACACCAACCCCAATCAAAATTAGTTTGATGGAAACTATCATTTTTGTCAGTATTGTGTTACCTCAGACAGGAAGTCAAGTAGTAACCATAGATTTGAGATCATTTGAGCTCCAGCCTTGTTTTAATTATTTTCAGATTTTACACCCACAAGAGTATTAAGTTATTTATATTAGCACTGTGACAAATCTTGTCCATTGCAATGAGCTTGAGTTGATTTGGTCTTGCAGCAGCAGCAAGATAAAAACAAATTTGCAAAAAGTGTAACAACCATTCTGCATAATCTTCTTTCTGCACTGCTTTTTTGGCAGTAGCCTAAAGGCCTGAAAATCTCCCGATGTAGAAAACAAGAGGACAAGGCCTTAAGTTCTGTTTTTCACCCATTTTTGTACATGAAGTTAGAGTAATTTATATTTTCAAACATTGATATGTTTGAAAAAACAGTTGATGCACATGTATCGAGTTTTCTTGGATAAAGCGACAAATGAGCCGCCCCATGGGAAAACCAACAATCTGCATAGGCGAAAACAAAGGCGCAGATCAGCTTCGCGGTAACCGCGAAGCTGATCAGCGCCTTTGTTTTCGCTACTCGGATAGTACAATTCCTCTTCTACTTCTAGCCAAAATTTCAAGTCTCTAGCCTGTTTCTGTGACTGTACAGCCTGATTTGTGTCGGACCTGTTCGGAAACCACATTGTTGGTTTTCCCACGAGGTGGCTCAAATTTTGATAAAGGGAGACAATTGGGCAGTGGCCTATTGTTTTCTCCCTTTGCAAAATAATGCTTCATTATCAGAACTGGATAGAATAGTATCTAATCAAGTCATTCAAGTGCATTTTTTTCCCTTTCCAGTATTCAGATTGGTGCAAAGATTTCCTGTATTTTGTAAAGCTTTTACAATCAATTATGTAGAGTGGAAAACTTGTCCCCGGGGAGAATCTATATTTGATGAGTTGTGGAATTTGAAGTGTTCCTGTAGTTGTGAATCTGTTGAGATACATTGATTTTTGACCATCTTGGAGACAGTTGTTTTCAAGACCATCTCGTGGATAATTTGAGCCACCGCATGAGTTAACCAACAAGCTGGGTTTCCGACCAGGTCCAACACAAACCAGGCTGTACAGCCACAGAAGCAAACTAAAAGCTTGAATTTTCAGATTTAGAAAGAAGAGACATTGTACTGTCTATGGGGCGAGAACAAAGGTGCTGATCAGCTGTGCAGTTACTGCACAGCTGATCTGCATCTTTGTTTTTGCCTGTGCATGTTTGTTTTTCAAGACTGTCTTGCAGATAATTTGTCTGAGACGTCAGATGCACTCAGAGCCAAATGCTCTATCAGAGATAATGGACATGCTTTTTACAGATTTTCGAGCATGCGGGGTATAGAGTGTCATCTTGCTATGGAGCTGTCAAGTTCAGTTTACTGGTCCAAGGCAGATAAAGTAACTGGAAAAATAAGGAATTAAAACACAGATCTCTTGTATAGTACTACAATTTTCTTCAAGCGATTTGAAGGGTAACAACTGCTCTATCCAGTCTCCTTAAGTCTGGAGGTATCTTAAGTCTCTCTGAAAAGAAATAATTGTGATTTCGAAATTTTTGTAATTTCAAAACTCGCAGTGAAAACTGATTGATTCAGAAAACTGCCATCAATCAATTTCTGATTATTCTTGGGAGGTTTACATTGTACACTCTGGTTTGTTTACAAGATGAGCCTACATGCATGAGGATAGAACCTGTGTAGGTATCTTTAACCTGCACAAAGGATGACTGTCCGTGCACAGGGGGCCTCCAGTTAACGTCCCGATCCGAAGGACGGTGCACTGTGTTCATGTCATCCTTGTAAAAGACATGAAGGGAAGCTTGTTTGGACGCCCAAGTTTCCTCACCACTGGCGGGGAGCCAACCCGGAACCTCGCTGCAGCCGGGGATTGAACCCGGAACCCCCAGTACCAGAGGCCAGTGCACTAACCACTGAGCTACCACGCTTCTATCACAAATTTTTGAATCAATCATAAAGAGTGCTCTTGACCTTTGACCTGCTCGGATCAGAAAGAAAAAAAATCACTTTCATGCATGTCAATTTCACTATAGAGCTGTCAGTTTGTTGAGAAATTGCGGACTGTCACACACTCTCTTATCTCCTTATATCAGAGTCACAGACCTGATCAGAACTGAATTAAAAACCCATTTGTCCAGGACATCTCGTGACAGAAGTCAGAACATTGCTATTCCAGGCATGGATGACTGTGACAGTCCCAAACTCGGAGCTGAATCAGATCACAAGAGGATCTGACCGTTGTCAGTTACAAAATGGGCTGCCATTTAATAGCCATAACATGACTAGGGAACTGTATTTCGGTTTTTGAAAGTAGACAAGTTGTACTAGATCTGTCTATGTAGACAGGGCCAAGTCAGCCGTAGGGCATGTCTCAGATAGCCACAGCATACTTACGTCCCTTTATTACCAGGTGCTGATCAGAGCAATATGATACAGCTGATCAACATCTTTGTATTTTTTCTACATTTGGCCATACATTCCACAAGTTACTGAGGCCTTTGGCCTTTCTGTTGCACAATATCATTGATGTCACATATGTGAGCTCGTAAAGCTCAGTTGGTGCAGCTTTCGTCATGTTAGATTCCTGTAATTGATGAAAAACGGTTAAAAGAATGGGCGGAATTGAATTTACAGAGCGTTTCGTTAAGTCTTTGTTTCTCCAGAGAAAGTGTTGACAATTAAAGAAGGATGTTAAAGAATGACAAATAGTCTCCAGGGTATTATTTAATGTAATCTTTTCTCTTATATTCAGTGTGATTTCATTTTCGGAGGAAAATCGTGGGGGATGATTATCGGCCATTGTTTCACAAGTTAATTTGCATTTAGAGAAGTCAAGGACCTATTAAATCGCAAATGAAAAGGAACTTTTAGAAATCAAATTACCACAATTACTTGCCGACTTTTTAATTGCTGAAAATTGTCTTCATGTTTTTTTCAGAGGATGAGACACAATTTGACTTGTGATTTCCATACAGTTGCTAGAAGTTTGGGGAAATGAAAGTTGTGATTTCCATACAATTGCTGGAAGTTTGGGGACATGAAAGTTGCTGTAACTTACAAAGTACATGTACACCTTTAACAATACTTGAGCCTTTGTGTGAGGAAAAATATAATAATTTGGGGTTCCGATCAGGTCCGACACAAAATGGCCTGTACAGTCAGAGAAAAGAGCCAGAAGCTTGAAATTTCAGAATTAAGAATAAGAGGGATTGTACTATCTATGTAGCGAAAACAAAGATGCTGATCAGCTGTGCAGTTATTGCACAGCTGATCTGCGTCTTTGTTTTCGCAGCTTGCTTAACTTTGCAGACACCAGATGATTAAAACAGGTATCAGTGTGGCGTAGTGGTAGAGTGTCATACTTCAGAGCAAGAGGTAAGGGTTGAACTCCAGCGGTCCTTGAGTTCTAGTTAATACCTAGGCCATGGTGTCTTTGTCCGAAGTATTGTTGACTGGGATATTAAAACATTGTACAATATGAATCTATACCATTTCATCTAAAAGCATGAATTCGTCTAAAGGACATTTTGTCTGAATAACATTTCATCTAAAAGACATTTTGTATGAACATGGGCCTTCAGGTATGGTAATATATTATGAATATAAATTTCTCAAGAAATAAATTTTGCATATTTTTCATAATGGATCAAATTCTTATTAGGAAATAGAAATAATTTCCTGACTGTTTGATTGCATTTTCCATCAGTTTTATGATATTGCTAATCAATAGGCTGTCAATCATTTTTAATCAGCTGTTCCATCAAATTAACATGTTTTATGATTACCCAAGGTGATACTTGTCAATCATAACTGTTACTATTAATACCAACCCTGTTGTTTGTTGTAACTTTAAAGCTTATATCAACAATAATTCAAAATCTTGTCAATTTATGGACATGTTTATTATGATATTGTGTCATATGTTGCAAATTTGGTGTGAGATAAAATTTAAGAAGTGTAAGATATGTGATTGTGGGTAATTTGTCAGGTATTTTTATGTTTATGGGAAAGAAATCATCTTTCATACAATAATGTGATAATTGATCCGAGTGTCAAAGGGGTCATAAAATCTTGGACACAGCTTTCCTGCTTCCAAGTTTAAAATCTTGTCCTTTAAAAGTTAGAACAGCTGTCAAAAACAACAAATCCTAGCCTCTTGGTACTCATTACGAAAACTTGCCCATGCAGCAATATACAGATTTTTTTTTCTGCTATAAAAATTGGAAAATTTCAATGGAAAAATTTTGATATTTTTAATATTTTTGCTTTAAACGATGATTATGGGTACCCACAGTCTATGTTTTGGATCAAAAATAAGAAAATTAGGTATACCCCTGTAAATCCCAGTTTTAGTATATAAAAGTGGGCTAAAAGGGGGTAAACATTTCATGGACATGAAATCTAATTGGTGGTGCTATTCAGTTTGGGCACACAAAAACTAGATTCTCCATGATGAATATTCTATTTTCCATTCTCATATATCTTCTTCCCTAGCAATTTTTTTTGTATACTTTTAAAAAAAGTAAATGAGTATCTATTCATTCCAAATTTGGATATTTTTAGGCTGAAATTTCCTCAACTCAACATTTATTTGAAACGGTTGATTGGCATGTCATCCCATATCATCCCTTGGGTTTTCGTAGCTTCTCTCATAATTTCTCAAGGAAGTGGAATTGATTTCTGATCATTCGGTATTAGTCGAATCATTTTAGCTTTGCCTCTTTCTTCAGTCTAATTGTCTTTATTATTGTCTTCATTTCGTGGGTCGCCGCACCGGAAAACCAGTAATCTACATATGCGAAAACAAATGCGCAGATTAGTGTGCAGTAACTGCACAGCTGATCAGCGCCTTTGTTTTCGCTACATTGATAGTACATCTTCTCTTCTTCCTAAATCCGAAATTTCAAGCCTCTAGCCTGCTTCTGTGACTGTACAGGCAAGTTTGTGTTGGACCTGGTTTAAAACCTAAATTGTCAGTTTTCTCATGGGAAGGCTCACATGCATTCAGTGGAATTCCAAGTCTCTGTTGATTTTCTCTTGTGGTATTTACGCTTCCGGACGTTTGGTATTGTTTTCATGACATAGAGGAATAAAACACAATCACGACATGTAAGTAATTTCGTCACGCAAGCTTCGCGAGCCAACAGGGATCGTAATACAGAATAAACTCTTGTCTTAATGATTCCGCGAGGTTAACTGTCTTATCTACAGTGAGTTGTGATTTTTTTCAGAAATAATTACTGTTTTGTTCCAGACTTTCCTCATCAGTTGACCTTCTTGTAGATTCTTGTAGATTTTCGGGGTGGATTGCTGTTTTACTGTCCTGCTTAGCAAGAGATCATAGCCTCCAGAACTGCCATTAAAGTCCTACATTATGTTTTTGCATAGCAAATCCAAATCCAACATTGGACTGGCAGCCCAGCTCAGTCTTTGTTGCACCTTTGGTTCTGATACGTAAAGATCTCGGCTCTCTTGATGAGTGTCTTTCCTGAATGCAAAGCTCAACTTCATGTATAAATGAGCCACCTCGTGGAAAAACCAACAATGTGGTTTCCGGACAGGTCCGACACAAACCGACATGTACCGTCACAGAAGCAGGCTAGAAGCTTGAAATTTTGGGGTTAAGTAGAGGAGGAATTGTACTATCCGAGTAGCGAAAACAAAGGCGCTGATCAGCTTCGCGGTTACCGCGAAGCTGATCTGCGCCTTTGTTTTCGCCTATGCAGATTGTTGGTTTTCCCATGGGGCGGCTCAAATTTATCACAGTGAAGTGCAGCTGATGGAAATTATTGATCTTGATGATGAGATATCTTTACAAAGTGTGAAAATTAATAAAAGTTAATAGAAAATTACTTAATTCTGCATAATATTGTTTGTCCCAAGGGTCTATGTTTTACACTTGTAAAATTATATCCATTCCTCCTAGGGTATATGTACTGGTTGTAACTTCTATATATGGATTCTGGTTGGCTTGACCAAATCATGTCATTCTTTATGTTTTATTTGCAGATAAACTTCATTTCAGATGTACATACATGGAATAATAAACTTGTGTTTAGAGAAATTAGGCAGGGATCAATTAGGTTTTTCATTCATTCTGATCTGATCAGCTGCAAATTGTCTTGTGGGTGTGAACTTGTTAACCTTAAGAATTGATGTCCAGGTAGCATGGTCATCTGTTTACATACAATCCAAGGTCCTGACTGACCATCCAAAATACTTCTTGAGGCAGAAAATTTATTAATTAAAAGAAAACAAGTGAAGGAAAGGGAATCATCTCGCAACAATAAGATGCTTCTCTATCGAACTTGTACTGACAGCTAGGAGGGGGAACAATTATCGACTCGTTTGCCGACCTTTCAGTTCATTTTAATGCAAAGTACGCTTGTCAGGGGTCGTTATGTTTAAGACAGCATGTTGTGTGGTCATCGAAAGTGTCAGGTTGCACTGAAGAAGTTTGATTGGATTTAAGTCGGTGTCATCTTTAAAAAATTTGAGCCGTCTCGTGGGAAAACCAACAATGTGGTTTCCGAACAGCTCCGACACAAACCGGGCTGTACAAGCACAGAAAAGAGCTAGAAGCTTGAAATTTCGGATTTAAGTAGAAGAGGAATTGTACTATCAGAGTAGCGAAAACAAAGGCGCTGATCAGCTTCGCGGTTACCGCGAAGCTGATCTGCGCCTTTGTTTTCGCATATGCAAATTGTTGGTTTTCCCATGAGGCGGCTCATTTGGTGGAATTGTGTAGGAGTTTTAACACGTGTCACGCTGCATTTCGTACTTGGAATGTAAGTGTATGTGCATGATCATTACAATAGAAATTGTTGATGTTTGACTAAAAATTATTTTTGCTGGAGTTGACTGTTTAGATGTCATGCAGTTATTTTTCAGACTGACCGGTCAAGAAAACATTTTGTATACAGATCTGCACTGGTTGCCCTCCATATCAGGGTAGATAACTAACAGTAGCTCACTGTGTGAGTCTCACAGTGATCCCATTTTTTTTAATCGGTTTATCGTCCCTTTCAAGATTAGTTCAGCTCAATCAGGCCAATCAGTAGGTAGGCGAAAATGGGAGGACCCTGAGAAAAAGCGTCTGGCACACCCGCAAGCAGAACTTGGCTTGTCTGAAATCTGCGCTGTGTGGGGCTCGAATTCACACCAGACACAGCGGTGAGATGATCAAAATGGTTAAGTGTCATAATGAAATATCAGCGCTCAACCACTTGGCCACGAGTGATCCCATATCATGGGTAAAATACATCTAGCATGAGGGATCTACGAGCTGACTGGCAAAATGTAGAATAGCTTATCTAGGCATGCATGTTTACACCAAATATTGCAAACAGACCTTGTTACATAGACAATTGAGAGTGGTAAAAGTAACGAAATTACATGCCAGAAGATTATTTGATTCAAAGAAATAGCTGTGTATCAGACAAGATTTTCGCACCTAACAGAACTTCAGGAATATTTTTTCATCCGATTTGTGTCATAATGTCAAAAGAATTGGTCTAGTTACAAGTGTTTGTCTGAGCTTCAAGAATGATCTAAGATGTTGGTTTTATCGATTGATTTAGTTTGGCGCATGGTTTTCTTAATCAAATATTCATTGTTGTGGTCTTAAACCAGGGGAAAGGTTTTGATAAATGTTTTATGTTTTGTTGCTTAATAACAGAGAGATGGCATATTCAGACAGACAGTCTCAGAAACATATTGATGTATGGGGTTCATCTCAACAAAACCTTAGTAGTTGCGGACTAAATTTTTGTATGTAGTACCTCTAGTGCTTGCAAGGGGTGCAAAGTAGGAGTTATTTTTTGTTTGCTTTTGCTATGAGTTACCTTGTGCATGATAACTATTTGCTCTAAGCGTCTGGCCCTGAGGTGATAAAACTTTTTTCAGGCTCAACTCAGCTAAGACGGAAATTTAAATTGTCCATAAATATTTCTGGTCTAAATCACCAAAACCGGCCATTTATCCTGCTAATATCCCATTGGCATTGGACCACGTTCCCACCATGGCCTTACAATGTCCTAAACAATTCAAGGATGGGGCGAGGACGGGGTGAAAATGAGACAATTTCTGGATTCTAAGTCCCTACTATGTCCTCACCGTCCTTATTACGTCCGAAAAACATTCTTCACATTTCCACTAGGTCCTCACTACGTGCTCACCAAGCTCACCCCGTTTACACTGCGTCCTTACAACGTCCTCACGAAGACCAAACAGTTCATGTCACACGAGTACTACGCATTCAGCACGTTTGAACTGTATTATTCACCCATGTATTAAGTGTGCTCAGTTGAAGTATTATTCACCCATGTATTAAGTGTGCTCAGTTGAAGTATTATTCACCCATGTATTAAGTGTGCTCAGTTGAAGTATTATTCACCCATTTTTTAAGTGTGCTCAGTTGAAGTATTATTCACCCATGTATTAAGTGTGCTCAGTTGAAGTATTATTCACCCATGTATTAAGTGTGCTCCGTTGAAGTATTATTCACCCATGTATTAAGTGTGCTCAGTTGAAGTATTATTCACCCATGTATTAAGTGTGCTCAGTTGAAGTATTATTCACCCTTGTATTAAGTGTGCTCAGTTGAAGTATTATTCACCCATGTATTAAGTGTGCTCAGTTGAAGTATTATTCACCCATGATTTAAGTGTGCTCAGTTGAAGTATTATTCACCCATGTGTTAAGTGTGCTCAGTTGAAGTATTATTCATCCATGTATTAAGAGTGCTCAGTTGAAGAATGACTCAACTCTGCTAATAATCTGTTGTAAATAATGTCCATAGTGAAGCCTTTTTCTATCTCATCATCATCATCATGGCATCATCATCATCATCATATCCATTTTCATAACTCATTGCTAGGGGCGCACCCAGCAAGATCTTATCCTTCTCTTCATTCTGCGAGTGCACCAAAGACGTTTTGGTGTCATTGAAGGAGTGTGCGTTGCAAGAGTACTTCCCACTTCATGTTTTGATTTTGAAATGATTGAAGCAGTATTCCTTAGGGGCACGAATCAATTAAAACAAAATTTATAAAACGCGGAGGATGTGGTAAGAACCTGGTGTGAACATGGTAAGAACGTACAGAGGACATGTTGGGATCTTCTAGGACGTGGTATGGATGTACAAGAATCATGGCATGGTCTTATCGAGAACCTGATGGACGTATGGCGGACATAGTGAAGACATAATGAGGTTTATACACCATGGCCCGAGGTTATAAAACTTTTTTCATGCTCAACTCAGCTGAGACTAAAATTTATCCTGCTTATTAATGTTTAAATAATTGTTGGCATTTTAACATTTATGAGCAGGATAAATTTCTAGTTTTTGAGTTGTGAACCTAAATTTTCCACAAATTTTAACTATTTCAGCATTTATCAGCAGTTGAAATTTCATGCTCAGCTGAGCTGAGCTTGAAAAAAGTTTTATAACCTCCGGGCCATGTCCATGAAGACCGTACTACGTTTGCACTGCATTCTTTCTATGTCCTACAAGTTCCTACTACGCCCTTACCATGTCCTTACTAGGTCCTTGCTGCGTTCCAATTCCACAACGTCCTTGCCAGGTTTCTTTTGAGCATGTTAAAAATTTGACCAAGACCTCCACGTCCATCAAGACGTCCTTTCTACATCCTTGATTTTTTTAGAACATGGCAAGGACGTAGTTAGGGAATGTGGTATATTGTGAACATTTTTGTTTTATTTTTTAAACATTTAAGAGCAGGATAAATTTTAGTCTCAGCTGAGTTGAGCATGAAAAAAGTTTTATAACCTTGGTGTCTGGAAATTTTCTGGAATGTGAGTGATGTCTGTGAAACAGGCTTCTCTCTTATTGAAAAGATTCTTGGATGCTGTTAGCACCAAAGTTTACAAAAAACTTTTATGATATACAGTCAGACATAAGTTAAGCATCACCCTGACATTTTTCTAAATGTATTTTTCATTAAAAATAACTTCAAAACCACAATAAATTAGTAAGGGTCTTTAACTCACGTCTATCCCTGACTGTTTAGGTCTGTCCGAATGGCTTTTTACCATGTCGCTCAAGTTATATGGTGTACTAAATACACTTACCCCTATTTTGGGGGGTTGCCATTAAAAGTTGTATTAATGTCCCCTATATGATCGCAAATGGGTTTGTATAGGCATGGAAAGAAAGTAGTATCATGTTGTAAAAATGTCCCAAAAACATTTTCTTCTACCAAAGGTTTAATGGCAGTTACATGCTGATTCAGGCAAACTTATTTCCTTGTTTATTAGCACGACGTTTTCACTATGTAACATGTCATTCTTTAAACGCCCATAACTGTTGATGTTTTAGAGATATTCATCTGAAATTTTCAGACAGATTATGGTTTTAAAATTGTAACAAAATGGCATTATCCTTTTACACTGTTTGGTGGTTTAAAAAATACGCATTTTTCTGGCGGCCATCTTGAATTTATGCAAATTGCAAGAATTGTCCAAAGTGAACAGCCTGTCATTCAAGCCAGATTGGTTCTATGACACCCGTAAAGGACAGAGAAGCAAAGGACTCCATAGCACTAAACATTTCGAGGTCAAAGTTAAAGCCTTTTAGCAGCGTCATGTGGACTAGGAAACAGCGATTTTTGGCTATGTGGGAGTGTGTCTGCTTAAACAACGCCTACTTGTTTACCTTAAGAACAACCTCATCCGCGTTTGCTTTAATTTATTACCAATATAACAAATATCACAAATATTAAAAGAAAATATTTCTGTATTGAAGGTTTTACTGATTATTTCGGAAAATATTCAAGTGATGCTTAACTTTTGTCCGACTGTATATGACAATTCAGTAGCCACCCTCTTAAGTTTACAATTCTTTCATTTTTCATCTCTGAAAATTGAAAGTACATATAGTCTGAAACTATTGGTCATTGTAGATCCACAATTTAGTGAAAGTGTCTCTTTTTATGACATTATCAGAAATGTAATCAGCTGTTGTATTACAGTAATGGCCTTTATGTCTGGATTGTCTATTTCTGGTTGGAAGACTGTGGTGTTATACTGAAATGAAATCGTAAATAGCAGAGATTTTGGGCGCGACAGACCATTTCAGGAGACAGATTATTGTATTGTGTAACTACTTGTCGTTTAGGCTGTATTTTTTATGCTTGTTCAATTAAGTAAAATGTGAGTCAGCGTGTGCACAGCATCCTTTCAATTTTCTTAATTTAAAAGGTGTATATGATCATGGTCAGTTGCTAATTAGTCACGTCAGGTTGGTCAGTTATCTTTACCACACTGTTCCTGTACAAGCCTCCTAGAGGCAGATTGCCAGTATTGGGTGCACATTTTTTATGCCCCCAACTTTGAAAAAGTTGGAAGGGCATATTGTTTTCGGCTTGTCTGTCTGTCTGTCTGTCTGTGTGTGTGTGTGTGTGCGTCCGTTAACTTCTGAATGGAGCATGTTAGGGATTTGAAATTTCATATGTGTATTCCTCATGAAAAAATATTTGACCCATATTTTTTCTCATGTCTGAGTTATGCCCCTTTTCTGAGTTATGTCCCTTTGAAAACAAAATTCGAAAATCTTGTGTGCAAAATGTCTCAAAAAGTATTTGAGCTAGAGCCTTTAAATTTGGTGTAAATGTTTGGGCTGAGGAGTAGATGACCTGATCAATTTTTGAGAACTTTCCGTCAAATTTTGACAAAAATACAGAATTTTGAATTTTTATTGACTTTTCCACTGTTCGGTGAAATTTGAAACTTTTGAACGGTGAAAGCTAGGGTCTTGAAATTTCATAGACAGATTCCTCATGAAAAATAGTTGACCCGTATTTTTTTTCATGTCCAAGTTATGCCCCTTTTCTGAGTTATTTCCCTTTGAAAACAAAATTTGAAAATCTTTTGTGCAAGATATCTCAAAAACTATTTGAGCTAAAGCCTTCATATCTGGTATACTGGTTGGAGCTTTTGAGAGTTTTCCGTCAAATTTTGACAAAAATACGTAATTTTGAATTTTGATCGATTTTTTTCCACTTTTCGGCGAAAATTGAAACTTTTGAACGGTGAATGCTAGGGATTTGAAATTTCATATACCAGTTCCCCTGACGTGAAAAAAATGATTGACCCGTATTTTTGTCACGTCCAAGTTATGCCCCTTTTTGGAGTTATGTCCCTTTGAAAACAAAATTTGAAAATTTTGTGTTCAAGATATCTCAAAAAGTATTTTAGGTAGAGCCTTCATATTTGTTAAACTGGTTGGGGCTGAGAAGAAGATCACCTGATTAACTTTTGAGCATTTTCTGTCAAATTTTGACAAAATTACTTCATTTTGAAATTTTTACACCATTTCTTGCCTGCAAAAAAAAACACACACTTGCATTCTGTTTCTTGATTGAGGTCAAAACAGAGGCAACCGAACAGCTACTTCAGAAAATTGAATTCCACTTCATTCGAATGAAATAAATGATCATACAAACTGCCAGTTTAGGGACAAACATACAGTTGGGGGCATAGTGTTTTACAAACACGCATTTCTAGTTCACCACTAATTGACTAATGCTCATCTTGTATCAGGGGATGAGGAAGAATGGCTGTAGAAATATATTACCATGACGGAAGTGCATTGTGAATGTTTACACTAGTATTCACATGGTATTCTGGGGAGCAAATGTCATTGCCCTAAACTTCACATACAAAACAATAAGCATTCTTCCTTTTTCATCAGCAGCCATCAAAGTATCTTCTAAACAATTCACACCTTTAGTTATTACCTGTCAAATAAGTCATAGAGATACACAAAGCAGCATACATGATTGGCAGATAGCATTATACTGTAACTTTGTTGTTTTGAAACACATTCTACTGGTTCAAGATGAATTTAGAAGTCTGACCTTTGTGAATCAGCTTTAAGTTTATGATTTTATGTCCTCTTAATGCTGAAAACAGGCACTGAGAAGATACCTTAGGTTGTTGAGCCATTGTCCTTCAGAAAGGGGTGGTGATCAGCTCCCTGGTTATAGTAAGGAACACGTACAGCAGCCCTTTATTCAGCTGTATGAAAATGTTTTGCATTATTAATGATGGACAGTATACTGTTGGTAGATCAGGCTCATAACAGTTTCCCCTGAAGACTGGTAATGTTGGCGGGATGGTGGTGGGTATTCCATGTCAGAATGACAGGATAGGATATCTCCAGTAAATCATGGTCTGGAAGTTATAAAACTTTTTTCATGCTCAATTCAACTGAGCATGAAATTTTGCACAATAATGTTGAAATAGTCAAAATTAGTGGAAAATTCAGGTTCAAAACTCAATAACTAGTAAATTATCATGCTCATAAATGTTAAAATGACTATGGTTGGCATTTAAACATTTATGAGCCCGATAAATTTTAGTCTCAGCTGAGTTGAGCATAAAAAAGTTAAAAAAAACCTGGAGACCTGGTCATTATTGTTGGTATTATTATGAGTTAATAAGAAAGCGTGGTATTTGGTTGAATAGTGTTGGGTTTATGATTCATTCAGGTATTTTGGAACAGAAAACATCTTGACATGTCAAAATCTTGACCCCACAAAAACACATGCCCCTCTTATATTTTCACTGGGTGTAAAACTGATGCAAGTGATACCTCTGCTGTTATCACAGAGTTGATAAACCATAACCTTAACCCTGTATGGTTTACCATAAAACAGTCATTCTTGAAAGTTAACATTAATCATGAAGAAACAATAGCCTGTTTCACCAAGACTTATCAGATAAATCTTATATCTTTATCAGAGTTATTGCCACTTTTATCAGATGATTTAGATGAAAATACACAGGAATTTAATTGCTGACTCTTATAAAATCTGGTCTGGAGTTGTTTTCTTGAAAAGTCTTCTGGGCCAAGTTGTTCAAAATTAGCGACATCGTTACTTAACGATTTGTTATAATTTCAAACATGAATATTACAAATACACTGTTATTTTTCGTTGATGAAATGTGAGAATCCTTTGCAGTGCAGTGCAAAGGATTCTCACATTTTATCAACAAAAAATAACAGCGTATTTGCTTATGTAGTCGGCATTTACTTAATGACTTGAGGTCTTAATGATGACAAAGTTTTGAACAACTGGCCCCTGGGCTTACAAAAAGTGCATTTCGATCTAGACTAAGGTTATACCAGCCTACAGGTGGCCTTTACTTACTCAATGTTTAAAGTGCCTGAAGTAAAGGTCAATATGACCTAGTTTTCAAGGTCCAGTGATTTTAGCAATTGTAGCTACTTTTGTGTCAGTCCATGAAGGACTTTGTATGTGCATGATACTATATAGTACATGTATTTTGTGTATGATGTTGACCGTAATGAAAGTAGGTCACCAATACCATTATTTCATGGTCAAGTACATTTGGTATTGGTTATTTGGCACAATCCAGGCCAGATAAGGCTATGCTTGGTTTTACAACATACCCTTAATTAAGGCAGGGGTCAAGACTGTTGTTTTTGTAAATAACTTTTGATTACTGAAGGTGACAAATTTTCCAGCAATGTTGAAAATTTCATGGCTTATCTCCCCATATTAGCTTGACCAGTTTTGAATTACAAGAACAGAAAGTTTAATGTACCATTCCATCTTGCCATGTCACCTGTCACAAACATTGTTTATGGTGTTTATGAAGACAGAGAGTCTCTTGGACATTGAATGCTTGCCTCCAACCATGGGCTGTGTCAAGAGATTCTTGGCTTCATGCAGTGAGTCTTGGATTTCGGAAATCTTTTAAAATGTACATTGTGGACCACACCACCTTGACATAATGTTGCTCCAGTAATTTTACTGACCATTTGCATATGATTCTGCTGTGATTTGTTTGCTCCTCCTCCTCTGAATCTGGTCGGCACTAATATTGCCTTCCTACAGAGAGTTTCTGTCGTTGCGCAGGCTTGTTTTGGTCTCACCTCATTCTCAAATAGGCTCAGTTACAATTATTCCAAGTGTGCACAGACTATTTTTGCCTTGCCGTGCATCACTCAGCATCACTGGACTTTGTCAACATTAGGAGATAACTGAGCCTCGACGCGAGAAAACCGGTCTTCGGGGTTTCCGACCAGGTCCGACACAAACCGGCCTGTACAAGCTCAGAAAAGAGCTAGAAGCTTGAAATTTCGGATTTAAGTAGAAGAGGAATTGTACTATCCGAGTAGCGAAAACAAAGGCGCTGATCAGCTTCGCGGTTACCGCGAAGCTGATCTGCGCCTTTGTTTTCGCCTATGCAGATTGTTGGTTTTCCCATGAGGCGGCTCATTTATTGCCCAAATCTGGTTGGTCCATTTCATACCAAGAAGCTTAGATTGGACAGTATATTTTCAAAAATTGGGGTGTGTGGATGTGTTTTTGAAAGGGAAATATTTTCTGCACTTGGTGAGTGAGCCCTCAAAAGTTTCAGCAGGAATATGATAATTTTGGTGGAAAAAAATAGATATAATAAACCATAGGTACAGAATGGTTTCTTTTTCAAGAATGATAAGATTTTAAATTAGTTTCTAAAATTATAGCATAGGTAATTTAATTAATATATTCTTTCTTGTGGATCCAGTTCATTGAAAAAGTTTGGAAGAGGTGTAGGTTTGCTAACATTAAGCAAAACTGGTGAAAACATTTGCATCATAATTCTGGCAGGTTTATGAAAAAGATGGAAAATTTGTTTAGACAGTTTGTCATTTGTCAGTAGTTTTAGATCCTCTTTAAATCAGTATTCTCATATAATGTTCAGGAAAAGCCTGCTAAGAATTATTGCATTTCTGGTTTTCTTATCAATTGTGTTTCTTTTAAGTTAGCCACAAGTGGCACTTACCAGACTGTTTCAGAAAATGTTTTAAGTAATCATATTAGTAATTTTTTGTGCTAGTAGAGTTGAGCATAAAAATACTAAAAATGCTCAAGGTCTCAAGTCATCAATTGCTTGCTAAACCATGTAATTTGCATCAGAGAGCCATAGCCGGACTATAATGATGTATTGACTCGCTAACTAACTTAATTTTTCACTGTATGGACAAACTCTTGACATGTTTTGTGTCCAACTGTTAACTCTGTTACCGAAATCTACTGATGTCATTAACACAGATTTTATCAGCCTAATCGAATCTGGCTGAATCTAGCGCAGCAATTGTTGTTTTGATAGGCGATAGATGGGAGGATTTGGCGACCATTGTCTGTTTTGATGGACCCTGGTGGCGGAGGTATTGTCCGTGACTGAACCTCTAGAGTACAGGCAGGCTGTCTTGTGTAATGTTGATTTTGCCTTAAGCTGCAATTGATGTTTTTTAAAGTTTTCTTGAACTTTAATAATAAGTGGGCCAAACGATTTTGAAAGTTTTGATCCAATATGTTTCAGCTTCACCCCATTAAAGAGCAAACCAATGTCACTCAAATGGCACACTGTTTCTTTCCATTGGAATCATTTTTGTTCAGAAACAAAATACATGTACAGTTTTCTGGTTGGTTGGTTGGTTGATTGGGGTTTAACATCCCACCAACAGCTAATGTCATATGGAGATGGGACCTCGGTTTATAGTCCCATCCGACGGTCTGGAGAAGCTCGGGATCGAACCTGCGACCCCTGGTTTACAAGGCGAGTGACATAACCACTGCACTACGGAGGCTTCTACAGTTTTTTTGGTGGAGACAACTTTGTGACTTAAGACTCTTGTTAGCTGATAGGTACAGGAAACAGAGTGCACAAAAGCGAACAAAACACAGTCATAACTGAGCCGCATCGTGAGAAAACCGGATTTTTGCTTATGCGAAAACAAAGACGCAGATCAGTATAGCAGTAACTGCGAAGCTGATCAGCGCCTTTGTTTTCACCACACGGATAGTACAATTTCTCTTCTTAAATCCGAAATTTCAAGGTTCCTATAGCCTGCTAAATCTGTGACTGTACAGGTACGTTTGTGTCAGACCTGGTCAGAAGCCCCGAAGACTGGTTTTCTCGCATTGGGCTCAACTAGTATCTTTGGAACATATGAGCCACCCCATGGGAAAACCAACAATCTGCATAGTCGAAAACAAAGGCGCAGATCAACTTCGCGGTAACCGCGAAGCTGATCAGCGCCTTTGTTTTCGCTATTAGGATAGTACAATTCCTCGTCTACTTAAATCCGAAATTTCAAGCTTCCAGCTCTTTTCTGTGCTTGTACAGGTCGGTTTGTGTCGGACCTGTTTGAAAACCACATTGTTGGTTTTCCCACAAGACGGATTATATTTTCTTTGGAAAAGAAAGACAGCAGCCAAATGGTTCACATTTCCTAGTTCTGCAGACCAAATGTAACTGTATTGTATAATTTGGTGAAATCTTCTGTTAAACATTAATGGTATAAGTCATGGGTATTATCCTGGGAGGTAGATTATCACATATATCTTAATGATTTGCTTGTTTGTTGTCTCTCATTGCTTCATAGGCTCTTCAATAATAAATGTTTGCCACTACTTTTAGTCAGAAACTTTTCTGAGAAACATATTTGAGTCATGTAACAAGAAAAGCCACTGTTGAAGGTTTCAACCAGGTACAACATAAGAGGGGCCCTATATTTTCTTCATGTCTTAGTTTTAGAAGCCTTAGAAGAGTCACTGTACTGCGTTATGAAAACAAATGGCTGACCAAGAACAATGCAAATGAAATCAGTAAGCCACAATAGGGAGTTAATTACATGTAATACCTGTCAGGGAACGACTTGCTGTGGATCTGTCCGATCCATGTGAAGATGTTCCCACGTAGGTTGTTCTCAGTTGCCTCGGTTGTCTCTGGATATCAGGTGTGGAACACAATAATACAAGAATCTCCAACACTGTTGATACTGTGTTTCATTTTCAACATAATCGAAATACATGTAGTTATATGGAAGATCCAGGGGGAGCCACACTTAAAAAAATAATTCAGCCTATTTAGTTGAGAAGTTAAAACTGTGTTGATAAATTTAAATGCAAATTTAGGGTCTAGACCAGAAACTCCATTTTCATGTTGAATTATTTCAAGACATTCTAGGTTTGTCTTGAAACCACTCATCTTGTGTTAGAAACTTTCAAATCAGATTAAGTCTGCAGAGTTGAAACAACTGCCTAATTGAATGTATGTCTGATGTAATAGGTGTGGAGAAATGGTTTCTGTTTCCAGGAAAAATGTTTGAAAAACACAAATAGCTGCTGAAAAACAACAAGTCTGACCAACTTAGCTAGATGCTCTCTATTTATCTATGGGCTTTTTGAGAGTTTGGATTTGCATTCGAAATGAAAGGAAAACAGTTGACACTTGACATCAGACCAACATGTTAAGATTTTTTTGGTGATTTTGTTTGCTTCTAATCTTGCTTACTTGTTATTTCTCCGCCCGACACCCGACAGGGTCGGGAGACATATTGTTTTTCCCCGTGCGTCTGTCTGTCCGTCTGTCTGTCCATCCGTCCGTCCGTCTGTCCGTCACAAATCGTGTCCACTCTATAACTTGAAAACCGTTAAAGATTTTTCAATGAAACTTGGTACACTTGTAAACCATGACGAGACGATGTGTCATGCTCAAGAACCATAACTCTAGTTTGAGTATTTTTGGAGTTATTTCCCTTTGATTAAAGATTTTTCAATGAAACTTGGTACACTTGTAGACCACGACGAGGCGATGTGTCATGCACAAGAACCATAACTCTAGCTTGAGTACTTTTGGAGTTATTTTCCTTTGATTTTTTTTGATACAATTTCATGCCCGCTGTATAACTTGAAAACCGTTTAAGATTTTTCGATAAAACTTGGTACACTTATTAAGCATGATCAGACGATGTGTCATGCACAAGAACCATAACTCTGGCTTGAGTATTTTATGAGTTATTTCCCTTTGATTATTTTCCATACAATTTCGTGTCCACTTTATAACTCGAAAACCGTAAGAGTTATTTCAATGAAACTTGGTACACTTATAAAGCACGATGAGATAATGTGTCTTGCTAAAGAACCATAACTCTTGCTTGCATATCTTTGGAGTAATTTCCCTTTGATTATTTTCCATACAATTTCGTGTCCACCCTATAACTTGAAAACTGTAAGAGAAATTTCAGTGAAACTTGGTGCACTTATAAAGCACGATGAGACGATGTGTCATGCACAAGAATTATAACTCTTGCTTTCATATCTTTGGATTTATTTCCCTTTGATTATTTTTCCATACAATTTCATGTCCACTATAACTTGAAAACCATAAGAAATATTTCAATGAAACTTGGTACACTTATAAAGCATGATGAGATGATGTGTCATGCTAAAGAACCATAACTCTTGCTTGCATATCCTTGGAGTTATTTCCCTTTGATTATTTTTCATACAATTTTGTGTCTGCTCTTTAACTAAAAAACCATTAGAGTTTTTTCAATGAAACATGGTACACTTATAAATCATGATGAGACAATGTGTCATGCACAAGAATCATTACTCTTGCTTTCATATCTTTGGAGTTATTTCCCTTTGATTATTTTCCATACAATTTCGTGCCTGCTCTATAACTTGAAAACCGTAAGAGATATTTCAGTGAAACTTGGTACACTTATAAAACAGAATGACAGGATATGTGATGCACAAGAACTATAACTCTTGCTTGCATATTTTGGACATGCACATAGAAAGGGGGGAGACATGTTTTCACATAGAAAACAAATTCTGGTTTTTGTTTGAATTGATGGTTAACATCGTAGTGAACAATTTTTTAGTCATGTTAGAATAGAGCCTGAGCTTTCTGACCAGCTATACTGGAGGGCTTACTGTCTTGCTCAAAGACATTAACACATGGAGATAAAGTCTCACTCAGGAGTCTGATGATAATGCATGTACTTGAGCTTGTAAAGTAATTGTAGGAGTAATAATTTTTCAAATTATTAATGTAAATGACACTATTGCCTTTGATTAATTAGCAAAGATCATTGACCCTGTTGAAGCTACTTTCATTCAGATTAATCTTATGTCTAGACACTGATGAAGGATGTTTAGAAAAATAATAAATCACATTGAAAATTGTCAGAATCCCTGAAAAAGCAGGAAAATTAAAGTGCAGGGCAAGGGACAATCATAATAATGTGCTGTTTATTTAGTTAGTATATTGCTGGGGGACAATTCTGCAAGAGATCATAGAAAAAGGTTGAGAGTCTGCACTGAGTTCGTTGTTTCTTGCATTATTTATGTAAACTTTGTAAAATAATGAATACTTTGTTTCGCTACATGCGGTGAAGTCCAACCAAAATTTCATGCTTGCTAGCTAATGCTTGACCTGCTTTGGCTGAACAGACTGGTTTGTGTCAGACCTTGTTGAAAATCCCAAACATTACAAAAACTTGCCCATGCAATATACAGAGATTTTTAACATTTTCAGCTGATTTTATTTTTTTTTATGTTTTTCTTATTTTTGCTTCAAAACATGGATTGTGGGTACACGTTAGAACCGCCTCACTGAGGCGGTTCTAACGTGTACCCACAATCCATGTGAAGCAAGAGTGAGGCGGTTCTAATGTGTACCCACAATCCATGTTTTGAAGCAAAAATAAGAAATACTAGGTATACCCCTCCTGCATACCCCAGTTTTTCTATATAAAAGTGGGGTTTAAGGGGGTATACATTACACGGACATGTTTTCGTTATGTACCATTGGTGACCCAGCTCTTTTTTTTTTTTTTTTTTTTTTTTTTTTTTTGTGACAGGGGAGATTAATGATGTTTGACAGGCTATGACAGTTAAATGACCGCTCAGATTCACTAAGCTGGTTTCAGGCGGCAAAACAATGGCCGATAGACATTTTTATACCTTTAAAGTGTGTGTTTTACGAGATTTTAAGTATTTTGTTAGTGTTACTAAGTATCATTGCAGTTAGTAGGAAAATATATGAGTAAGACCCCCTTGGTTGAGGAAAAAAATATTTGACCTGTTATTCAGGGGAGCATATTGACCTAGCTAGTGGTAGAGGGTGGTGCTCTGTAGCATGAGGGCCTGTGCTAGAGACATACCCCTGCTGTTTTATGCTGTAATGGTGTTCGACAAAAAAGTGGAAAATCTCCATCCAAATTTTCCTTTTAGAAACTGATAAATTTTCATTAAATGGATAGGTAATAGACCTAGCTATTTACAAAACATATATATTTACTAAATTACAGCCTTGTTTGCCGCACTGTCAACAAAACTACCTACTTTCCATTTAGAGGCGTAAGGTTGCTATTATATGTCGGGGATAGCGCAAACTAGCTATTAAGTTAGCCTTTTCTTATTACGGATATATAAGATTGTACCAACTCATAGATGTTTATTGAATAACTGTCCGCGGACCCGACTGGAGCAATTTGTTTTCATTTATTTGGAAAGCAAGCAGAAATTGAACTTCAGTTATTGGATGGTCAGTTCTGATGAATAAGAATATTTGGTGGTCTGAAGTCATTTTCGGAGGGTCACTTGATAGAAACTGAATATTGTGAGACGTGACCACAGGCGCTCGACGACTGGACTATTTTTTTTTTACATTTTCACCCGTTTGGAGACCCTTACGATATGTTCATGCAAGTATTTTACCTTTAAAACCTTTTCTATCAATCCTCAATCAACCCTCGTCTATGGGCTACTATATAGACAAGGTCGGAAACGCGGTGTCCTAGTTTAATTGGGGTCATGGGATTCCCCGCATCTCAAACTCGTACTTCACCCTTTACCGTTATTTCAATGCTGGGTGTCTACTTATGAGCGACTATGTAAAAGGTCTCACCCATTGCCTTCGTCAAAAATAAGCATAGTAGCCCGTAAGCTTATATTTTATACCACCACCTGTCTACTTGGATGGGATCCCGAATGTTTTTGTATGGTGACCTTTCGTTTCTAGAAATCAGTGGAAGGTCACTGTAAATATCGTATGAAAGAATCAATCCTACTGGATAATTGTATTGCATTGTTGCCATGACACTAGATCACAAAGTGTTTTGACTGGATATAAATCAAGCAACCTATGAAAACCAACGTAACACATATCACGTGCTGGCGTAACACGTCGTGTGACCAGTGTATTTATAGTAATGTCACGGCTAGATTGCCGATTTCATTCGGGATGTCCTCCAATTCTGTTGAATGCTTTAATTGTTAGTTTTTACGGGCGGTGGTGCTTATTTTGAATGAAGGCAATGGGCGAGACCTTTTACAAAGACACTCATGTGTTGACAGCCAGCATTGAAATAACGGTAAAGGGTGAAGTATGAGTTTGAGATGCGGGGAATCCCATGACCCCAATTAAACTAGGACACCGCGTTTCCGACCTTGTCTATATAGTAGCCCATAGACGAGGGTTGATTGAGGATTGATAGAAAAGGTTTTAAAGGTAAAATACTTGCATGAACATATCGTAAGGGTCTCCAAACGGGTGAAAATGTAAAAAAAAAAAAAAAAAAAATAGTCCAGTCGTCGAGCGCCTGTGACGTGACAGTTAATTAAGCGTCAACTTGCCATACAAAAGCTCATCTACGAAAATTTAAAAGATAAACATTGAATGATTTATCGAAACAGTTTTCTTGTTGAAAGAAGCTTCATATTTCAGTATTTCTTACATGGAATATTATTTGAGCCTGTGCATGACAAAACCAACAATTTGGGTTTCCAACCAGGTCCAACACAAACCAGCCTGTACAGTCACAGAAGAAACCCAGAATCTTGAAAATTTGGCAATAAGTAGAGGAGGAAATGTACTATCCGTGTAGCGAAAACAAAGACGCAGATCAGCTTCGCGGTTACCGCGAAGCTGATCTGCGTCTTTGTTTTCGCCCATGCAAATTGTTGGTTTTCTCACGCACAGGCTCATTTTATATTTTACCCCTGAGTGAGACCGTGAGATAATTTGTTTCCGATGAAGAGTGACAGGCGTATTATTGCTGGTAGATCAGGAGATCGGAATATTTGTCACATTGTAACATTAAATTGTAGAGGGCTTTTCGTCCAAATAGGCTGAAATTATTTGCAATAGTGAGTGGTAGTGCGCTGTGTGGCCTGCTTATGTTGGAATATTGTAGTACCTGAAACTAGATGAATTTGATTCTTTCAATTTTTGTCTCTGTACCTTATTGTCTGGATAAATTTTGACATATACTAGAAAGCAATTTTCTGTTGTAAGTATCTACATTAATGTAATCATTAACCAGAACTATTCAGTATCCGGCTACTCCAAAGTGAACCCACGATCACCCTGTCCCCATTTTCAGCCAACTCCTTTTTGAAGATTAATTTTGTACATGATGATATTTCTTCATAATTCTTCCTCCTCTCATTCTAGAAGAGCAGTTGTCAGTTAATTGAGAGAAATGTGCATATTGTACTGGTAATCTGCCTATGGAAGGCAGGTCCTGAGGAACTGTGGGGCTAGGATAACTGACTTTCTTGCACACCAGATAGAGAAATCCTACTTTTTTCTCCATGTGAGAAAGACAAATCTGTCCCTCGGGTCACAGGGACCCGGGCTGAGCCTCGTGATGCCAAAGTGACCCTCAGGACAGATTTGTCTATCCATCCTTGATGTAAGATTCTTATAATCTTGACAACGGCATTTATTGATAAATATAGTGCTCTTTTAAACAGGAGGCTTCTCTCACACTACACATGAGGCCAAATTTGAGAAATACTGAGTTTTTAAATATAAAAAAAATAGTATATTTCTGTTGCTTTCTACTTTCAGGTTGTGTTTTTGGAAGGAAATGATGACTCTTTGAGTATTACAGTAAAGAAAATATTTCGAAATCGGGTAGGTCTATGTTTATTATTTATGAATCTGTATCGCAACAAATGGTTATTTGTAATGTCACCCGCTCGTGACAAGAACAAAGTAAAAATGAAGAACCCCAGGAATGTACACAAATACATATGAGCTTCGATGCGAGAAAACCAGTCTTCGGGGTTTCCGACCAGGTCTCATAAACCTGCCTGTGCAGCCATGGCTAGAAGCTTGAGATTTCGGATTTAAGAAGAAAAGGGGATGTACTATCCGTATAGCAAAAACAAAGGCGCTGATCAGCTGTGCAGTTACTGCACAGCTTATCTGCGCCTTTGTTTTCGCATAGGCAAAAATCCGGTTTTCTCATATATAAATCTTAAATCCCCACCCAGACACCAGATGGGCGAGAAATTCAAGATGTCACAGCACACACAGCAACAAGATGACCAGCTCTTTCCCAATAAGGTGAATCTCCTCACATCACGTTTGGAGCCAGATCTGTGGGCTTATTCCTCCTAGGAGTATCCATCTGTTCATGATGAAATGAGACGCATCATTAGAAAACCAACAATGTGGTATTTTGGACAGGTCTGACACAAACCAAGCTGTACAAGCACAGAATATGGCTACAGGCTTGACATTTTGGATTTATGTAGAATTGTACTATCAGGGTTTCCATTTACCCTTCCATTTATTGAGGGTTTTTTACCCCCAAAATTTGTCATGTACCCCCCAAAATTTCAAATTTTCTTATACAGGCCTATATATAGGGGGTATAAAACTAAGGAAAATCAGCCAGTATATACCCTCAATCAAAAAGATCAGTAGAAACCCTGACAATGCGAGTACCAAAAACAAAGGCATTGTTCAGCTGTGCAGTATCAGCTGTGCAGCTGATCTGCGCCTTTGGTTTCGCATATGCAGGTTGTTGGTTTTCTGCTGTTGCGGCTCAAATCAATTGAAATATAGACACTAATTTTAATTACAAGAATGCTACTAAGCATGCTGCTTAGGGCTGAGTATCGCCCACTAAAACCGCATCGCGATATATCGCGGTACGGGAAATGCATATCGCAATGCGTATTGAATATATCGTACAAACAGGAAAGTCAATTTTCAATTTCTTATCGAAGCCAAAATTTGTTGCACTAGAATGGGAATCAATTTTACAACATTTGTAGTACATCTATGACTCATATTATTGTAAACGACATGCAAAATTTTTATGCGACGTCAGGTTGTTTTAAAGTGCCGAAATAGATGTATGTTCCAAAAATAACCACATGATTGACAGCTCAACAGGGGAGGCAAATACGCACATGTATTGGACTGGTTTCACGCTAATTACCTGTAAAAATTCGATAGCAGGACCGATTGTAAATACACAGTCTGTGGTTGTACTAGTTTGGATTATTTTGGGTGTTAGTATAAAACCCGGACTGTGTTACGATATACCGGAATCCTTGTATGGGCGTATCGGTATACCGTACCGCGAGCACCGTACCGCAGTATACCGATATATCGGTATATCGTTACACCCCTAATGCTGCTCTGTGCCTTTACTGCATGTGTATATATACAAAAGGCAGGTTTTATCTCCATGTAGTGAGTGGGTTGTGGTGTGTTTTAATAGCTGATGCAAAATCCCATATACACACTGGTCATCCAGAGACAACCTATGAGCCGCGCCATGAGAAAACCAGATTTTTGCCAAGGCGTTAACAAAGATGCAGATCAGCTTCGCAGTAACTGCGAAGCTGATCAGCGCCTTTGTTTTCGCTACACGGATAGTACAATCCCTCTTCTTCTTAAAACCAGAATTTCAATGGTCTAGCCTGCTTCTGTCACTGTACTGGCCAGTTTGTGTCAGACCTGGTCGGAAACCCAGAAGACCGGTTTTCTCGCGATGTGGTTCCAATGTAAAATGAAGACAACTAATGCATAGGAATTCAAATAGGGACAAGGTAGTAAACCTCAACCTCTTTATAACACTATTGCTGGGGTTCAAGTCAAGTGTTAGCTTTCCAATCTGTGTTATAGTGAGAGTAGACAATCATGTAGCAAAAATAGTCATGAACGTGAACATAAATCTGCATATAAACTCAGACCATACATTGATGGCGTAAGAGAGCATGATACATACGTGACAAACATACAAAATACATTATGTTAAGCAAAGTAGAAGAGCCATATGAGCCGCCTCATGAGAAAACCAACAATCTGCATAGGCGAAAACAAAGGCGCAGATCAGCTTCGCGGTAACCGCGAAGCTGATCAGCGCCTTTTGTTTTCGCTACACGGATAATACATTTCCTCTTCTTTCTAAATCTGAAATTTCAAGCTTCTAGCCTGCTTCTGTGCTTGAACAGCTTGGTTTGTGTCAGACCTGTTCGGAAACCACATCGTTGGTTTTCCCACGAGGCGGCTCATATTGAGACAAAAGTCCAGTTTGGGCCCAGCAATGATGAGTGTTATATCCAAAACCATGTTGTAATGAATCATGTTATAAAGAGGTCCAGGTGAACAACATAATTATAGCACGAGCTATATATGCCTGGTCATGAGAAAACCAGATTTTTGTCTATATGAAAACAAACGCGTAGATTTACTGCGCAGTAACCACACAGGTGATCAGCTCCTTTATTTTCGCTACACAGATATTACTATCCATCCTCTTCGTACAACCGAAATTTCGGACATCTAGTCTTCTTTTCTGACTATACAGGCTGGTTTGTGTCTGACCTGCATGGAAAACACGAAGACCGGTTTTCTAGCACGGTGGCTGATATCTCGCAGGCTGGATTTTGCTCATGGTCAGACATGGATCTGGTAAAATTGATCAAATTTTAGCCGAACTGTACTTTCCAGAGGTTCAGTAAATTATGTAACAGGATTACAGACTGTTCAAGCTGTCTGGGGATAGATCTAAACTGAACTGCATAATGAGAAAACCGGGCTTCAGATTTTCTGACCAGGCCTGAAACAAAGTGACCTGTCTTGTCACAGAAGAACGGTAGAAGCTTGAAATTTAGGATTTAAGTCAGGATGGTTCAACTATCTGTGAAGCGAAAACGAAGGCATTGATCAGCTGCGCAGTTACTGTACAGCTGATCTTTGTCTTTGTTTTACAATATGCAAAAATCCAACTGTCTTGGGATAGATCTTAGCTTATTCTGGTAGCCATATAAAGCCTTAATTTGATAGGAAAGCAAATAGTCACTGATATATGGAGAGCTTTTGTAAGTTGATTGTAGTGGCATGAAGTGGTATTGAAGAGTATTGAGTAAGATTCAGCAGAGAGAAGGAAAATGTCAAAAAGATGTGAGCATTCCCCTGCAAATGTTAGTATTCAGGATTTTCAGATATGTCAAGCAGGAGATCAGCATAAGCAGACCAGTAACTAAAATGTTGCAAATTTGAAAACTAAAATGAGTCTGTGCGTTAGAAAACCAACAATTTGGGTTTCCGACCAGGTCCAACACAAACTGGGCTGTACAGTCACGGAAGATGGTTAGAGGCTTGAAATTTTGGATTTAGAAAGTAGAGGAATTGTACTATACGTGTAGCGAAAACAAAGGCGCTGATCAGCTTCGCAGTTACAACAAAGGCGCTGATCAGCTTCGCAGCTACTGCGAAGCTGATCTTTGCCTTTGTTTTCGCCTATGCAGATTGTTGGTTTTTCCATGCTGCGGCTCAAATATCTTTCTCTGTTTAAAATGTTAGTGAACAACAATGGTATAGCATGGTCAGAGTCTGCACCCTAAACATGCAGCAAGTAACTTATGAGGGGTCATGAGCGCTTGCGTGCAGTCATTCGTGATGTTGGTGCGAGATTGAACAAGCTCACAAAATGAAATTTGTGATGCTGAATTTGCTTTGACATCATTTTCATGACACAATGCAATAATTTGATTCCTAGGAAATTGTTCTGCAGATAGACATATCAATATAAAATTGTATTTGACCAGCTCTGTCTGGCCGTAAGCCTAATGTAAGTTGCCTAACAGGATTATGGACAGCTTAAACTGTCTGGGGACGGAGGTGTATCAACAGATAATGTGATACGGAAACAAATATTTAATACAGTCACAACTTGCCTGACTGCAGTAACAAAATGTGTTGGATCTTTGAAGCTAAGTCCAATTTAATTACAACAGAAAAACAACATGTACATTGTCAAAATTTTGACAAGTTCAAAAATTAATTTGGCTACCTTTTACTTGAATTTGGTGACCTTGACCTAATTTCCATGTCAGCAGGTCATAACCTCCATTATAGTCTTATTTTTGAAAAATTGGTATAAATTTCTAATCTGTGATAAGAATTTTGAAATACACTTTGGTCAATTTTAAAAGCCTTTTAAGGCTTATCAACTTCAGTCTATTTTAAAGACTTTAAAGGCTTATCAGCCATCCTATATTTAATTCCCTGTCTGTCTACATGGTAAAATTTGGTTAAGTAATCAGCCGTGATTGCAGTTGATTGGAGACAGGTGTTGGTTATGGCAGTCTGATCAGTAATGTTATGTTGTATCATTAGCAGTGATATACATACCAATTAGTGAGCTAATTGATCTGTAATTGTAGAGCTGAGGTACTGAGAAAACTTGGGGTTTAGGATAAGGTCTGATACGAACTGAGTTGTAATGCCACTTGACATAGTCTAGTCATTTCTATAAATTTAGGAAGTAGAATGTTGATATGAACAAAGGCGCTGATCGGTCGCATGTACAGTGCCTTTTGCTGCATCTAAAAGCATGTTTTTTATGACATGGCACAATTATGAGAAAACCGGATTTTTGCCTATGGGAAAACAAAGGAGCAGATCAGCTTTGCGGTAACCGCAAAGTTGATCAGCGCCTTTATTTTTGCTACATTATGTAGTACAATTTCTCTTCTTCTTAAATACAAAATTTCAAGCTTCTAGCCTGCTTCTGTGACTGTACAGGCCGGTTTGTGTCGGACCTGGTTGGAAACCCAAATTGTTGGTTTTCTCATGCGAAGGCTCATGTACTTACAGAACTTACAAGTTAGAACTTTCAGGATTTTTAGCTCACCTGAGCCGAAGGCTCACAAGGTGAGCTTATAGTATAGTAGTCGAGCCGGCGTCCGTCCGTCTGTGCGTCCGTGCGTCCGTCCGTCCACATTTTCAAACTTGAATATCTCTAAGACAACAAGGCCAATTGTAACCAAATTTGATCTGAAGCATTATTGAGGTGGGGGAAAGGTTGTATTAGGTTTTAGGCCAGGTCGGATCAGAACTCTGGTTTCCATGGCTACGGATAGCTCCCATAGACTTACAATGGGAAAAACATATAAAAATCTTCTTCTCTGAAACCACAAGGCCAAGAGCTTTCATATTTTGTTTGTAGCAATATATGGTGTTCCTCTTTATAAATCCTGCCAACCGTGCCCCTGTGGTCCACACGGGCCCCGCCCCGGGGGCGTCATGATGAAAATATAAAAAAATCTTCTTCTCTGAAACCACAAGGCCCAGAGCTTTCATATTTTGTGTGTAGCAATGTTTAGTGGTCCTCTATATAAATCCTGCCAATCATGCCCCTGGGGTCCAAAATGGCCCCGCCCGGGGGGTCATTAGCTCCCATAGACTTACAATGGGAAAAACATAAAAAAAATCTTCTTCTCTGAAACCACAAGGCCCAGAGCTTTCATATTTTGTGATTTTGTGTGTAGCAATGTATAATGGTCCTCTTTATACATCCTGCCTACCGTGCCCCTGGGGTCCATACGGGCCCGCCCGGGGGTGTCATGGGAAAAACATAAAAAAATCTTCTTCTACAAAACCACAAGGTCCAAAGCTTTCATATTTTGTATGTAGCAATGTATAGTGTTCCTCTTTATAAATCCTGCCAATGGTGCCCCTGTGGTCCACACGGGCCCCTGGCCATCATACCCATATATGGTAAAAACCCCAACTACTTTGTCCAGGTGAGCGATCGTTGCCCCTGGGCTACTTGTCCTTTTTGTGAGGTCTATCAAAGACTTCCATACTCCTGGTTATCTATACCATTATAATTATTATTACAGTAATAATGAGATAATGAAGGTAAGAATAAGAGAGAAACAAGGCCGAAGTGTTTAGATACTTGTAGCCTAAGAGTCTAGAACAAACAATATCATGATACTTGGGATACTTGAGGAGGTTGTACAAATAAGCCACCTCATGGGAAAACCAACAATCTGCATAGGCGAAAACAAAGACGCAGATCAGCTTCGCGGTAACCGCGAAGCTGATCAGCGCCTTTGTTTTCGCTACTCGGATAGTACAATTCCTCCTCTACTTAATTCCAAAATTTCAAGCTTCTAGCTCTTTTCTGTGACTGTACAGCCTGGTTTGTGTCAGACCTGGTCGGAAACCACATTGTTGGTTTTCCCACGAGGTGGCTCAAATATTGTGAGTGCTGTAGGAGAAACTGAATGTATGCCCAATGTATTCTTAGATCTGCCTTGACACGTGTTTGGTCAGATCTGAGTGCCGTGACATGTGTTGGGTCAGATCTAAGTCCTAGTAAGTTGTTTGGATGTACATCTTGGCTCCCAAAGCTGCTGAGTTAGGATCTGGTAAATGAGCCTCGACGCGAGAAAACCGGTCTTCGGGGTTTCCGACCAGGTCCGACACAAACCGGCCTGTACAAGCTCAGAAAAGAGCTAGAAGCTTGAAATTTCGGATTTAAGAAGAAGAGAAATTGTACTATCCGTGTAGCGAAAACAAAGGCGCTGATCAGCTTCGCGGTTACCGCGAAGCTGATCTGCGCCTTTGTTTTCGCCTAGGCAAAAATCCGGTTTTCTCACGATGCGGCTCAAATAATGAGTTCTAGAAAGATGTTCAAAGCTTACTATATAAACAAAGAAATTATAGATGATTTTGCCCGGTGATTTTGTTATATAATGTGGAAGAGAATATCACTTTACTTTGTATTGGACTCTGAAGAGCTTTTGATTATAGGAGAGAGACCCTTGTGCAGGATTTCTTCTCAGATGGAATTGTGGCATCCTATTAAACCTCTAGCTGTTTGTACAAACTGGAATTGTGGCCAGTCCTCGAAGAATGTCATTTCATTGGCATGTATAAATCTATGTCATTTGGCTTTGCTAGGGTTGTGCTGGGGCTTTCTGTACCATTTGAAATGCAGGCGCTGCACATTTATTTTGGAGTAAATATCCAAACAAATGAGTTAGCTATTTAGTAATGACATTTCTTGGTTATTTTGGCATCTGGAAGTTCTTGAAACTTATGGCTAACAACTTCCTTTGCTGTATCAAGTACTTTAATTTCAGATGATTGCATGGCTTTCATTGTTTCAAGAGTGCTTTTAGGCTTACTATCTGAGCCGCGTCGTGATAAAACCGGATTTTTGCCTATGCGAAAACAAAGGCGCAGATCAGCTTCGCAGTAACTGCGAAGCTGATCAGCGCCTTTGTTTTCGCTACACGGATAGAACAATTTCTCTTCTTCTTAAATCCGAAATTTCAAGCTTCTAGCCTGCTTCTGTGACTGCACATGCCGGTTTGTGTCAGACCTGGTCGGAAACCCCGAAGACCAGTTTTCTCGCGTCGCGGCTCATCTATCAAATGGTATGTCTTTGTTTCACTTTCAGTATTTCCCCCAATATTTTGTATGTTGACATCCTTCATGTTTTTCGGAAAAGTTTTGATGGCACTTTTGAATGCTTAACATATGAGCCGCTTCATGAGAAAACCGGATTTTTGCCTATGCGAAAACAAAGGCGCAGATCAGCTTGGCAATAACTGCGATCTGATCAGTGCCTTTGTTTTCACTACACGGATAGTGCAATTCCTTTACTTTCTAAATTCAAATTTTCACCCTCCAGCCATATTCTGTAACTGCACAGGCGGGTTTGTGTCAGACCTGGTCGGAAACCCCGAAGACCATTTTTCTTACATTGTGGCTCATATTACACTGATATACCCAGTTACAACTAAAAAAACAAAAATACATGTACACTTTGAAATTGATTCTGTAGAATTTTCTTTGAATATACAGACTAATATGTAAGTCAAGGGTGCAAGATGTGAGAAGATTGTTGAAGTTTGTTGAAGCAGGATTCTGGAAGAAACAAGTGAAGATGACAATTTTTTACTGTTTTAATAAGGCAAGTTCATGAAGTCTTGAAATGACGAGTGGTTTAAACTCAGAGACTTTAAAAAAAAACAAACAAACTTTATTTGACCTGGTTATGCTATCCATTTCTTTCTAAATTCTATGGGCTGAAAGCAAAGTTTAATTTCGTTAATTTGGTTAATTTGATAAATATCTTTAATTTGAAATATTGAAAACAAAATAGGTCAAGCCCTCCTACATAGCTCCAAATTTTTTTGGACAAGGTCAAATTTGAACTTTTTCTTTCAGTTAAGCTGAAAGAATTTCCTCATCTCCTAAAGTTGAAGTTTTTCATTAAATATGAGATACATTTTCAACAAGCTTTTCATGGCTAAATTAATTGCTGCTTGAAAGAAAAAGTATTGTGCTGAATTGGTTCTAATTTGGTTGAGAGTTTTTTAAGCATTTTTCATCAGATTAATTGGATTATGAAAAATAGATCATATTACACAAATAGTTAATCTGAAATTTTCAATAGCAAAACATCATCTACGTTGGCCCGTTTTTTACCCCTAATTTATTTTTCATGTTGCCTGTCTCAATACTATATGAGCCGCGACGCGAGAAAACCGGTCTTCGGGATTTCCGACCAGGTTTGACATAAACGGGGCTGTACAGTCTCAGAAGCAGGCTAGATGCTTGAAATTTTGGCTATAAGTAGAAGAGGGATTGTTCTATCCGAGTAGCGAAAATAAAGGCGCTGATCAGCTTCGCAGTTACTGCGAAGCTGATCTGCGCCTTTGTTTTCGCATAGGCAAAAATCCGGTTTTCTAACGATGCGGCTCATATTATTTTGCAAAATTAATCATTAACAGTCATTTTACAGATAAACTCTATTTGTGTTAATTTGAAATGCTTCATTGTTTAATTGTTGCACATTGTGTCACTTTTTGTGGCAAGATCTTGCTGATTAATTGCTCTTGAAGTGCGGGGCTCTTCAAAAAACAAGTTGAGTAATGAAAGGAAATCCATTTTAGCCGCCTCATGGGAAAACCAACAATTTGCATATGCGAAAACAAAGATGCAGATCAGCTTCGCGGTAACCGCGAAGCTGATCAGCGCCTTTGTTTTTGCTACTCGGATAGTACAATTTCTCCTCTACTTAACTCCAAAATTTCAAGCTTCTAGCCTGCTTCTGTAGCTGTACAGGCCGGTTTGTGTCAGACCTGTTCGGAAACGACATTGTTGGTTTTCCCACGAGGCGGCTCATTTGTGCTATCTGGTTGGTAATATTTTAATTACCTGTTGAGCCGCTTTATGAAAAACTTTTATTGCATATTTGAATAAAGTGAAAAACTTTTATTGCATATTTGAATAAAGAATAAGGTGCAAATCAGCTGCAGGATTCGCACAGCTGATCAGCATCTTTGTGCATGCCACATATACCGGTAGTATATTGTCACTCCTTCCCAAAATACAAAATTTCATGCCTCTGATCTTAAGTCCACCCTTGTGATAAACTCTGAAGACAAGTTTTAAAATATTATGACACTCAGTTTTAAAGCTGAAAAGCCTTGCATGTTCCGTTGACGGATGACAGAAGTTCACCGCAAGCCAAGGTACCCCACTGTTAAGAAAAGACAGAATCAATGGAATTAAGCCAATGAAAAAAGGCATTTATTGTCCTTGACATTATTAATTGAGCCGCTGCATGAGAAAACCAACAATTTGGGTTTCCGACCAGGTCCGATACATTCCAGGCTGTATAGTACAGTCACAATATATAAAAGCTAGAAGCTTGAAACTTTGGATATAAGTACAAGAGGAATAGTATTACATGTATCTGTGTGGCCAAAACAAAGGCGCTGATCAGCTTCGTAGTTACTGCGAAGCTGATCTGCGCCTTTGTTTTTGCCTATGCAGATTGTTGGTTTTCCCATGTGGCGGCACAATTCTTGTACAGTCTGATATTATCAGAGTTTGATGTTTCATATTTTTAGCTCACCTGAGCCGAAGGCTCACAAGGTGAGCTTATAGGATGGCCATGATCCGGCGTCCGTCCGTCCGTCCGTCGTCCGTCGTCCACAATTTCAAAGA
Source organism: Rugalucina vietnamica (assembly GCA_964017185.1). Taxonomy (NCBI): domain Eukaryota; kingdom Metazoa; phylum Mollusca; class Bivalvia; order Lucinida; family Lucinidae; genus Rugalucina; species Rugalucina vietnamica. Next base: position 83,733,843 of record OZ024869.1, on the reverse strand, counting down.
TCTTCTTCTCTGAAACCGCTGGGCCGATCTTGTTGAAATTTTATGTGGAGCCTCCTTGGGTAGTGGCATTTTAAGTTTGATCGCGAAATCCAGGTCACATGACCAAGATGGCCGCCACGTCCATATATGGTAAAAACCCTTCAAAAATCTTCTTCTCCAGAACCGGTGGGCCGATTTCCACGAAACTTGGTATGTAGCATCGGGGACTTCAGCCCATCATAGTTTGATAAAATGATGACCCTTGGATGACCTTGACCTATTTTACGGCAAGGTCAAATTTGGAAACATAGGCTTTTACATGGGAAAAAGTGAAAACTATGGATTTTTTGAAAACTATTGCAGCCTGAGGCCTGAAAAGTGGTAGATGCAAACAACTAATGGAGTAGATGAAGGTATGTGATTAATATAGGTCAAGGTCATATCTTGACCTTGGCCAGTCTGTTGTCCATACACACTTTTCAAAGATCTTCTTCTCTGAAACTGCTTGGCCAATCAAAGTGAAATTTTATGTGGAGCATCCATGGGTAGGGGAGACAAAAGTTTGATCGCGAAATCCAGGTCACATGACCAAGATGGCCGCCACGCCCATATATGGTAAAAAACACTCAAAAATCTTCTTCTCCAGAACCGGTGGGTCGATTTCCATGAAACTTGGTATGTAGCATTAAGGAACTCAGCCCATCATAGTTTGATAAAATGATGACCCTTGGATGACCTTGACCTATTTTACGGCAAGATCAAATTTGGAAACATAGGCTTTTACATAGGAAAAATTGAAAACTATGGATTTTTTGAAAACTATTGCAGCCTGAGGCCTGAAAAGTGGTAGATGCAAACAACTAATGGAGTAGATGAAGGTATGTGATTAGTATAGGTCAAGGTCATCTCTTGACCTTGGCCAGTCTGTTGTCCATACACACTTTTCAAAGATCTTCTTCTCTGAAACTGCTTGGCCAATCAAAGTGAAATTTTATATGGAGCATCCATGGGTAGGGGAGACGAAAGTTTGATTGAGAAATCCAGGTCACATGACCAAGATGGCCGCCACGCCCATATATGGTAAAAACCTTTCAAAAATCTTCTTCTCCAGAACTGGCTGGCCGATTTCCACGAAACTTGATATGTAGCATCAAGGACCTCAGCCCATCATAGTTTGATAAAATGATGACCCTTGGATGACCTTGACCTATTTTACGGCAAGGTCAAATTTGGAAACATAGGCTTTTACATAGGAAAAAGTGAAAACTATGGATTTTTTTAAAATATTGCAGCCTGAGGCCTGAAAAGTGGTAGATGCAAACAACTAATGGAGTAGATGAAGGTATGTGATTAATATAGGTCAAGGTCATCTCTTGACCTTGGCCAGTCTGTTGTCCATACACACTTTACAAAGATCTTCTTCTCTGAAACTGCGCGGCCAATCAAAGTGAAATTTTATGTGGAGCATCCATGGGTAGGGGAGACGAAAGTTTGATCGCGAAATCCAGGTCACATGACCAAGATGGCTGCCACGCCCATATATGGTAAAAACCTTTCAAAAATCTTCTTCTCCAGAACCGGCAGGCCAATTTTCATGAAACTTGGTATGTAGCATTTGGGACTCCAGCCCATCATAGTTTGTTGAAATGATGACCCTATGATGACCTTGACCTATTTTACGGCAAGGTCAATTTTGGAAACACAGGCTTTCACATGGGAAAAGGCGAAAACAAACTGTTGCAGCCTGAGACCTGAAAGTTGCTAGATGCAGACAACTAATGGTGTCAATGAAGGTAAGTAATTAATGAAGGCCAAGGTCATGTCTTGACCTTGGCCCAAGGTCATTTAAATATCAAAATTAAAATTATGGTTTTCTCAGAAATCACTGGGTTTGGAAACTATTGCAGCCTGAGACCTGAAACTTTGCAGATGCAGACAACTTTTGAAGTGAATAAAGGTGTGTGAGTATTCAAGGTCAAGGTCATTTCATTATGACTTAATACTCCAAGATCAGGCTTCAGGTGAGCGTTCTCAGGACCAATGGTCCTCTGGTCCTAAAAGTGGCCGAATTATACAGTATTAATTAAAATGATACGCTTTTCATTTGGAACCCCCCAAATAAATTGCAAGATGCAAAAGTGAAACATATCTAACCAAATTTTGTATTTCAATTTACTGACTAGTTAGCTTCAAGGTTTTCAGTGTTATAATATGGACATAAATTACAAGATTTTGCAATTTAAACCAGATCATGAGAAAATCAACATTTTGCATATGCGAAAACAAAGGCGCATATCAGCTTCGCAGTCAGCGCCTTTGTTTTCGCTACATGGATAGAACAATTCCTCTACTTTCTATATCAAAAATTTCCAGTCTCTAGCCATTTTCTCTGCTTGTACAGCTCAGTTTGTGTCGTACCTGTTCGGTAACCCTGAAGACCGGTGAGTTAAACTCACGCCATGGCTCATTTATTTCTGCCTCTTTTGCTTGTTGCATGACCTGAGGTGAAACATTGTCATAAATTTTACATGTGAAACCTTTTGGACTTATTCAAATTAATGATTTTTTATATTAAATAGCATGTCATTTTGCTATGGGCATGCGATAAAACACTTGCAAAATTCATGCATGTACAGTTTTGTTAGTTCATGCATCAATCATGTGCGCTACTATATGTTGGGCATCTTGGAGGTCAAGTAAATCATCAATGAAAAAAAAGTGGTGAATTTATATACCAATGACAATACATTACATCAGTGACTATCACAAAAGAAAAAAAAAATCAAGGAAACATAAGTGCAGAAGTGTTATTAATGTTATTTGGTTTTCATCTTATTTGCTGTTATATGCATAGTGAAAGCATCATGTACATGTAATTTTGGACCGTTCCATTAATCAAGGGTAGAGCATGTTACCTGTCTGTAATTGACAGGTCAAATGGCCATTACCAAGGACAGGTGAAATATGCACCTTTTGTTCCTAACACCTGGATAATGTCCATTTCATATGTTCAAGTAAATCACTGTCTAATTGTAGATAGGTAGTGTGAAATTTATGGCCATTAAATTATTTAAAATACTAAAATGTCTTTGAAGTTTTTACCTGGCAAAGTTCATTTGAAACATTCCAGAGTAGATCATTGTTTTACATCAGATACACATATGAGCCGCGACGCGAGAAAACCGGTCTTCGGGGTTTCCGACCAGGTCCGACACAAACCGGCCTGTACAGTCTCAGAAAAGAGCTAGAAGCTTGAAATTTCGGATTTAAGTAGAAGAGGAAATATACTATCCGTGTAGCGAAAACAAAGGCGCTGATCAGCTTCGCGGTTACCGCGAAGCTGATCTGCGCCTTTGTTTTCGCATAGGCAAAAATCCGGTTTTCTCACGATGCGGCTCATATCTCCAAGCAAACTGTGACTGTGATGGTGGGTGGGGGTGTAAGTTAAAGTGCATCTAATGCATCTGCAGTATTGGGGAACTTGTTTAAGCAAATATGTGATTCTGCTTGCAGATGAATGTATTGTGTCCTTGACCTATTTCAAGGTCTCATTCACAGATTTTGACTTTTGTCATCCTCTGCAGTTTCTTCTACCTATACCTAAATATATAAATGCACTTTCAGTACTTTACCCCAACCATACTGTATATATGCACATAAAATTGGAAAGCAAACAGCATTAATCCATGGAAATCATTGTATATGTCGGGACTTCTAATGTTGATGCCCATGGCTTACCCCTATCAATCCTGACTAAGCCCCTCACTGCTTTGAAGTGTCCGGATTACACAAACTGGTGTTGTTTTAAAGTACTTTACTGTTTATTTAATTTTGTTATTAGATTTACACCTGTCACAATGAAATTGATCTGAATAGTTGAATTTATAAAACTTGAGCTAATAAAATATAATGCCATTATCAATGGTATGTAAGGATTATACCCTGTGCAAATTTAAGTATATTAATTCACTACAAAGGTACAAGTAGGCAATGATCAGGAAAAGGTGCAATCAGAAAGAAATTCCCACTCCAAAAACAGAGGTGGAAAAAACCAAATTGACCATTTATTAATAGGTACTTATACAAAGAAAACACACAGCAGCTATTTCCCAATAGTTGGTCACTCAGTTACCCGAACTTAAATAAAAATATGAAAACATAAGTTTCAAACAGCACAAAAATTCGACTCCAAAACATAGAACAAATGGAACCACAACAGAAGTATCGCCTTGGAACGATTGCCCATCTTGCTTGCAGTTTATTTTCAGTGAAAGTCAGTTTGACAAGTTGTGCTCTTGTGGTGAGTCAAGTATTTCTTTTGTAAATGACTTAGCTGTAGCAGAACCAAGGCAGTAGCAAGACATAATTGAGCCGCCTCATGAGAAAACCAACAATCTGCATATGCGAAAACAAAGACGCAGATCAGCTTCGCGGTAACCGCGAAGCTGATCAGCGCCTTTGTTTTCGCTACTCGGATAGTACAGTTCCTCTTCTACTTAAACCCAAAATTTCAAGCTTCTAGCTCTTTTCTGTGACTGTACAGGTCGGTTTGTGTTGGACCTGGTGAGTGGTCGGAAACCACATTGTTGGTTTTCCCACGAGGTGGTTCATATAAGGATAAATCAGTGACATCAGCTATACATTCTCTGGTAATTGTAGTACAGGATGTAGAAAGTTTTGTAAGGGTCTATTAAACCAAAATATGGACAAAATAAATTGTGATTTCGTTAAGATGGCACTCTAATATTAAACATATCTTTTACAGTGACTGGTAGAGCCCTAGAAGAGAAGAGACTTTGGCCAATTAAACAATTTCTAATCCAATTACAGATCAAAGTGAGCAGCACAATGTACAAATTGGACTCTATTTGCTTAGAGAAGACAAAATAAATAGAAGAAAATCTGAAGAAATCTTGATATTTGGGGCGATTAGCCTCAAGATTAATTGAGTTTCTGTAAAAGGTATGATCTAGTCTATGTAAACTTGAAAATCATAATTGAATTTCCATGAAGTTTCACTGGTTTTGGGTCAGTGATTACTTGTTATCACCATGAATCACCATGATGCTCAGAGATCAAGACATTGTATATGAGCCCGTGAATGAGAAAACCAACAATTTAGGTTCAGACCAGGTCCGACACAAACCGGGCTGTACAGTCACAGAAGATGGTTTGAGGCTGGAAATTTTGGATTTAGAAAGTAAAGGAATTGTACTATCTGTATAGCGAAAACAAAGGCCCTGATCAGCTTCGCGATCACCACGAAGCTGATCTGCGCCTTTGTTTTTGCCTATGCAGATTGTTGGTTTTCCCATGCGGTGGCTCATATATTAATATCATGCAAAATGTTAGATCAGCTTAAATAAATAATGCCTCTGTCAGCCATTATTGTCAAAAACAATGTTGCCTAATTTTTCAACCCATTAAGATCATAACATCTAGTTAACTGTCAGTCATGCAGTAGTTGAAAACATTTCTTGGTGACAGCTTAAGCCAAAGGACTCGTGTTCATATCATGGTCATATTTTGACACCCATCTTCTATGTAAAATCATGGTGATATATGCTTCTTTCTGACTCCCCACATTTCCTTGTGCATTTCAATGCTGCAGTCATTAAAATGCCAGTTTATTCAAATTGAATTTTATTCAGATGCATTTTCTCCCCAAAGGGTTAAAGTGATCTGTGAAATTTATTGAGATTTGGACAGAAAGGGTGGCTGTCTTCCTCTAACACTGACAAGATTTGGTCATTAAAGTGCCAGTATATTTAATGGCTCTGATCTATTAAAAGTTTCTATTAATTAGTCGCGGAGGGGTGTGTTTTCAACATTACCATTCATGTACATGTATTACATGTCCCATTACGAAAACTGTATACAGAGATTTTTTGAGCTTTAAAAACTGAAAAAATTCAGCTGAAAAATTTTGATATTTTTCTTATTTTTGCTCAAAACATAGATTTTGGGTACAAGTTAGAACCGCCTCGCGGCGGTTCTAACGAGTACCCACAATCTATGTTTTGGAGCAAAAATAAGAAAAATAGGTATACCCCTGCATACCCCAGTTATCCTATAGAAAAGCGGGGTTTAAGGGGGTATATATTGCACAGACTTGTTTTCCTGATGTTTCTCAAAATTTTTGCAATGAGCACCCTGAAATTTGACAGAATTGTCAAGAGAGTTATCAGTAACTTCTAAAACTACACAACTGAATGGTAAATGTAGACCATGATTTTAAAAAAAAAATCTTGTCAAATGAGCACAGAAATAGTCTGATTTAGAGCTTCACCTTCTTGGTAAAAAAATTTGTGGCCGTAAAAGAATTTTAAATTGCAGCAATGAAAAGAGAATTAAATACTTACTTGAAGCTTGATTTTTGTTTCTCTGTTTCAAGATATGTCTTACATTATTCTTTAACAAAATAAAGCGATAGGATTCTAAGAAATTTACCGCCTCTGTTGCATAAGTAATGAAATAACACTAGCTTAGTTTCCCCAAGAGGAATTACCCCACCCACACATAATATTTTATTCTGCAAATTGAATCAGTCCTCACTAAAATGGAAACTTTGGATTTCTCAATCTGTCTGCTAGATTGTTATCTATACGCATTTATTCTGTGCAAGAAATGCTCCTTTTTCTTCCTTCTATGGCACTACCTACAGATTTCTGTGGAATATGTATGTGTTGGCTATTAGATAATCGTACATCCCGTCCCTGGGGAAATCTTGCAGGAGTTTTGTGTCGCAATGCAATTAGTGGTGATACCTGATCTGTCTTGGTTGCTAATTTTGTGGACAATGTGTGACAAATTGGGAGCTAAGTGTTTGGCCATGTTTTGCTACTAAAGGTACAAAATATAAGATGGTTGTGTTTTCGCCTTTTGTGTTCCCCTTGTGCATTTAAGTTAAAGTTTGCTCTGAAGCCAGTTAATTTTAAATAAAGAGGATAAATTAGTGGTAATTCTACTTGTAGAAAAATACCTTTATTTTTTCTTTCTGAAAAATGGAAACATTTATTCAAGCCGTTTTTCTAGGCTTTCCGCCAAGGTTTAGCCAACCTAAATACTATTATTTCAATTAGGCATTTCATAAGTTGAGTGTTGAATTGGTTCTAAGTAATCAGATTTCCAGAGGTGTTGCCTCATTAAGGAATTTACCTATCAAAACTGCTAGTTACATCATGCACAGGTGGAATCAGGTGTTTTGTAAAGGTGGTTCGCAAACAAATGAGCCGCCTCGTTGGAAAACCAACAATGTGGTTTCCGAACAAGTCTGACACAAACCGACCTGTACAGTCGCAGAAGCAGGCTAGATGCTTGAAATTTCGGATTTAAGAAGAAGAGGAAGTGTACTATCCGTGTAGCGAAAACAAAGGCGCTGATCAGCTTCGCGGTTACCGCGAAGCTGATCTGCGTCTTTGTTTTCGCATATGCAGATTGTTGGTTTTCTCACGGCATGGCTCAAATTTATAAATATTTTACTGCTATGTAAAAAATGACTGCATGAGTCTTCCGAGTAAATGCCGCAGTCCCTTGTTATACTTTATTGCTAAAAAATCTTTTATTCTTTTAAAGCAAATTTATGAATTTTGAAATGGTGACCACCTAAAATATAATTTATATTCGCTTGAATGTTATTTATAAATCAAATTTTATTAAGAGCGTGACAATAAGGTATGAAAGCTGACATCCGATGCATCTATAGCATGAACAGAAAATTGTACACTTTGTGTGAGAGTGAACAAAAAGTGAACAAAATCATTTCATGTGAGGCTCACGTTTCACTCTAGCTTGTGAGAATAAAAGTAGCAACTCTGATTGTCAACAGCGATCTGTATTGTCCTATCATAACGGAGATGTTGACGATTTCACGGCTTACAGCAATACCTGTAGATTGCACAGGTAAAGTATCCTACTGACAGTCTGTTACAATGCACAGGTAGAACGACCATAGATCGGTTTACTAGTCATTGATGATTGGACACCAGTAGTCAGTGGTTGTTAGTTTATCTGTAGCGGCAATTTCAATACACTTTCAATGTTTTTCAATACGGATAGTTGGGATATGTTTTGATGCAGTGCGAAGCGGATAGATTAATGTGAGGATTAAAGTCATTACATCGTACATTATCAAATATTGATTTATATCTAGCGTACATCAAAAGAAGTGCTATTGGATTAATCTTGGCATGATAAAAAAGTGGTAAGAAATTATTATGTTGTAGATATGCTGTAATAATTTGATTTATACGGTTTTAATTGAATTTTACGAATCAGGGCTCATTTATAAATATTCACTATAATAAATAATTGAAACTACTTTACTTATAATGCACCTACTCTCCATACAGTATCCTTTAGACTTTCCAACTTCCAAAAGAAGAAAAAAATCTTTTGACATTCAAAGTCTTTATTTAGTAAAAAAAAAAAAAAAAAAAAAAAACTGTCTTGACTGTATAGGAGTTAATCCAAAAATCTAAAATATGAAATGTGAAAAGGTGGTTACTGAAGGATGGTGTTAGGAGAGTACCTGGTTTTCTTGAAAGGCCTTTGTATGCTGCTTGTACATGTATGTGACTCAGTATTGTAGAAGAATATGTGTTAAATTTCCTGAAAATGAAATTTTGATGCAACAGTTTTTTACTGTTCTGGAATATGAGCTGTTTGTCGACCTAGTTCTGTTGATGATTAGGAACGTCTGAAATTTTTAAATTCGTTAAGATGAATTTAAATTGGATAAGATGAAATTTCCTTTAGGTTTGTCTGTTCGTTGAGAATGGCTGAAGAGCTCTTCTAGTAGTCTTTGTTGCCGATAATTGAAACCACAATTTTTTGTAAAGAGACTGGAGGCTGTCTAATCAGCGGCTATACATTACATAAGAAATCGGGAAAATTAGTTTTCTTGAGACGATTGTGTCACTGTAAATTACTGCAAATGAACTTTAGGGAGACATTTAATTCGGTTGTAGATGACAATAAGTAGCTCAATAAAAGAAAGGTGTTGAAAGTTTATTGTGGTGAGAGGGACAAATAAGCCGCCTCGTGGGAAAACCAACAATTTGGTTTCCGAACAGGTCCGACACAAACCTACTTGTACAAGCACAGAGAAGAGCTAGAAGCTTGAAATTTCGGATTTAAGTAGAAGAGGGATTGTACTATCCGAGTAGCGAAAACAAAGGCGCTGATCAGCTTCGCGGTTCCGCGAAGCTGATCTACGCCTTTGTTTTCGCCTATGCAGATTGTTGGTTTTTCTTTGTGGCAGCTCAAATAATAATACAATATTGTATAGTCAGACTTCATTCTGCACATTTTAAGCAGTTCTTTTCCTCATATTGCAGCATGTCAGTCAAATGAGCAATATTAGTTCACAATATTAGTTTGCACCCAAATTAACAATGATTTTAGATGGTCTACATTGTTATCCATAAATTTTGCTGTTAGTTACCATGACATTTTTTGTGTCACTGTAACAGCAAGAGAATGACAATGAAATGGGTCATTTTATTTATGATCTACTCAGGCCTAGACCCACCATACACAGTGACTTTTATACCTTTTTGGTGGTCATTCCAGATATTATTTTGTGGCTATTTTATTTGTTATTTTGCTATGAGAGGAATGTTATGAATGTATCTCTGCAGTGCCTTTTCTTTTTTCATTGGGTATAGTATATATTATTCATTTGTGAAGAAGAATTCAAACTATAGGCTCATTTAATTGCAGAAGCTGTAAGAAAGTCATACCAGACATGGTTAACAATTGAGCCACCCCATGGGAAAACCAACAATCTGCTTAGGCGAAAACAAAGACGCAGATCAGCTTCGCGGTAACCGCGAAGCTGATCAGCTTCTTTCTTTTCGCTACTCGGATAGTACAATCCCTCTTCTTCTTAAATCCAAAATTTCACGCTTCTAGCCTGCTTTTGTTACTGCACAGATCGGTTTGTGTCGGACCTGTTCGGAAACCACATTGTTGGTTTTCCCACGAGGCGGCTCAATTAGAGTTAATCATCTTCACTGGGCCCCCAACATGTAACAATTACAGTAATCATTTCTTGTAAAACAGAGCAGCTCACAGGAGCCATACCAGCATTGGTGCAATAAATGCCCGAAATTTTGGGACGCTGATTAGACAGGCCCCTGGCATCAGGAAAACATGTCCGTGAAATGTTTACCCCCTCATACCCCACATTTATATAGCAAGACTGGGGTATACAGGGGTATACCTCTTTTGCTTAATTTTGCTCCAAAACATAGATTGTGGGTACTCGTTAGAACCGCCTCGGTTCTAACATGTACCCACAATCTATGTTTTGAGCAAAAATAAGAAAGATATATATTTTTTTTTCCAATGAAATTTTCTACTTTTATAGGTGAAAAAATATCTGTATATTACATGGGCATGTTTTTGTAATGGTACAATAAATGCCCGAAATTTTGGGACGCTGATTAGACAGGCCCCTGGATACAAGCAAAAGGAAGGTGTAGTGGTAGAGCATCAGACTGCAAATTTAGTGGTCTTCAACCAGGTTTCAACACCACTGCTGTCAAGTTGAAGTCTTGAAGTTTTACATCACTGGTTTATACCCAGGTCTCGAAATAATTGAACAATTGTTGATGGAAAAAAAGTACAAGTAGGCAAAGATCAGGAAAAGGCGCAATCAGAAAAAGACTCCCACTCCAAAAACCAAGGTGGGAAAAAACCAAACTAACAATTAGGTACTAATACCATGAAAACATTTCGTAAGCCGAATGAGCAGCTATTTTCCCAATAGGTGGCCACTCAGTTACCTTAACTTAACTAAAAATATGCAAACATACATAAGGCGCCAACAGCACAAAAATATTTTAAACACCAAAACATAAAACAAAAAGAACCACCACAGAAGTATCGACTTGGAACGATCAGTAACACAAAGTTACTGGCGGGTTTAAATCGATTTTACAAGGTCATTAAATCATGAAACAAACCTGCCCATGTGCCAGACTTTGTGCAAGAAAAAAGAACATAAGTCATATTCCCATAAGGCTATTTTTTTTTTCTTCTGATAACTTGTGCTGATTTCCTGTAAAAGCTAAAGTTGTAAAATAATTCTTATTTCATTCAATATGTCCCAGGTTGCTTTTACAGTTCTTTAAATGTTTTTAAACCATGCATATCTATCTAGATTAGCTCTGTTTTGTGTAGGACTCCTGAGATAGGATTAGAATGAGAAAGCAGCAGATTTGGAATTTTATCAGAACATTATTACATAATGGTTTCTGTGTCTGTTTTATCAATTTTTAGCCTGTACCATGAATATCAAAAAATTCCTTTTCCAATTACCATTTTCTCTGCTGCAGTTTTATGCCTTTGTTTATATTGGGTAGCCCTCCGGTGGCCTTTGAGTCGTTACAAGGTTGGACTCTGGATCAAGAGGTTGGTTCAAGTTGTGTCCTTGAGCAAAAAGTCTTGACTCTCTCCCCACATGACTGAAAACTTGTTGATTGGGACACAAAACAGACAACTATTTCATGTAATGCAATCATGCAGTGATTTCTAATAAAGCTGGCCAAACTGAAATTCAGCTGTGAAGCCATTGCATCTGCCATTGGCAAACATTAAATTTGCATGGACATCACTAATTTAGAGAAATTAGAAATAAATCTAAAATGAGCCGCCTCGTGGGAAAACCAACAATCTGCATAGGCGAAAACAAAGGCGCAGATCATCTTCGCGGTAACCGCGAAGCTGATCAGCGCCTTTGTTTTCGCTACTCGGATAGTACAATTCCTCCTCTACTTAACTCCAAAATTTCAAGCTTCTAGCTCTTTTCTGTGCTTGTACAGGCTGGTTTGTGTTAGACCTGTTCGGAAACCACATTGTTGGTTTTTCCACGAGACGGCTCAAATCCTATCCTGTCCATTTCCTGCTAGTAACTTTGATGCTGGCTAGTTTGACAGGGATGTTACTTTGCCCAGAAATTAACCAATGAGTTATGTACCCTTGCCCTATAGGGTGCCAGTGATTTATTTTGAGAAACTGTCTGGGCCAATTTGGTAACAAATAGGTGAAAGGTTTCTCAATACATTGATATGTATGTCTTTGGTTTGAACTTGGATTAAAATGTTTTTTTATTTGGAGTTTAAAATTGTCTAAAAGCTACCAGTTTTTTGGTGTACAATGTATCTAAAAGCAGTCTCCCCACATGAGTCATCTTGTATTGTAATTCTTTTGTAAGGGACAATTTTTTGTCTTATTCTTTAGATTAGCCCTTGACTTGCCCATAATTTTGTATGCTTCATTAGTTTATAGATGTAAATTGTTTTTTCAACACATTCTGTTTTCATGCTGAGTGGGTTCTGAATATTTAAGAAGTAGTTCTTGACCATGTAGAACATTCTTTTCCACTATTTAGGGAGATGACAATTCATATCCTTTTCCACTGTGTATGCCATCACGAAAACATGTCCGTGTAATGTATACCCCCTTGAACCCCACTTTTATATAGCAAAACTGGGGTATGCAGGGGTATATCTATTTTTAGCTCACCTGAGCCATTAGGCTCACAAGGTGAGCTTATAGGATGGCCATGATCCGTCCGTCCGTCGTCCGTCCGTCGTCGTCCGTCCGTCGTCCGTCCGTCGTCCGTCCACAATTTCAAAGATCTTCTTCTCTGAAACCGCTTGGCCAACCAAAGCCAAATTTTATATGAAGCATTTATAGGAAGGGGGAACCAATCTGTATATAAGAAATCCAGGTCACATGACCAAGATGGTTGCCATGCCCATATATGGTAAAAACCCTTCAAAAATCTTCTTCTCCAGAACCGGTGGACTGATTTCAACGAAACTTGGCATGAAGCATCGATGGCTCAAGCACTACAATGTATATATAAATCATGACCCTGTGATGACCTTGACCTATTTTACGGCAAGGTCAACATAGATCGCCAATGCATTTGAATGGGGATAACTTTTAAAATGTCATTTAAAATCATTTAAAGTGAAAGTCTTGCAGGAAATGGGCAGTAGGACTGAATATTAATGATTCTGAAAAAAAAATGGACCCCAGGGGCTCATATGCCCCCACCCTGGGGCAATATACATGTCTATTACCATAATATTCAAACATCATCTCCTCTGAAACCGCTTGGCCAATCAAAGCCAAATTTTATGTGAAACATCAATAGGAAGGGGTAATCAATGTGTATATAAATAATCCAGATCACATGACCAAGATGGCCGCAATGCCCATATATGGTAAAAACCCTTCAAAAATCTTCTTCTCCAGAACCGGTGGATCGATTTCAAAGAAACTTGGCATGAAGCACCGATGGCTCAAGTACTACAATGTGTATATAAATCATGACCCTGTAATGACCTTGACCATTTTTAATGGCACGGTCAACATAGGTCGCCAATGCAATTGAATAGGTAAAACTTTTGAAATGTCATTTAAAGTGAAAGTCTTGCAGGAAATAGGCAGTAGGACTGAATATTAATGATTCTGAAAAAAACTGGACTCCAGGGGCTCATCTACCCCCACCCCGGGGCAATATACATGTATATTAGCATAATATTCAAACATCTTCTCCTCTGAAACCGCTTGGCGAATCAAAGCCAAATTTTATGTGAAGCATCTATGGAATGGGGGAATTAATGTGTATATAAATTATCTAGTTCACATGACCAAGATGGCTGCCATGCCCATATATGGTAAAAACCCTTCAAAAATCTTCTTCTCCAAATCTGGTGGACCGATTTCAAAGAAACTTGGCATGAAGCACCAATGGCTGAAGTACTACAATGTATTTATAAATCATGACCCTGTGGTGACCTTTACCTATTTTACGACAAGGTCAACATAGGTGGCCAATGCATTGGAATGGGGAAAACTTTTAAAAAGTCATTTGAGGTGAAAATCTTGCAGGAAATGGGTAGTAGGACTAAATATTAATGATTCTGAAAAAGAAAATGGACCTAAGGGCTCATATGCCCACACCCCGGGGCAATATACATGTATATTACCATAATATTCAAACATCTTCTCCTCTGAAATCACTTGGCCAATTGAAGCCAAATTTTATGTGAAGTATCTATGGGGGAACCAATGTGTATATTAATAATCTAGGTCACATGACCAAGATGGCCACCATGCCCATATATGGTAAAAAACCTTCAAATATCTTCTCTGTAACCAATAGATTGATTTCAATGAAACTTGGCGTGAAGCATCCATGGCTAAAGTATTACAATGTATATATAAATCATGACCCTGTGATGACCTTGACCAAGTTTATGGCAAGGTCAACATGGGTTGCCCATGCATTTGAATGGGAAAAACTGTTAAAATGTCATTTGAAGGGAAAAGCCAGCAAGAGCCAAGAAATTGGCAAATGGACAGAATATTGATTATTCTGAAAAAAAGAAAACGGCCCAAGGGCTTCATCTGCCCCTGCACTGGGGTTAAATACCATAATGTTCAAACATGTTTATTGGTATATGCAGCAGACTCAGGTGAGCGTTTACAGGACCATTGGTCCTCTGGTTCTTATTTTTGCTCCAAAACATAGATTGTGGGTACTCGTTAGAACGCGAGGCGGGTCTAACATGTACAATCTATGTTTTGAGCAAAAATAAGAAAAATATCAAAATTTTTCAGCTGAAAATTTTCAATTTTTAAAGTTCAAAAATTCTCTGTTTATTGCATGGGCAAGTTTTCGTACTGGTGGATGCATATATTGACAGAGACCTTGTGGAATTTCCAAAATTTGTTGACAGCTTTCTTCCTTTTGATCTGAAATTGTAGCTCTTTTCTCAATAAAAGGTTTAAAGGGCGGATTTGATACCATTTTGTTCCTCTAAGATACCTGAAGAAAACTGGCTATTAACCTGACATTGATTGAATTTTATTGGCCTCTGGACACAGTCAATTACTGATAACATCTGCAGTTACATGCTCATCAGTAAAATTGAGCCAACTGACATTGGAATTTTACGCATGATTTTGGAGATATTTGAGCCGCAGCATCAGCAACCCAACAATTTGCATATGCGAAAACAAAGGCGCAGATTAGTTGATCAGCGTCTTTGTTGTTGGTACACGACTAGTACCATTCCTCTGCTACACATATCCACAGTTTCAAGCTTCTAGCGTTCTTCTGTGACAGTACAGATTGGTCTGTGTCGGACCTGGTCGGAAACCCAAATTGTTGGTTTTCTCACGCGATAGCTCATTTATTGTGGCTATTTGCAAGGCAGTAGAAATTTTGGCCATATATTACACCATATTCTTATTCCAACATTCATTATTAGTAGGGAGCAAATTTTGGACAGATGACCTATAAGTTCACCTTGTAGGCGAGCTAGAAGAAAAACGGAAAAAGCGCATCAGGATAACATGTTCATGTAATGTGTAGTAAAACTGGGGTGTGCAGGGGAGAATATCTTTCTTATTTTTGCCCCTCAACATAGATCTATTGCCACACCCTATGTTTTGAGCAAAAATTAGAAAAAAAATGAAAAAGCATCAAATGAAAATTTTCAATTTTTACTATAAACACTATACATACTATAAATATTATAAACTGAATCTATTCAAAGACAGGACTGCACCCTTTATTTTTTTCTAAAATCTCAAATGGTCTGCACCATTCTGTATTTCCTAAGTGAGTGTCATATAGTATACCTTTATCATTGTGGTGAATGAAGTCCCTTTGTCAGATCATGAGAATGAAGTAACTAAACATGACCAGCTACAGCAGTCTATTTGTGTTCAAAGGCTATTTATTTTTGTTTGAGTTATTGCTTTACGATCACAGTCAAATGCTAAGGTCATGTAGGGATGGTCAGTTGTCCTAGCCACACTTTTACAGGACAAATTTACAAGAGGGAGATTACCAGTACTCAGTGCACACATTTCTTTCTCCACTGTCTGACAAATGCTCTTCTTTGAACAGCCAAAGATTGGTCGTAAAATATTTTCATGAACAAACCTTCATAACAGAAAACGGAAGCTATCTAATTGGAACATGTGTTGGTAAAAAGAATTAAAGATACAAGATTACAAGTATGGCACACTTATTATTGATCCAATATTGCTAATTATTTCACAAAACAAGCAATATATGTATATGTAGCTACAGAAATGCTTTGCATGTTTTGTTATGTATCAATTGAAGTGCTCAATTCACTGTTCAATTGTCCTCATCTTCTTCATAGTGATCATTATCATTCACTTCAACGTTTTCAAGTTCCGGAATGTTTTCATTGCCCTCCACAACGCCCACAAAAAGTGACCATATGTCGCTGACAAAGTGATATGACTTCCGCATGTAGTTCTTTTTACCAAGTGCCCGTCTATTATGCTGCACATGCATTGCATTTGATCTCGAAGTAAATGGCCTGTCAACATGTTCGTTCCAGCTTAGAACTGCAAGGTTTATTCGCATAAGGTATGATGGAGTTTTATAGTGTATCCGTTTATCCAAGTAGACCAAACACGTATTGTTGAAACTTTCAACATAAAATGTGTCTTTGCACAATGCGTAATCAGCAGCATTTTTATACAATGTCAGAGAATGTAGGAAGTCCACAAGCAATCGAACGGCCACCGGGTCAGCAACAGGAGTAAAGTCTGGCACATAAAGAGGATCCCTGCATGGAGACTCCGCTGGACAGTTCACGTGGATGTTTTGGAAATGGGGAACACAGCCATCGATGATTTCTCGTAAAATATTAGCATCCCCTCTGCAATTATCAATCGCGTAATACATGTGATTCCTTACACGTGACCCTTTATCCGACAATTCTGGGTGCCATGTTTTCCCCTTGTTCTTCTGAGCACCTGATGCGATCTTTTTTATTCCCATGGTAACTGGTTTTGTGGCATGCCACCTCTCGTTGCAGTTCTTTACTCCATTTTTCGTTCTAATCACTTTGTTCACAGATAAGTTTCTGTCATGAGAATGCACGTTTACCGAAATGCCATGTCTTTCAAAGTCATCATACATTTGCTCACAGCCTATTGTTTCATGTTTTTGGGTACATCTTTCCTGCTGTTTATCTATATGTTGCATATTTATAACTTTATGTGTATATTGTCCTATTGCAACATGGTCCGTATGGAAACTGTTTTTCCGGCACTGGTGTCTAGCATCTGTCATCACGGAAATCCCTGTTTGACCTTTGTCCTTACTAGCTTGTATTTCGTCCAACATTGCATAATGAATTGACTCACGAGTCAGAACTGATATCACAGCTGAGAATGTCATAGCAGCTTGAATCCTGAAATAGTCTGTCAAAATTCCACTTTCCAAAAACTCACTGAAACGTTCATACTCAATCTGTTTCATTCCAGAGCATATGTATGCTAACATTGTTCTATAGTTGACTGTATATTGTTTGCCGAGGACTGTTGAGGATTCCCAGTTCAATGTATGGCCTATGTGACATGTCAAGACAATCTCAGCCACATGCCCAGAATGTGTGATGGCTTTTGCATGAAGGTCATGATGGCAGTTCCGTTGATGATTAATTACATCTTCAACAAGTTTCAGTATTTGAATATTTTCACATATAAAATTCCCATATTTTGCACTATTCAGTACGTCACTGTTACGAGTATCTTGGTAAGAAGTTGACGGTGTACACTCATTGGATTCCGTTTCTCTGAATATATGGTCAAACAGTGCCTTTGTTGATACAAGGCCATGCTTTGCCTTATAATTTTCCAATTTATTTTCGAATTTCACTTTCTCTGCATCACTATCAAAAACAATTTCAAATTGCTTCCTTGTCTTTGCATAATGATATTGCTTATATGTTCCATTACTTAGTCGTTTACGCTTTGTTACTCCTTTGGATTCGTTTGATACTTCAGAGATATTTGTGATGTCTTTTAGACTCATTATTCCAACATAACTTCATAAAAGCATGAACTGTTATTGTTTCTAATTCTATCACACAAATAATTGTCAATATAATTATATAATAAATCTCCACATTGCATTACAAATATAATGCATAAGAATATTATACAAAACTATTGTGTCACACTCAATTATTTCATCGGTATATGATTTTTTCCTGTTTACAGAATTTTTTGGCACTGAAACTCTTTCTGTCAAATTCAAATTGTACCGGCAATTTTGGTGCTTCAAATTGATTGGCTGATCATTAGAATCATTATCTCTATAATCATCAGCTGTTTTTGTACTGGGGTCTTGACCTCAAGAGCATAACACATTTAGCTTTCATAATGGCCAGCAAACAAGTAACCCTGGAACTAACATCAGAGCAAGAAGAAACCATAAAGGCGCTTTTTGGACACAACAACTGGGAATATAGGGAGATAAAACCAAAGAAAGGTAAATGTGTACATGTTTGACATTATTTATTTATTTATTTATTTATTTATTTATTTATTTATTTATTTATTTATTTTTATATATATTTTTTATTATTTTGGAAGTTCCAACAGGGCCTCTTGGTGGCAAGTATTTTCATTGCAACCATTTTATATGCAGTATAATCTACATGCACGCTCATGTACAAGTCCTAAATTGTTAGACAATACATGTATATCAATTCTAACCATGTATGTGCAAATCTGTCTTGTGCAAAAGAGACACTTTCCAAGATGTAAGTAGGTGATAGAATGATAAAGATATACTGTAATGTGTCTTTTTTCAGTAGACTGAACTGCTTTCTTAGAAATGTTTGCTACCCGATTGATTTCAGTGGAAAGTCATGTAATCAAGTTCTTTATTTGAAGTGCAGTGCAAATCACATAAATATTGTTTTGTTTTTATTAACCCAGGAGCTAAGCGGAAGAGGGAGCTTCAACAAGCAGAACAACCCCAAGAAGTGGCTAGAAGACCGAATGAGCCAGGAGCAGACTTACCACCAGGAGAAGAACTACCTGATCTCCAGGATGGAGAATGTGCTCATTGTTTCCAGACACCATGTGTTACCTTGAGAAATCATGCTTGGATTGGCTCAGGACAAAGAGCATGTGACCAAAACAGTTCAATACGTCGAGAGAAATATTCAAAGTACTGGAAGGTAATGGCGTGCTTAGGTGCCTGGAATAATCCCCGCTACCTACAGGTGAAGCAAGATCAGGCGAATGGTGGTGAATGGGCCATAAGTCATCGTAGAGAAGTTATGCCCATGTGTATTTTGAGGCAACTGCGATCATTGTATCCCAACCCCAAGGATAAACCTTACATGGACCACAAGTGGGACTAGTGAAATGAGCCTTTCAGCACAAAACAGTGTATACATGTGGATATAAGTTTTCCAGGGAAATTACAAAATGTCTGTTCTGGAATACAAAATGTTGATCGAGTGTTACAATATGTTATGTTTACATGTAAACACAAATATATTACAGATGGAAATTTGATCCACTTTCTTATGCTTTTATTGTCATCAAACATCGCCCCCCTCTTGTCAAACTATACTTATTATAAAAAGATGTCCCCAAAAGCCCCAACCTTACAAAAAATACATGTTGGGGAATAAACACAAAACTCCCAACTCTAATTCTCCTGTTCTACAAGACTGCAGCACTTTACATGATCTTGAAGCAATTAAGATTTGACCTCATGACCAACTCTGCTGAAACCACTGCATTATGAAATCATACTGTGAGCAAAAGCCATTAACCTTGATTAATATCATGGATTCTGTCAGTCATTTTCAGTTCCCCTGGACTACCAAATCCGCCCTTTAACAATTCCACTTGAATGGCTGATGATTTGATGAAATGAAAACATTTTAAGTGTGACCATAAATCAATGTCTTTTGACTAATTGTTGATTATCTATTGATAATCTATAGATATCAGAAAGTTATCTACTTGCATCTCTGCATTATCATGTATCATCTCAAACATATCAACAACTGGTCCTTTGTCAGTAAGAACATTAGTTTTACTACCATTGAGATTTCATTTAGATGCTATCTCGTTGAAATTAGCCTCCAAATCACCTGGGCATTTTACTGCTTTTATGTTGGATTGGTCAGTTTTTAGTGGGCAGTGAATGGTAATGTATTTTATTACCCCCTTGAGTGAATGGGGGAGATAGATTTTATGAAGGATTGGAATCCCAGGTTTTATAGTTTGATGATATTGGAGATGTTCATTCAGAAATTCTGTAAATTTGAATTCTTTTTGTGCTTTTTAAGAAATATATGTTATATATGCAGTATCATTTTTTGTGCACTTGCATTGAAATGTGTGAAAGAAAAGAAAGAATTCTTGTGTTGGAACTTTTCACTGGAAAAGGAGAAAATAAATAAGAACTATAAATAAAACTAATTCTGTGGAATAAATGAGGTATTCTGGAGGGATACATTGTATAATTGTAAGTTATTTGTTAATTTATTGCTCTTTAACTACTGGTAATAGGTTTAGAAATGTGTCA
Source organism: Rugalucina vietnamica (assembly GCA_964017185.1). Taxonomy (NCBI): domain Eukaryota; kingdom Metazoa; phylum Mollusca; class Bivalvia; order Lucinida; family Lucinidae; genus Rugalucina; species Rugalucina vietnamica. The sequence goes on along the minus strand of OZ024869.1, from coordinate 83,713,451 downwards.
AGATTCCTGAGAATGATAATTTTAAGTGGAGAAATTGTTGAAAGCTGAAATACATCAAGGAGGTATTCTATGACAGTCTACATTTACCTCAGAATGGTTGCAATTATTTCTTGACAAGTTTGCATAACTTGGTAATTATTTTATCTTTTAGTGATTTCTTGTTTTTGAATTTTTGAGATTTATGGTTTATTTTTGTGAAAGTTTTATGGGTTTTAGAATTCTCAGAATTAGTGTGGATTTTTGTTCAGTTTATCTTTGGGTTTGTATATCTAGAGAGTGGAAGTGTGTGTGGGTTGGGGGGACACAGGCAGGGGCATATGTTTTAAAAATGTACATGTACTAGTAATGGCAGCGATTCTTGTGGTTACTTTAAAATTGGGCAGATGAACTGAAGATTAATGATTTCTTTGTCAGCAGGACAGGTCTTTGGTATGTTAATTGTTTTTGTACATGATTTGAAACAGACATGCAGAGGGGTGCAGGACCTGAATTCTGGTTGTCATGTTTATTCAGTTTACTAATATTTTCCCATAAAATGCACTTACCATGGTAGATAAAACATCAGGAGCAATGAAAGTAGTGACATGAGAAAACAGGTCTTTGGGTTTCCGACCAGGTAAGTTGAAGTTCTGGATATTAGAAGAAGAGGGATTGTACTATCTGTGAATCAAAAACAAAGGCGCTGAACAGCTGTGTAATTACTTCACATCTGATCAGTGTCTTTGTTTTCGCATAATGCATAGACCTGATTTCTTATGATGCGGCACATGAATCTGCTTTCTCTTTATCAGGAAATGCATGTCTGTATTTCTTCCTGCAAACAATGCTGCCATATATCTGTATATTCTGAGAGTTTAAATTGATTGTGTCAAGTCTTAATTTCTTGAAGCTTTTAATGGACATTATCTGTCAAGTTGGGTTATTTTTCAGCTTCATACTTTGTAATGGCACTATTCTGTTTTGGATCATTGTCAAACATAAACAAATCTAGCATCTGATCATGGTTTGCATATTATGGGTATATGTTAGTAACCAGGGGCGGATCCAGGATTTCTGGAAGGGGGGTTCAAATTTATCAAGAGGGGGTTCGTTTTCAACATTTTGCCTAAATTCATAAATTTCCCCATGAAATTAAAATAATTTGGTCCCAGAGGGGGGTTCAAGCGAACCACCCGAACCCCCTCTAAATCCGCCACTGAGTAACCACACTGTATTAGTGGCAAAACAGAATGCCTTATGAAATCTATGAACGCAAAGTAATATACTAATGTCATACTTAAATACCTTTACTCATCATGCAGACACTTTCAGTTCCAATGACAAAATATAAAATAATAATTACCTCGAGCTCACCGGCAACACTGATTATAAGAATGTTTCACGTTCATAGATTTCATAGGGCATTCTGTTTTGCCGCTAATACGGTGTGAACCCGGTGTGGACAAATCCGCTAACTTCCAACTAAAAGTATTTTTGTTTTGCATTGTTTATTAGAATGAAAAATATACATTTTGACAAAGGTCATGACTGAAAACATTTACATCTAGGGGATGACACTAGATTTATGAATTTTGAAGACAAGCTAGGTGTTACTTATTAATTGATTAGAGTGGGGGTGAAGTGAGTGAAAAACATTACGAAAACACGCCCATGCAATATACAAAAAAATTTTTGGTTGTAAAAATCGAAAATTTCACCAGAAAAATTTTGATATTTTTCTTATTTTTGCTCAAAACATAGATTGTGGGTACACGTTAGAACCGCCTCACCGAGGCGGTTCTAACGAGTACCCACAATCTATGTTTTGGAGCAAAAATAAGAAAAATAGGTATACTCCTCCATACCCCAGTTTTGATACTTAAAAGTGGGGTATAAGGGGGTATACATTTCACGGGCATGTTTTCCTGATAAAATGAAGCAAGGTCTGTCATTGCTTAATTGCCACCCACCCCCTTCGCCTGTAGCACATTCAGCTCAAGGATAGATGGTTATTAATAGCTAGTAAACTACTAAGAAATATCATCTTGATTTTCTTTTGTTTTTGTTAAAAGCCCGCTGAGGCATGCTGTTTTTAAAGAGCAATTAAATCAATCCCTGTATTGCATGATGTAGGCTTGTCATATTTTGTGTCGTAAACATGACATGAAGGGTCAGAGTTTTAACTTCTTATGGAGTTATAGACGTTTTTGTCACTTTTTGTTTCCGAAAGATTCAATTAGTCTTCTGTTTGGAGAGCTTCGAATTGAAACGCTTGTCAGTTTCAATCCAATTTGGTATGGTAATGGTGATGTAAAATTGAAAGGAAGCCATAACTGAAACAATGGGAGGATTGAGATTAAATTGAAATTTTGTGATGAATTTTTGTTGCTCAGTAAATTGGCCAGCTTCCTATAATTTATTATATAATAATTGAAGAGGCAGCAGCATTTTATATTAGACTGGCATATGATTTCCTGTTGCATTTACTACTTTTTTTTCCCTCAGTCTGTTACATCAAAATTGTGTGTTGGTCTGAAAATTTTACAAAAGCTAATGTTTTTAGCTTTTTGTGTGTACATAATGTCAGTGGGCATGATCTATGTTATTAGCGGCAACTTGTTAATCAGATTATGTCACCTTTGTCAACAAAAACAAAAGGCTGGCACAACTTATTTCATTAGGGCTTCAAAAGGTAGCACATTATTGTTATAAACTACTGTTTTAATCAATGACACCAGATGATCCGTGTCTAACTTCTGTCCTATCATTGTTTAACAGGGGTGATTCGATACCCTTGTGACTGTATTAGCTAACCTGATAAGCTGATTTATCTGGTTTATCTATATTTTGTGGCTCCTTCACTCTGTCAAAAATCATTGAAGAACTTGGGTAATAAAATTTGTAAAAAATATCAAACTCAGTTCAAAGACTTTCATTTTTTAAGATCCCACTTCTGACACCAGTTTTGTTCTCTCCAAAAATTAGATTGTTTCATTAAAGACTCCAGACCTTATTATTTGGGGCCTTAATTTTGTTGAGCATTATGCCGTTCAACAAAAGAATACATATCACACCTTTTAATCATGTTGGCTGAAATTTGATGATGCTTTTTGTTTATATGCAATTCTAATACAAATTGATGACTAAACAGATTACTTAATGGAACCACAAAAGATGTTATTTGATTTTTTGGTCTCATGAGCTTTTGTAATGTTTGAATAATGTTGAATAAAAATACTACTTGATACTTGTAGGTTTGTAACCTAATTTTTGTATTATATCATTATAAAAATATAGAATTGTTCATGTTGTTATTGCTGCATCTGCGATTAGTGTAGTTGTTGTTTGTCTTCTTCTTCTTCTTCTTCTTCTTCTTCTTCTTCTTCTTCATCTTCTTCTTCATCTTCATCATCATCATGGTTAGAATATGTATGTTTAATGTGGTATCTTTTTTACCCTGGGTAAATTTGTTTGGAAGATGTTGTTGATTATGCCACTTCCTGGACCTCTACTTAACCTTTTGAGCCGCCTTGTGGGAAAACCAACATTGTGGTTTCCGACCAGGTCCGACACAAACCGGGCTGTACAAGCACAGAAGATGGCTAGAGACTGGAAATTTTGGATTTAGAAAGTCGAGGAATTATATTTATCTGTGTAGCGAAAACAAAGGTGCTGATCAGCTTCGCGGTAATATCAGCTTCGCGATTACCGCGAAGCTGATCTGCGCCTTTGTTTTCGCATATGCAGATTGTTGGTTTTCTCATGAGGCGGCTCTTTTACTGTCTTTCTGTTCGCTTGTAAATTACTAAAATCTGGAAAAGTGGTTTACATAGTCACAGACAGTTTCATCAAAGCATTTAGAAGCTGTGTGGGTTTCATCTTGATGAAATATGGATTTTTGTTGTGCTTAGGAATGAGGAATGATCTTCTTTATGTTGTTGGTATTTTGGCTGAAGGAATCTGCAAAAGTAATTAAAATATGCCCTTGCACTCCAATTCAGAGTACGGTAATTTAGCTGCAAATCAAAAAAATGCAAATATTGAAAATGTAATTATGGACCTGGCTGAAGAGGTAGTCTGTAAAACCTGGGCTGGGCTCATTGGTCTGGGCTCAACTTTGGGCTGGGCTCTGCTCAATTTTGTTCTGGGCTGGGCTCAAATTTGGGCTGGGCTCAAATATGGGCTAGGTTCGATTGAGGGTCATTTCAGGCAAAAGGTTAATTAAGGTGAAAAACTCATTCACCTAATTGATGGCCTTTGCTTAGTTGTTAATGTTGTTCATTAGATGTCCCATAGGAAAAGGTCTAACATAAGTGGAACTAAATCTTGGCAGGGCATATGTTAGCTGCATGGGTGGGTGCTACAAAATCAAAATGGAAATATACTGAGAGACAAACAAAAGTATACACTTGATTGGTCATATTTTTCTAAAATTTCAGCATGTTGTCTGTAATTTTGTACAGCATGTTTTAACCGATATATATATCTACCAGCAGATAAAAGCTGCTGAATTTTGGGTATTACTAGCTTATAGTGGCCACCTGTTGGGAAAAGAGCTGCTCATTCAGCTCACAATGTGTTTTCTTAGTATACATGTAACTACCTGATTGATAATTTAAATTTTCCCACCTCAATTTTTGGAGTGGGAAATTCTTTTTGATTGCGCCATTTCATGATCATTGCCTGAACATGAACATAAACATAACTTTATTGCCTATAAACTCAGCCCACACGTGGATGGTGTAATGCCTAGGTCACACTAGAATCCGCGCCCAAATTTTGAAAAAAGTCAAAATTTCGATACGGACGAAACATCCGTATCTGCACGTGAAGAAATTATAGAACATAATATGCTTTGATTAATTGATTGATTGCTTGTAGCGACCGATTGATCGGTCGATTGATTGCTCGATCGCGATGGATCTCTCGATCGATCGATAGACTGATTGATCGATGCTAGATCAATTGATTGATCGAGTGATTAACTGATCGAAAGTTCGAGTGATCGATCAAGACTGATCGGGTGATAGATCGATTGAGTGACCGTTCTTTTGATCGATCAATTTATTGATTGGATCTTGACGGATCGATCGAATGATTGATCAATCGAGTGATAGTCGTAACGGAACTAACTTCTCATAATACTATAATTTGAGTAAAACAGCAGTCACACATCAGCGTATAAGTGAAACGCGCGCCGGGCGTGTTGAAAAAATAGCAAAATTCCACATACGCCAGACGCACGTCGGAAACACGTTCAAAACTCGCTACAAGCGCGTTGGGTACGCTTGGTGTACGTCCGGCGCGCGTCGCTGTACGTCGCTAAAAGTCTCAGCGCGTTTCGCGCGCGTTTGGGCTCAAAAGAAATTTAAACATTCTTAAAAATTTTCTAAAAGCTCGGCGTGTCCCGGGCGTGTGACTTATACGTCCCGAATAAGTTCCACGCGCGCTACGGGCGAATTGAATACGCTCTGAACGCGTTTGGCGCGCGTTTGAAGCACGCCAGTGTACGTTCCATGCGCGTTTCGATTTTAGTAGAAGTTGCTTCAATAGCGTGCCCCAAGCGTGTGTGAAACGCGCGTTTAACGTTCGATGTGCGCCTGTAGCGCGTGCTTAGCGTGTCTGGGACGTATCACAACCGTACTCCAAGTCTTCAGCGTGTTGAGATTTTTCATACGCCCGGCGCGCGTTTGGGTTATACGCTACTGTGTGACTGCTCTTTAACATGTGTGTGGAAATTTGCTTGTTCGTTTGTTGGTTCTCCAATATTTCTTTGATATTGCAGCCTGATTCTCAGCTAGTAAAAGCAATGCAAAATCTCCTTCTGAGAAATCCATATTTTTCATTCTAGCCAAAGGAATGCATTGAAAGCACATGCATCTTTGTGAGCACTGGACGCACGGGCGATTCAGTGAGTCAGCGGTATAATTTTCATCACATAACTGTACGCTGACAAAGAGAGTAACCGAACAAAATAGCAAAAAGGAAACAGTATCGATCCGCAAGAAATGCTTACGACAAGATACGTTTAGTTACGGAATAGATACGGTTTTTGATACCGATTAGATAGGGACAATTACGGGTTTTTCATACGTGCCTGATTTTTGACAATTATCAAAGCTTGGCTGCGGATCTTCCGTGCCCTGTAAATAATGCACGTACAGATACGGACTTTTATGGATTTTATACGAATCGTTACGGACAGGACGAACAAATACGGAAGCCCTATCCGTAGCGTCCGCAGCGACAGTAAGCTCTAATGTGACCTAGGCATATGAGAGGAATTATACATACATGACAAACATACAAAATACATGTGATAAGCAAAAGCCGCACTGAGCCATACTGTGACAAAATAGCAGTGCCTTTGCAGTCTAATGACCTACTTCAAAATAAGGAAAATTGTTTTAATTTGCCTTTCGGTTTCCTATGTATAATTTACACGTGTGTTTAAAAAGCAAAAAATATAAAGAGACTAAAGTCCAATTCGCATGCGCAAAAAATACACGCGTGTAAATATACTCCGGTGTGTATTTATACTCCGGTGTGCAAATCAACCTGAGAGTAAATTTAAATTGCGTTCGTATGGGTTTTATCGCCAGGAGTATTTTTGTATGTAAATTTATCATTTCTGAATTAAAACCTGTTCATTTAAGTTTTCTGTATTTGCAAAACAAGATGAGGCTGCTTCAGGGTGTTCTTGTTGACTTTGGCAGCAGAGGAGAATCATGTAATGGTCAGGCATAACCTTAGAAGTTATACAGTTCCCTTTTTTCATCCTTTCACAAGGAATTACTGTTAAAATGCCCCAAGAATCTCACCAAGAATGATGAAGCAATAGTGTGGCTGTTTGCACTCCATATGATCTAAAATGTGATGAATGGCAATAAACTCTTATTTAGCAACAATGTCCACAGTTTCAGCAATTGTCATATAATCAGTTATGAACAAAAAAATGTGAAAATTTGTTATCTAAAAGCAGAATATTGACCTGAAATAAAAATACTCATGGGTAAATTTTACTTTGCGTTCACATGGAACAAAATAGTAAATTTACACGTGTGTTTTTGTAAAAATAAAATTTGCATCTGGTCAGACCCAGGAGTAAATTTACCCATATGTAAATATACTCCGGTGTGTATTTGCGTTCGCATGCGCCATTTACTTACCCCGAGTAAAATTTGCACACCGGAGTATATTTACACATGTGTATTTTTGGCGCATGCGAATTGGACTTAAGCTATTTGATTGACTACACTGAGTGCAAATAGCCACTTTCGGACGCAGTAGAAAGCTGAATGGAATGCTCCCCTGAATACCATTTCTTTGTTGCATATTGTTCTATATAACATAAATTTATGTCTGTTTCAACGCCCGCTGATAAAATAATCATACAACTTCTGCAAACTGTGTAACATTCAAAATGATCCCAATTTTAGAAAATACAAATCAAAATATTAAAGGCTTTGGATGGATTTCTGGAGTAAATTATGACCTGCATTGAATATTATCAATATCCTCAAGGGAACTGATCTGACACTAATTAGGAATCTGGACCAGATCACTCAGTCTTAGGGTACATGGTGGGCCAGGTTATGACCTTTCTCCGCCTTTCACCTGAAATAACCTTATGAGCCCAGCCCAATATTTTGAGTATAGCCCAATTTTGAGCCTAGCCCAGAGCCCAGACCAATGAGCCCAGCCCAGGTTTTACAGACTACCGGCTGAAGAGGCATGCAAATGTCATGCTGTGCTGGGCATTGATGATAGAGTAAGGTCATGCTTATATTAAAAAGGTGATGTTCAGCAATCTGTAATTATGTTGTTTCCATGGTTAAAACATGAGCAGGGATATGAGCCACCACATGAGAAAACCGACAATGTGGTTTCTGAACAGGTCTGACACAAACCGAGTTTGTACAAGAACAGAAGATGGCTAGAGGCTGGAAATTTTGGATTTAGAAAGTAGAGGAATTGCACTATCTGTTGAGCGAAAACAAAGGCGCTGATCAGCTTCGCAGTTACTGCGAAGCTGATCTGCACCTTTGTTTTCGCATATGCAAAATGCTGGTTTTCTCATGACGTGGCTCATATGTTTTGGTCAGTTTGTACAGAGTTCCTGTTGGGCCTGATTGTTTTCATAGAGCTGGACAAATCCCTCGGGGATTGTGTGTGACACCATAATGGAGGGGAAGATGGAATTTGACTTTCAAATAAGGTAGCAGTGTTAATTGTAGATCATTGATTAGCCTGCATCCAGCATTTGATGGTCTGGTCTGTCTTCAGGGATTATCGGATCAAGCTGAACATATTAAAAATTTGGATTTCAGAAATCTTCTCTCATATACTATAGATTTGGAATTTTTAATCATTTTAATAGTACTGTAATCTGGGAATTACCATTAAAACTTAAGTTGGGTATGAAAGTGTTTAATGGTAGTGTCATATTTCATAAAAATATCAAAATAAAATGATCAGTGGTTAAAGGTTTTATGTTTAATTTGAATCAAATGAGCAATGCTTTAAAATTATAATTGGAATCAAATATTGGGTATAATCAGGGAGATGAACTTGAGCAGTAAAATTTGTTAGGGCCAAGGACCTTGTTTATGTAGGAGCCCTTTGGGATGAAAACCTGTCTGTGAGCTTTCGGACCTGGTTGGCAGGGGTGTCTGAGACACCATGCAAATACAAGGGGGACAAGGGTAATGCCAGTGGGCAGTAATGTTAGATTTCTGTCAAATCATATTTTATCTGGTCAAAAACAACAAATTTAAAGATGATGATAAAAACTGAAAATGTGCATGAAGCTATAAATTACCATGAAACCTGTTGACACAATTTTTGGATTACTTCAGATCCAGCAAATTCTTGAATTTGATAAACTTGAAAATTATTTGATTATCAATAATCAAAAATCTATAAATTTTCCAAATGTGAGTGTGTGTTCAAAAATTATTGAATTTAATTGAGTAGTCAACTTTTATCAAATTGAAGTGTTGGTAAATTAATCCTGTCATGGACAGATATGAGACGTGTCCACATTGCGCTTGTCCTGTAGTGGTCAAGCACTGAGCTTATCAGCTTTGTTTAGTCTGGCTTCGAGTGGGCAGAGTGACAACCAAGGAATTGACCATGGTCAGTTGGAACTTTCAGGGCTCCAGATAAAATAATCTTTTAATTCTTTTTTCTTGTCTATATGTTTCTCAAAAAACATTTTTGAGAGAGAACCATATCTAATGGAAAAGCTATTTACAATAAAAAATTGTTCATTCAAATGTTAAAATAAAGGGAAGATAATTTTTGGAATAAAAGATTGTCCAAAACAGTGGGCAACTTCACTCATTGATTAAGAGCGGCTATTGGAAACAAGTGTTAAATTTGTCACCAAACGCGAGATAACGGCGAGATAACGATGATTAGCAAGAGTGTCAAACCTGACCATAGAGCTCTAAGACAGGATTAAAAGTCTGATAGAATCGTTTCTATTCAATTGATTAGAGATTATGAGAGAAGGTTTAGAAAAATCTGACGGAATTTTATTGGAACAGACTTGAGCCGCCGCGTAAGAAAACCAACAACATGCATAGGCGAAAACAAAGGCGCAGATCAGCTGTGCAGTAACTGCACAGCTGATCAGCGCCTTTGTTTTCGCTTCACAGACAGTACAATCTCTCTTCTTCTTAAATCCGAAATTTCAAGCTTCTAACCTGCTTTTGTGACTCTACATGCCGGTTTGTGTCAGACCTGGTGGGAAACCTAGATCGTTTGTTTTCTTGTGCGATGGCTCACTAAATGTGTGACTGCCTGACAGAGCCCAGTGCTGTATTGCTCCTGAATATTTTATACCAAGTTGGATTAGAAATATGTTTGTTCCTTCATGGTGGCATGCAATGTTACGAGGTAAATTGGTGCTTCTCTTTTGTGTAGGGGGTTTTCAATGTCCAATAGGGAGAAAAGGTGCACTACTAAATGCATCCTTTGAATGAATAAGAATGGACTCAATTGCATCATTAATAGAGGATTAATACAATTTTATTTGCATGTCATAGAGTGTATTTTTCTTGAAATTGTTATATTATCATGCTATAATAATCACTTGACCAGATTGGGTGTTTAAAAAGTCACTCAAAAACTTATTTTTGTTATTTCTGTCCTTGAAGCTCTTGAAAATGTCACAATATTATTAAAAGTTTTTGCTGTTTCATTCTTGCTAAAAACCAGTGCTATTTTTGCTAGGTTGAATCAGATTTGCTTCTCTTCAGACTGTTTATATAATCGCTAAAATGTAAGAGCGGCCAATTTAATTTTTCTAGACTCTGAATACAGGCTTTTACAGTTTGAACAACCTGAATGTTTTAAACAGAGCATTGATACCATATAATTGTATAATTTGAAACAAAATTTTGTAAAGTCTGTTGATATTAAAACAACTTTTGTTGCAATTTTGGATAATGTACCTGTAAAAGGCCACAATTATGAGAGGATATGGTTTATTTGTTGTCCAAAAACATAAAAGACTTCAATATTTGCACACAAAGTTTGTATTAAAAGTGGACACATTAAACTGTTTGTCTTGTACCTTTGATAAGCAATGATATAGGTGTTTAATAGCATTTTCAGGCCATTCTCCCCATATCCCCCACTGTGACCGGCACATGCTGGGTACAAATAAATAGTGAAAGCAAATAAAGCTTTTCCAGTTGGTCCATATTTTCAGTCATTTTAGGCAACCATTTTTTTTTGTTTCCAGTAAATGCCCTAATAAGGTTGCAATTAAGAGCTACGGCAATTTTGTCTCTTATACTGTAATGTTGTATCAAAACACATTGCATTCCTTACATTTCTTGAAATTTTCATAAAACTTCTTGCATTTCTTGAAATTTTCATAAAATTTCATTTTTTTTTTTTTAGTTAATGAGTTTGTGAGTTTTCACAAGAATTCTGTGATTTTCATGGATGTATATACTTGCTGTGTATGTACAAGGGGTATTCATTTTCCCATGAGCTCCACCTGATACCCCGGATTACTATAAAAGGGGATTTGTATGTTTTAAATCTGAAGGGCACACTTTGAGTCTCATTTTCACATTAAATAATTGACATTTGTAATTCACTTGTTATTGTTTGAAGTGGATTGTAATGTTTGTCTGAGTTTTGATACTTAGGGCTTTATTGAGAGCCAAATATTTGTCCACAAGACTAGCAAGGGTACTTACTTTGATACCTAGATAACCAACCAGAAACCAAGGATGGATGTTTTGTGTGTGTATGCCTTTATTTTGTGAATTGTCAAAGGATAAAATGATAAACATAAGCTGGTAGTAACAAAATTATCATTATTCTTTTCTGTTTATAGTTTTAAAGCATCAATTTAACAGTGTTTCAGCCACTTCTAGAAGATTGCCTGATGACAAGGCTGTATTGTACTACCACAGCTTGAGATGACTGGAAAATTGTAGACTGGGATGCTCAACAACAAACCATTCCCTAAATTTCTTGCTACTGTTTTCAATATGTTCGATAATATTATTATTATCATTTCATTGCAGGTAGCTTCCTGAGACTCCACCAGTAGACAAGACAGACTCTCCAGCAATGATAATTAGCTGACAAGAACCGTCACTTGAATGGAAAATGGAATTCTGCACATCTCGATCCTCTAACATTTTGGGATTCCTGACTGTCATCACCCTCTGCATAATATCCACTGTAAACTGTCAGAATTATGAGGTTACATTCTCCTTACTGGAAGAATCCCCCAGATGGACTTTTATCGGAAATGTTTCGTCGGCACCCGGATTCATGTCATCTATTCCCATTGAGGATCAGGACCATCTTTTGTTCAGTTTTCTCCAACAAACCAGTATCAAATCCTTGATAAGTGTTCACCCGGATAAGGGATCTCTATATACCACTGTTGTGATTGATAGGGACTCTCTCGAACAATGTAAAATTCCACCATTATGTATTCTGAAGTTTGACATTGCTGCTACGTCTTCTCGGAAAGAAAGTTCGCTATTTGAGATTATCTCTGTAAGTGTAATTATTGAAGATGTCAATGACAATGCACCAGTCTTTCCAAAAGCTACACAAGTTATAGAGATCTCAGAATCTGCAGTGATTAATTCATCATATCATATCGATAGTGCAATAGACGAGGATACAGGGGCAAATAACTCTGTTCAGTATTACAATCTTGTTGGTAATAATGATGTCTTCACGATTGACGTTACGAGAAAACTGGATGGTACCCTTAGTGTTAAACTAATCCTGATTAAGAAGCTAGATAGAGAAACCAAAGATTTTTATAATTCAACTATAATAGCAAGAGATGGTGGTATTCCACAAAGATCTGGTGTAATGAAAATTAATATAACAGTAACTGACACAAATGATAATGCTCCCATCATGGATCAAACTGCTTATAACATCACTGTTAAAGAGAATGTTGCAATTAATACTGGAATTCTCCAAGTCAGAGCTACGGATAGAGACATTGGACTGAATGGTCAGATCAAATACAGATTCAGTGCTAACCAACTCAAAACTGATCTTGCGGACATTCTTGAATACTTTGCCATTGATGAATATACGGGTATTTTAAGAGTTGTGAAACAGCTGGTGTATGAACATGATAAGAATGTGTATGAGATTATAGTAGAAGCAACTGATAGGGGAGATCCAGAATTAGTGTCAGTTAACCAAGCAGTTGTTACCATTCACATCAAGGACACTGGAAATAATCCTCCAACCATCCAGATAAATATAATCTCATCCGGTAGTGGTAGGGTTGTGAATGTTTCGGAACTGTCCGTTGAAGGTCAGTTTGTTGCACATGTTATGGTCGAGGATTCTGATACTGGTCAAAATGGAAATGTAACCTGCGGAGTTGATGGCAACATGTTTAAGATAGAGCCAATGCCTACTAGGGGGTTTAAAGTAGTTGTTAAGGGACAGTTAGATAGAGAAACACAAGACCTTCATTCTGTAATGGTAACATGTCAGGATCAGGGAGTCCCTCCGCTGAGTTCATCATCAAGTTTTCTTGTTCGTGTGACTGATGAGAATGATAATCGTCCCATTTTTTCGAAACCAACTTATGTGGAATATTTATATGAGAACGAGCCAAAATATCAGATTGTTGTGACAGTTTCAGCAAGAGACGATGATTCTGGGAAAAACGGGGATGTAGAATATTACTTAGATCGTGACGGGAGGAAAAATTACACCATTAATTCGAAAACTGGTGATATTTCAACAAGAATAAGATTTAATAGAGAGGATGTTCAGGTGTCTAGATTAACAGTTTATGCTAGAGATTTAGCAGACCCACCTATGATTAGTAATGCAACTGTGATAATCCACATAAAGGACAAGAATGATAATGCACCAAGGTTTGATCAAAATGTGTTTGAATTCAATATTTCTGAAAATGTTCCATCTGGTGCTTCTGTGGATAGAGTTATTGCAAGTGATAAAGATGAGGCTGAAAATGCCATCTTTACTTTCGCAATATCAGACACTGTAGAACAAGGATTACCATTCACTCTGTTCCCGGATGGTGTAATAAAAACTAATAAAGAACTAGACAGAGAAGAAAAGGATAAATATGAATTCACAGTGATTGCAATAGATAAGGGTTTGCCTAAGTTGACTAGTTCTGCTCTTGTTATAGTGAAAGTCATTGATGACAATGATAACAAACCAGAAATTGTGTTTCCTAAAGGTGCTAATAAAACAATACATATTCCACATCTAACTCCTGTGGGGACGATTATCACAAGAATCAAGGCAGTTGATAATGACACAGGTTGGAATGCCAGGTTGTCATATACGATTACAAGTGGCAATGAAAAGAGACTGTTTCAGTTAGATCTACAGACTGGGATTCTGTCCATTTCAAGACTGTATCAAGTGGAACATGATGAAGAGTTTCCGTTGATAATCTCTGTTTATGATGCTGGAGTACCTCAAAGATCTGTTAGATGTGACTTGAAAGTGGTGTACAAGTTTACTAATACCACGACTGCTGTAACACAAGCAACTACAACCGAAGACACTACCAATAATATGGCCATTGTTATTGTTGTAGTATTAGTGACTGTGTTTCTATCAGTGGCGATAGTAGTAGTTATCTGTGTCATTAGGAAACTTGACAGGGACAGGTTGAAAAGCCAAGCTGTTCATGTAAACAAGCTCCCAAATAATATGACAGAGCTACAAGACAACAATGATACTGGAAATGGAACAATTCTCTCACGGCCATATGATAAAGTTGATCTACCAAGGAAGAAGAAGGAAGTCAGCTTTACTTTCGAGGATGAAATGGATGGTCTTGATCATGAAATCAGTTTCGGAAACAACTCAGTCTTCTTGGAAAATAATCATGAGGTGAGTTGACATGGTCTTACGAGCTGTGATATGAAAAAAAAAAAAAAAGCAAGCAAGCAATGACCAGTAAGTGGCACAATCAAATGAAAACACCCTCATTTTGTATATGTGAAAAAGCCAGACTTTGTTTAAGTGGTCAGATCGAGATTTTCATTGCACGTTTGGCATATTTCTTCACCATAACTCACTGATAAAATACTGGAGAAAATGTACTTGCTGCCTTGTGAACCTAGGCTATGGAGTATGTCAAGGTGCAGTGATGGCACCATATATATTTCAACTCTTGAAAATTGAAATATTTGCATATTCTTAAATCATCCGTAAAATAACTGTTGCACTGTATGTGGTAGATAAAATCTTTGCAGAACAAAAACATTAGCTTCCAAAATTCCATTTTCAAGCATCATTTCATTCTGCTCCTCTACAAAAACAGAAACGCCTGGAAGTTTTATGACCTGCCAAGAATAATATTTAACATTTTTTGCTTTGACAAAATTGCAAATTGCCAGAAAGTTTTTTTGACAGACCATTAACTAAAACTCTAATGCATTATTTTTTATTTCCCTGCAATGCATGGAAGCATAACTTTTGTTCTAATTGCTTATTCTTTTTCTGTCTTTCTGAGATCTGCTAGACTCATTTTGTAATTTACTAATTTTCTATGTTGGAAAACACATGTAAAACATCTATAAGTTTTGAAAATGTTTATTTAGTTGCACTGTCTTTGTTGATTTTAGAGTTATCAGAAGAGAAGATCTTTTCAACATGATTTGCTTCATTTAATTTTGTACATTTTTCCATGCTATGTTTTTTACTGCTCTGTCACTGTAAATGTCATTGAAAAACATAGCAGTAAAATCAGCATGTTTTCTTTAATAAGAATAATCTTCAAAACTTGTGAAAAAGTGTACAAAGAGAAATTTGTATTTCTTCTACTAAGAAGTTGTACAAAAGAAATTTGTATTTCTGCTTCTAAACAATTGTTATTTTATATTTAAGAAAGATTTTGCTTTGATTACTAATATCAGAAATCAAAACCAGTTCACGAAAACAAAAGTTACTTTTTCAATACAAAACGCTAGTATTACCTATCAACATGTATTTTTAATTCAGTGATTAAATCTCGATTAAACAATGAAAGTCAAGCATTTCTCCCATTGAATGTAACGTAAATTTACAATTTTGGGATTGTGGTAAATCTCTGTACTGATCTACCCTCATTTAGAATAAAAGAAACACTGTTTTATAAAAGCAGATGTCAACCGATATAATAAGATTGTGATCTTCATTACGAAAGCTTGCCCATGTTATATATGGAGAATTTTTTTCAGTAGCAAAAATTGAAAATTTCATCAGAAAATTTTCGATATTTTTCTTATTTTTGCTCAAAACATAGATTGTGGGTACACGTTAGAACCGCCTCGCCGAGGCGGTTCTAACGAGTACCCTCAATCTATGTTTTGGAGCAAAAATAAGAAAAAATAGGTATACCCTTGCATACCTCAGTTTTACTATATAAAAATGGGGTTTAAGGGGGTATTCATTGCACGGACATGTTTTCCTGATGTTTAAGCTAGTTTTTGTGTGAAAATGTTATGATGGAACACTACACTTCTGTGAACGCTTGCTCTGATTTGTTTTAAAGATTTCCGGAATAGCAGTAAAATGACCTAATGTAGTTCGCATGTCAGGCGACTATTTAAAAATATTGACATTTTAACGAGGGAGGGGCAGAATGCCGCATTAAGTGAAAAAAAATGAAGACACTCAACCACATATTTTGTCATCAAAGGAGGGGTAATGCCAATGCATGTAAAGGTGTAAATAGCGCAACACTGCGCGGCACAGACTACAATGCTCTATCTTTCATATAATCTTTGGGTCAAGCTTTAAGGGGTAATTGGGGTTCAATGGTTTTGTGGTTTGTCCAAATTAAGGTGGCATGAAATCATTGTTTTGGTTGAAATATACTATTGTCATTCTTTTCTAAATCTGACAGATGAAATTAGTGGCTAGATGAATCATTTTGGACTTCCGAATCACACATGACCATGTGACGTTGACAAGCTTGTTTTGTGTGGACATTCCTTTGGTCAGTTATTTTCATATATTCATTAGTAGAGCATTTTGGATGTTTGGTTTTTAAATCTAAAATTTTCTATAGTTCCACATGCATTGGCATTGTTTAAGTATTACTTTAGAAAGCATTTCTGTATTTCCATTCTCAAACCAAAAGTATGAAAGTGTGACTTTGATCAAATAAATTGACAGCCTGTGTTTGCTCCCTATTGTCCTACCCTGGTCAGATACTATGTGAGCCACATGGTGAGAAAATCGGATTTTTTGCCTTTGCGAAAACAAAGGCGCAGATCAGCTTCGCAGTAACTGCGAAGCTGATCAGCGCCTTTGTTTTCGCTACACAGATAGTACAATTTCTCCTCTTGTTAAATCTCAAATTTCAAGCTTCTAGCCTTTTTCTTGGACTGTACAGGCCGATTTATGTCTGACCTGGTCGGAAACCCGAAGACCGGTTTTCTCGAGACCGGGCTCATGTAATCAAAATGATGACTTTGTATTTCACACATCCATAACTTGTACATACAAATACCCCCGGTTGACAAACATGTGTCAGACTCTAATTTGTTGTAATTTGTCAAGGTAATGTACCTTAATTGCTGGTTATACATGAATGGGTGTTGACATGAAAAATAATATTTTGCTACATGTGAATAACAAAATTGCAGATCTATTTGCAATGGCACAGTCTGAGCTTTACCATAATACTTTTCGGTTTTGTAAATGAAATTTAAGCTTATATTTAGCTTCATGTGCACAGAGCAGATTATTCTGTCTCATCGACCTGTAACACCCTCCCCTCAAACAACAGTTTTTGTCGGGACCAGTTTTATATGAGGCGCATCGTGAGAAAACCGGATTTTTGCCTATGCGAAAACAAAGGCGCAGATCAGCTTCGCGGTAACCGCGAAGCTGATCAGCGCCTTTGTTTTCGCTACACGGATAGTACAATCTCTCTTCTTCTTATATCCGAAATTTCAAGCTTCTAGCCTGTTTCTGTGACTGTACAGCCTGGTTTGTGTCGGACCTGGTCTGAAACCCAAATTGTTGGTTTTCTCATGCACAGGCTCATATTTGAGCATTTCACTGTCACTTCTAACCCTTCATTATAATGGACTATACAAACACTGTCATAATCTGATCAATAGTATTCATAGATTGTGCAAACTCCGATTCCAAAAACTCATTCGTACAATCTTGGTTTCTGTTTGTATAGTAGGGTTCCCCGGCACAATCTAATTCTCGTATAGATTTCTTTTGTTGCCGTAAGGTTGGCGTTGCCAAACTGTCACTCTACTTGCCGCTTTCTTGACCTTGTCATTGTTTGGTCCAGCAAGTTTAATTTGTAGCGGTCACTTTGACGGCTAATCACAAAAATAATTGGAAATAGTCTGTAGTATATATTCAGAATTAAAGCTGGACACGGTGAAATTAGTTGCTGCTCAGATAAATCTCCTTTTTGATGGACAAAACTGTTCTTCTTCACAGACTGAACAGTGCCTTTTCTTTGCCGCCTTACTAGTGATGTTGTTTAGCTCTCAAAAGTTGGACTTGTCGAACATGCATATGCATGAGGCTCAACTACTGTTTGTCACTATTTCAATAATGTCTGGATAAGGTTGTAAGCACCATTTTCATATAGGGTGATTCCGATTGGTTCTTTGCGTTTGTCCAGAAAAAAGCTTGTCATTATATGAGCTCAGTAAGACCATTGTCAAACTAGTCTCTATAATATATGTTGCATTTAAATTAGTTCTTTCTGGACTTTCTATCATGACAGGTTTTCCACACTGCTCTGGTGGTTGGAGAATTTTCTGTTGTAATCCTATCCTTTGAGACAATTTTATTGAATCATTGTCTATGGCATAACCTCATTACCCTTGCGATTTTCATTAATTTGGTTTCAAATATAGATCAGCTATATGCTTGAGCTTTGCGGCCAGAAAAGTCTGTCTTTTGGGTCTTGGCAGTAATGTTCTATGCTAGACAGATTATCTAAAATTTTGAAATTTTCAAAGTAGAAACTTTGATGAAGAATCAAGGCAGCTTAGAACAAAAACACAGAACAGACAGGATGAATGCTACTCTGATCTGTGTCGGAACGTTGCTACAAGATTTTACGCAATTACGCTTTTAAATATTCGGATGAAAAAATCTATACTCATCATTTTCGTGCTATAAAATAATGGCGTTCGCACATAAATCCGCTGTGTCTCTATCTATTACCATTCCTAATATAGTTATTTCTCTTTTACTGTCAATTAGTGAGTCTGGTCCAACAGCTCTGGATGTTGTTTAGGCTCTAATTGAATAGATATGAGCCGCCGCATAGGAAAACCAATAATCTGCATAGGCAAAAACAAAGGCGCAGATCAACTTCGCAGTAACTGCGAAGCTGATAGCGCATTTGCTTTCCCTACACAGATAGTACAACTTCCTGTACTTTCTAGATCCAAAATTTCTGGCCTCTAACCATCTTCTGGTTTGTGTTGGACCTGGTCAGAACCCAAATTGTAGGTATTCTCATTCACAGACTCATATTGTAGAATAAATACATTTATGACACAATTTTATGGGCAGCTTGGCCAGTCCTATGGGCACTTACAGTGGATTCAAGAACAGTTCGAAATAATTGTCATATATGGTGGACTTGAATCACTTTCTTGCAAATTTGTAACAAAATTATTAACACAAACTGGCGTCCTTCATTTTTGTATTTTTATGGGCATAATGCATGATACGGAAGAGGGGGGGACATCTTTCAATTACAGCCAAGATGACCGACAGTATGTTTATAGAAAGTCGTCTTTCTGGATTTATTTTCTCATGAGGAAGTTTAATAAAATCACTGTCATTTACTATAGAATTGCCATTTGAGCCTCGACGCGAGAAAACCGGTCTTTGGGGTTTCCGACCAGGTCCGACACAAACCGGCCTGTACAAGCTCAGAAAAGAGCTAGAAGCTTGAAATTTCGGATTTAAGTAGAAGAGGAATTGTACTATCCGAGTAGCGAAAACAAAGGCGCTGATCAGCTTCGCGGTTACCGCGAAGCTGATCTGCGCCTTTGTTTTCGCCTAGGCAAAAATCCGGTTTTCTCACGATGCGGCTCATTTTACTTCTGTTGTCTTTTAGTCTTTGGGATTGCCTATTACGGAACTGTGCTTTATCTTGAAATACAGTTTTCTTCTTTAATATTGAAAGCTAATTTTCACAGTTTGACAAAAGAATTCTTTTATGATTAACTTGACATTGCAACTATTTTATCATTTTCAAACATTTTATTCATTTCTTCCCAGATAATTGTATTATTTTGGAATTAATATAAATCCGTCAAATATTGATAGACATGTGTCTTATTGATTTAAGTAGGTGTACATTATCAGAAACAGGTGAGAAAACGGGGGATTAAGATTTTAAGTATTTGAATGAGAAACATCTCCAAAACTTGTATAAATAATTCAGTATTGTGTCCAATATTTGTCAAATAGTGTTGTCAGATAAGATAAATTGGTCTGGGACACTTGAAGAACCCAGGAATTTGATTCTGAAAAATTGAATTTGTAAATCGGTCATGATGACATCTTTCAGACAAATTTTATCTATCATGTTGCAAGTTAACCACCCAAATGCTTCACCAAATCGTCAGTGTTATCCAGAGTTGTTTTTTTTTTTTTTTTTTTTTTTGCGCTAGATCAATAGGTGTGCTGTTAGTTGGGCCTAGTGGTTGAGAGAGACCTGGGTCTAGTTGTTCAAAATTAACGATGTCGTTAGTTAATGATTCGTTCAAATTCTAAATGGCAATATTACAAATACACTGTTATTTTTTGTTGATAAAATGTGAGAATCGATTCTCACATTTTTTTTTCAGCAAAAAATAACAGTGTATTGGCGTTTGAAGAACAAATTGAAGGATTATATAATGACAGCGTTAAATTTGCAAAGTTTTGAACAACTGGGCTCTGGTTTTAAACCCACATCCATTGTATATAGGTTATCACTGAGCAAGATACAGTTTTACCCGATGTGCGTAGTACTGGTTCAAGATTTTGAAAATTATTTCTTTGAAGCAGTGTTCCCATTTTCAAATATTATAGGAAACAATTGTTATTTTTCAGCCCAAACCCCATCAGCACCCTCTCCATGAGCGTCAGCCAAGTCATCAGATGAAAACATTCCAACTTCAACAATCCCTTCTGACAGCACAACAGTCCCCTCCTCTCTGGTCGGAAATGCATCAACAAAAACCATTAGAGGTAATATATACATAAAGAGCAAGATGACTTAAGCTGTTTCCCAGCAAAGTAGCCATCCTCTTCTGACACCACAGCAATCCCCTCCCCTCTGGTCAGAGGTGCATCAGCAAAAACCATCAGAGGTAAAGCTACTTAAGAACTGAGAGACATCTGCACCCAAACAAAAGCAAGCAATTGCATTGACAGGTCCTGTTCCTTAAACCCAAATGGGACAACTTTTAACTTGACAACAAATAGGCAAGATACAATTAGAACATGGTAGAGGGAGGAGCTATTTCCTAAAAGGTGGCCACTCAGCTAAATGTAATATGAACATACAAAGGATCTGTTGGAAGCCATAATACCACAACATTGTTTCTAGAATGCACCAAATTGGTACTCAATGACTGTAGGCGTTAATGATTCAGAAAATTTCTTTGAAACCAAAATGATGTAACTTTTGCAACATGAAATATTGTAATAATTGCCACTTTACTGGTTGGCAGACTGGGGGCTTGTTTTCTGCCCATTTGCCAAGTTATTTTCTTGTCATTCAAGAGTTTCCAGATGATCTTGAGTGCCATTTTCATTATAGCACTTTCAGACATGAAGCTTTGTAATTTGAGCCGCCTCATGAGAAAACCAACAATCTGCATAGGCGAAACCAAAGGCGCAGATCAGCTTCGCGGTAACCGCGAAGCTGATCAGCGCCTTTGTTTTCGCTACACAGATTGTACAATTCTTCTTCTTTCTAAATCCAAAATTTCAATTTTCTAGCTCTTTTCTGTAACTGTAAAGCCTGATTTATGTCAGACCTGTTCGGAAACCACATTGTTGGTTTTTCCACGAGACGGCTCATTTGGTTCTGAGATCTGAAGTCTTGTAACTGGTTGTGCGCTGAGTGCATACTCCGATCAGCCAAATAGATTGTGAAAGCTACTCTTGGTCTGAAGTTCTCCACTCAGAAATATATGTTTTGAAATAAAATAGAAATGTAAATTGCAGACAGGAAAAGTCTACTAGTCTTGAGTGCCTTTAGCATAAAGTTTTTTGTTTAGTTCAGGAATATTTTTAGTTCTTTGCCACTTGCCAACATTCACACAAATGTACATGTATTTAGATTTTGGACTGACACAAAATGAATTCGTTCTGTAAAAACTGAAATTGATCACCCTTCCGGAATTTAACCCATATTTGACGAATGGATTTTCCCATCATTATCATTTGGATGAGTCCACTTTCATTTTTAGGGGCATCAGGAGTGATTTTGAATTTCTATTCCATTTTTTGATGAAATTTCTCTAAGCAAACAGAATAGCCCCAGATGGGACGCCGCGGCGTCCCATCTGGGGCTATTCTGTTTGCCTATGCCCCATAAAAGGGACGACAGGCTTAAATGAGTTAAAGCTAAGTTCTTTCATGTCCGTCTAAAGCATCCACATTTCGCTTTGTATTGATGACTTCTTGAGATCTTGGCAAGCTTCTTTGACACCTTGGCTTTGTTTGTGAAATATTTCACAATATTTTATATTTATCATACATGCCAAAGTTATGTCAAGTAGTTTGTTGCTTTGTTCGTTTTCCACTGCCCAGAAAATTGGCTGAAAATCATACATGCAATCATGTAGATTGCAATGCATCCTACTTTTCTTGGCTAAAATGAAAAGAAAAATTGTTCGTTGATATTAATGGTGAGATTTCAGTTTTTCTTTTATTGTTTTTGAATACTGTGGGTTTGTTATTTTGGCTGTTGTAATTTGCAGTCTGCCTTTCTGGTATCATTCGGTCATCAGCTCAGCAACGCAAGGACAAATATAGAGACAAATGTTACATAATTCTTCTTCTGCAGCGTGGCATCACAGACATTATGTCAAAATAATTATTGTAAATGCCTTATCGAAAATGAGAATTGGATTAAAAGGCGGGAAATGTGAGCATCTGAATGTATATTTTTTTCCTTGCTGAATCAATAGTGTCAAGTCGGGTGCCGGTAATTCAGACAGGCACGTCTCCGTGGGATTAATACGTAATAACAAAGTCGGACACTTGGACGTTATGACA
The DNA here is from genome assembly GCA_964017185.1 of Rugalucina vietnamica. Classification (NCBI taxonomy): domain Eukaryota; kingdom Metazoa; phylum Mollusca; class Bivalvia; order Lucinida; family Lucinidae; genus Rugalucina; species Rugalucina vietnamica. The sequence continues at coordinate 83,690,708 of OZ024869.1, read as the reverse complement.
TTAAATCTGTTATGCAAGGGGGCGCATTGGAATGGCTTTATACAAATTGGTCTGGAATCATATTTTTTATATGACAATACCAGTATCCCTTGTTGATGGTGTTCCCTGAACGGTCGGTCACTCAGCATTTCATGTGACTTTTTTCCACTTTTTCAAAGTGGCGACTTGTAGATGGAGCAACAGGCCCGTGACCTGTATACCCCCTTGAACCCCACTTTTATAAAGCAAAACTGGGGTATGCAGGGGTATACCTATTTTTCTTATTTTTGCTCCAAAACATAGATTGTGGGTACCGAGGCAGTTCTAAACATGTACCCACAATCTATGTTTTGAGCAAAAATAAGAAAAAATCAAGAATTTTCAGTTCAAAATTTTCTACAACTAAGGAAAAATCAGTATATTACATGGGTGTATTTTCTGCGAGTTGCATAAAGGCAGTGTCTTCTTATTCCTATCTGAGATTATAAGAAGCTTACATGAGTGTCAAGTATGGATAGACATATCTGTCCTGAGAGTCACATTTTGGCATCACGAGGCTCGCCGAGTCATGCCAAACTGTGACCCGAGGGACAGATTTGATTATCCATACCTTACACGCATGATCGATTCTTTTTCTTGCACGCCTTAATGCGGCGAAGCTTGATTTTCATACTATTTACTTAGAAAAACGCTACAATCGCGACGTCAGCCATTTTTAATTAAAACATTTTGACGTCATTGTGGCGTGTGCGCTTAACAACGAAATTACGTGTCGTCCTATACAACCAATGTTAAAAAAGAATACTTGAACGCAGGGTGAGCCTGGGGTCACTACTGCACACATCCCCATTAAAAGTCACTTAAAAAGGCATTAAAAAAACCCATTAAATTTAACAGCATTTTCAAAGATTCTCCCCATGAAAATCTTGTTAAAAGACCATTAAAATACCCCATTAAAATGCTATACATTAAGAGTCATTAAAATAGCATCAAAATACCATTAGGTTAACAGCATTGTTAAATTGCCATTACTTTTATGACCATTAAAATCTATTAAATTCATGCTTTAAAAAATCACTCCAATTAAAGTAAAGGCACCTTTAAAATATTTTATGGTAGCCATCAGCATTAAAAACTTCTTAAAAGGCTCTTAATGTATAGCATTTTAATGGGGCCATTAATTTTTCACAGGTCATTTTACAAGCAAATTAAAGACACTTAAACTCATATTTTAATGACAAAATAATGAGCCTTAAATATCCATTAAATATCTGCCATTAAAATTTATGCCAATTTAATGGTGCTGTTACTTTTTCCGGAGACACATTTTAAAGGTATTTTCATTACAATTAAAATGCTGTTAATTTGTTAACTAATGTAGTTTTAAAGACCATTAATTAACCCTTAATATTTTAATGGCCCCAATTAAAATGCTATACATTAAGAGCCGTTTAATGATATTTTAAAGACATTGTATTTAATGGCCACCTTAAGTTAATGGTAGAACTTGATTCTGTATGCCATTAATTTGACAGCATAAGCGCCCATTAATTTGACAGCATAAGCGCCCATTAATTTTCAATAAGCAACACCATTAATACTTTAATGGTAAATGACCACCTTAAGTTAATGGTATAACTTGATTTCTGTATGCCATTAATTTGATGGCACAAAGATCCCATAAATTTTTGATGAGCAATACCATTAATACTTAAATGGTAAACATCTATTTTGTATCCATTAACTTAACAGGTAATCAAGCCTATTAACTTAATGGTTATTAAATTGATGGCTCATTTTGTTAATGGTGATTTGGTATGCCCTTGATTTGACAGCAAACAGCGCCTATTAACTTAATGATGAACTATACCATTAACAAGTTAATGGCTTCGATCAGTTTTAATGGTGTTATTTGACTTCTTATATTAACTGAGTAACATTTTTGGTTTACCATTAATTCAACAGCAAATGGTACCCATTGACTTTTGCATGAATGGCCGAGTAAGACTTATGCTTAGGTTACATTTGGCTTGCAATTAGCTTACGATGCCCATACAGCGCCCGTAGAAATGTTACAGAATACAGAAAAAATTAATAAACAAATATATCATAAAATATTTCCAGGTATATTTTGAATGGCAGCATTTATTATAATATTATGATTCAAGAGTTTTCGCATTGTCCCAGTTACAGGTCGGAGATCTGCTGTACGAGCCCCAAGGCCAACGGCCTATGACTTTCAAAATGGGATTTTATCACTATATTTGTACTGAAAATTTACACTGTTGTCATGGACGGTGTCTAAGATATTAAGAACTAGAAAAATAAAGAAAAACATCTAACATGAACAGACTTTGTTCTTCTTTAAAAGAAACATTTTATAGAACATGTATCAACACAACAACACTCTATAAGAAATACTTAGAAACATGACTGAAAGTGTGGATGGACACACAGACCAAGATTCACCCTAGATAAGCCCCCCCCCCCCACACACACAAAAAAAAAATCTTGTCCAGAAACATTTAAATAATCCATGTATGGATTTGTTTAGCCAATTTCCATGTTTTCCAGAGCCAACGGAATCCCTGAAAATTGCTTTATAATCTTTCATGAATTTGCTTTGTATGAAATTATCTTCCATGGAAAATCTAACAGACTTCTTTTTTTTTTAAGAAACATTTCCTTGAACATTCATCATCAACATAACATAACTCATATAAAGAAATACTTAGAAACAATATATAAGGGTACATGCACATGTACCAAACATTCATCAACATAACATAACTCATATAAAGAAATACTTAGAAACAATATATAAGGGTACATGCACATGTACCAATGTCCTGTAAATGCTCACCTGACAAGTTTGAACTGCAAGTAAAAATAAAAGCAGAAAACATAACTGAGTGCATAATGAGAAAACAAATGTCTTGCACATGCAATAAGAGCTGTCGCAGGACAGCGTAGATTGCTTGAATTGTGGTTTGTCTTTAGAAGTAATAAAATTTAATCGTAAAAGTAAGGGTAACACCATAAGTAAAATGTTAATGTCCATGACCTTGACCTCAAGGTCACTGGGTTGGGTTGAGATGGTACAGCGTAACAAGAAGAATAGTGTCCGTGGCCTTGTCCTCAAGGTTACTGAGGTGGGTCGGGATGGTACAGCATAAAATTTCAAACCAAAATGTTACACAGACATCGTATAGATCCATCCACAAGTTCAAGAGATAAAGACTTCTATTCTAAAAACTTTAACCAAAAACTTGAACATAAAATTTCTAAGTCTGTGACCTTGACCGCAAGGTCAGGATGGTGCAGTATAAAACTTCAGACCAATATCTAACAATAGGCACTAAGTCCAGCCAATTGTTCGAGAGATGCAGACTTCTCAAAACTTTAACCAAAAACTTGAGCATTTGAGCAATGCGGGCGCCAACGCCGGGTGAGTGCAATAACTCTTCCTGTACTTTCGTACAGCCGAGCTAAAAACAAAGGTACATATCAGCTTCGCAGATCAGCGCTTTTGTTTTCACTACAGGTATAATAAATTCTTCTATGAACTAAATCCAAAATTTCCGGTTTCTAGCCATGTTATGTCGCTGCACAGTCTGTATTGAGTCAGACCTGGTCTGAAACCACAACATTGGTTTTCTCATGACGTTGATCGTATGGACATAAATTTAAGAAGTAAACATACAAAAAACGTTAAGTATTTACAGCATATGAAACCAGCACAGTGGTCCTGTAATGGCTCACTTGGTGCACCTACATTATCCTCCAGTCATTTTTGACCACTGCCCCCACCCCCGCCTACGGGGCATAGCTGGGCATACTTTTATTTATCAAAGCGCTGCTAAAAGCCCTGCCCCATGGGGAACGCCTGGTCAAAACCCAGCTCTTTGCTATGCCCCACCTACTCTCCTTACAATATCAACAAACATGTTTACTTTACTAAGATTTTAGAGTGATAGGCCGAACTGATAAGGGGCAAAACCCTATTGGGCCGAAACACATTTTCAAATTTTAAGGATATTTATACTGCAAGAGCAAACCTATATCTCCCTTTGAACAGTAACCATATAATGTATATCTCCAACACTTATTTGTTCATCTAAAGAACTAGCCACGGTTTCCGCATGACAAACATCGCTGGCTTAATTCTGAAAAGGGCGAATCCATTCTTTATTTACTTTATTTTAAAATTCTTTGACAGTTGCACTCAGCTGGTTGCACTTGATTGGTGTTTGACAGGTAATGGTTTCTTGTCATTTCGACACTTAAAAGTTTAGTTTCCTCCTGCAAAGGTGCACCCCATGTTTGGAGCTGTAGAGTATAAACAGATCGATCATAAGACAACAACACACATTCAGCAAATGGTATAGTTGTTGACTACAATAGCAGGCAGTTGGTCCAAATTTTTACAACAGACAAAGTCGGATGGGAATATCAATTTTGTTTACCAGGGGATAATCAAATTTGGTTTCTAAACAGTGGGGAAGTCCCATTTAACTGTAACATGTAACTATGATCAAGAACTGCTACATGTTTGTTATGATCAAAGGAATTACATTGATTGTGTTCTGCACAAAGACATGTACATGTATACATTCTAATTTGAAACTTCACAGCTTTGTATTAGGGAGCGCTGAGGCTCAGTGGTAGAGCATAAGAGTCTGGAGAAGAGTCCTGGGGTCGAACCCCCTAATGCCATGTATTGTCCTTGAGCAAGTCAATTTATGCTCCCAAAGTTCAGGTCAACTAGTCAGGAAGCGGTGGCTCCTTCCCAATATAATTGAAAAATTGTTGACCGGGACATAAAGCATCAACTATATAATTATTTGAGACTTCGCGCGAGAAAACTAACAATCTCTGTTTCTGACACAAACCGAACTGTATGTGCAGCCACAAAAAAATTGTTAGAGGGTTGATATTTCGGATTTAAAACGAGGAGAAATTATACTGTCTATGGATTGAAAAGAAAGGCGCTGATCAGCTGTGCAATTATTGCGCAGCTGATCAATGTTTATGTTTCCACATAAACAAATCGTTGTTTTTCTGATTCAGTGGCTCATTTTTATTTCACATAATATTCTTCCCAAATAGTGATTTTTTGGTAAGCAAAGGGCTGAATCGAATAGTACTACCTGTGCTGCCGACAAATAAAATATAAAAGTTTTTTTTTTTTTTTTTTTTTTTTTTTTTTTTTGATCAGTTTTACATCCCTTTCAAGATTATTTCAGCTCATATGAGACGGGCCAATCAGTAGGTGGGACGAAAATGGGAGAACCCCGAGAAAAACCACCTGGCACACCTGCAAGCAGAACTTGGCTGGTCTCACATGTGGTCAGAGTGGGGCTCGAACCCGCACCAGTGATTAAGAAACAGCGCTCTTAACCGCTCGGCCACGGGGGCCGCCTATAAAAAGTTACGACCTTTGGAAGCAGTAAAAACATTCAAAAGTATGAGTGTGGGCCATATTGCGCAATAATTCAGGTACTGAACCCTCATCTGTAGTGACCCTTAGCCAGTTGTACACCAAACAAGCAAAACCTGCTGTCGTCAGCATACATTGACAACAGTATAGTAAATGATACTAGCAATTTGGCTGTCAACCGATACACAATACAGCAGTCAATATAATTGACAGTATATTTTGCATGTATGGTATATGACTAACTTGGTTGACAGCACCGGTAGTGTAATTTAACTTAACCCGGTGATAATTTAGGGTGATTTGTGTCCGGATCAACACTGAATCCAATACAAGTTTGTAAAAGAGGTGAAACGTACATCAATTTTGTTGTCTTTAATTTCCACAATTTCCATGATTATTTCTGCTGTTTAACATGTTTATCAATTGACTGAATTTATATCTCAACAAAATTCACATAAAAGTAAATAAAATGAGAGCAATGACGAGGAACTGATCCCAATCATAAACAAACATTCATCCCTGAAACCCAAACGGGGAAATAACTAAACTAACAAATAGTCAATGCAAGGTACACTTAGAACATGTGGTGAACTGAGGGAGGAGCTATTTCTCTAAAGATACAGACTCAGCTACCTTAACCAAACCAATTGTTATGTGTACATGCATAATGAAATGGCATTACTGAAACAGACATGAGAATAACTTTTTACAAGAATTAATTAGTTTTTATGGCCATGAAAATTTGAACATAAACTTGGCCATTATTTTAAATGTTATCAATTTTTTTCACCATTAAATTAATTCCCTTTAATTTGCCATGAAAATAACTTTCTACAATAATTAACTAGATTTATATGGCCATGAAAGTTGAACATCAGCTGGGCCATTATTTTAAACGTCATTATTTTTTTTTTCACCATTAAATTAATTCCCTTTAATTTGCCATGAAAACAACTTTCTACAATAATTAACTAGATTTTTATGGCCATGAAAGTAGAACATCATCTGGGCCATTATTTTAAACGTCATTAATTTTTTTCACCATTAAATTAATTCCCTTTAATTTGCCATGAAAACAGCTTTCTACAATAATTAACTAGATTTTTATGGCCATGAACGTTTGAGCATCAAATGGGCCATTATTTTAAATGCCATTATTTTTTTCACCATTAAATTAATCCCCGTAAATTTGCCATGAAAACAACTTTCTTTAAGTATTAACTAGTTTTTCATGGCCATGAAAGTTTAAATATCGTCTGGGATAGTATTGTCAATTACTTTAATGGTACTCACCATTAAATTAACCCCCTTTAATGTGCCATTAAAAGAGTTCTATACAAGAATTAACTGACTTTTAATGGCCATGAAAGTTTCAACATTGCTGGGGGACAGTTTTGTTCGTTAGTTTAATGACATCTGCACATTCATCATTCTCTCAGTGGCAGCCAAAGTGATAAGATGTGTTTCTCAGAGCTCTTAATCTAAGGCCATAAATGCTTACTTAACTGAGTATTGGATAAATTAATGGATAACTGATTTTCTCATTAATGGAGAAATTTTAAATAGTGAAATATTTTTTCTTTGGCTGAAAGTGTTTTTGAAATATATTTTATTTCATATTATAAATTTAGTTGGAAATTCAAGTGTAGTTGAGTGTTTGCTGTTTATGGAATTAGGCTTTATTCTAGTGCAGTGAAATCAGTGTAATAGTGAAATAAGTTCAACTAGTGTATAGTGCTTCATTTATTCAAATCTTAGTGTTGTTTGGAATTAATAAGTATTTAGTGATTTAGTTATTCAAGTCTTAGTGTTGTTTGGAATAAATAAGTATTAAAAGTGGTTTAGTTATTCAAATCTTAGTGTTATTTGGAATTAATAAGTAGTGCTTTATATATTAAATTAGTGTTGTTTGGAATTATTAAGTGTTTCAAGCTAATTCAACTGATTCAGTTATCAAGGAATTCAGCCAAGGTTAAGATAATGGCATCAGAATCTTCAAACCAGAAGGACAATAACCTCAACCAGGACACAGGCGGGAACTCTAGAGATGATTCCTTCTCTGATCTGTCTTCATTTGAAAACAGAACAATTGGTGGGAGATTCCAGGGACATTTGTATCATGTACTGCCTGCAGCGATGAAAGTTGTCATCCAGTTTGTTCTCCCAGCTCTGTTTACGGATTTTATGGGACTTCTTGAGAAAGAATTTGACAATTCATGCACTGTGAATGACTCATTCTCAGTAACCACACACATTCAAGGGAGATCAGTGACAATAAAGGTGATTGAAGCTAAAAGGACAATTGAAGTGTCAGGACCAGGCCATAAGCTATGGAAAGATATAACCTTTAAAAGGATTGCCAACACACTGTTCACCAGATTTATCCAGAACTTTAGTGTTGACTTTCAAAGTAGTATAAACATTACAAATGTCCAACCACAGATGACCAGTACCCCCATGGTGACCAGACCTGGTACAATTACAGAGCCTGCAGTGCCACCAACTGTGACCCCCAGACTTCAAGGGACCCCCATGGAGAGGCAGATGGCTGCAATATTGGAATCTCTGGCTTACCATTCCAGAATGATTACCTCTCTGCAGGAGCAACTGTCCAACCTAACAACAGAAGTGCTTAAGTTACAACAGCAACCATCTGTGAATAAGACCATGGCCACAACTGGGAAAAACCTACCCGCTGCCAGAGAAAGGACATTTTCTGTGCTGTCAGTTGAAAGTGAACGTTCCAGCATTGACAGTGCAGACAATGATGATAGTCAAGACGAAATCAATGTCCAGACCCCCACATTACCAAGATCCAAATCTAAACCAAAGAAGTTAGCAGATAAACAAAACCAGGATAATTCTCAAAGACCGCAGAGACCGCAAAAGACAAAACCAAAGTCAAAGTCAAAGACATCAGAGCCATCCAAGGGCCCAAACACCTTAATAATTGGAGACTCAATTATTAATGGAATTAATCCTAAGGGGCTTAAGAACACTGTGCACTGCAACGGTATATCAGGAGCTACGGTAGAGACTGTACGTGAGAAGTTAGCTGTGTATGACCTGAAGAATTTTGTTGATGTAGTCATCTACGTTGGTGGAAATGACATTTCAAACGGCTCCAGTGTTGAATTTGTTGAAAGCAAATATGATGAACTTCTTCAGTACATAAAGAGTGCTAATGATGAAATCACAATTACAATCTGCACAGTTTGCCCACGTAGAGATGCCGATGTCACCAACATTAATGATATACTTAAGACACTAGGTGAAGAATACAATGCCCATGTGGTAGAAGTGGAAGATTATTTCTGTACAGATGGACATCCCGTCAAGAGATACTTCAGTAATGACCAGATTCATCTGTCACGGTCAGGAATCCGGAGATTACTTGACTGTATTGAGAAATCAACAGAGAGGATCAGCTTGGTGGACAACTACGAGTCCTGCTCCTATGGTAGATCACCTGTAAAGAACAACGACAACAGAAGAAGGAGAGACAACCGCACAGAAAGCCAGCAACAGAAAACAAGGAATCTGCGTGCATCTGGAGGACGGGATCGAAGGACAAATACAAGTTGTGTGAAATGTGGAGAAACAAACCATTCTACATTTCAGTGTAAACACAAAACCCAGATCAAATGCCATGATTGTGGATTCTTAGGTCACAAACAATCCAAGTGTCCTAATAAATAGGAAGTAGGCAATGATGCCTCATATTCTGACTCTTCAAATGTTTTTTCAGTATTACAGTCCCTATGCCCGGAATGTAATATGTGCTATTGTAACTGTAAGAACAATATTTCAGAAACAGTCTCCAGTGGAACTGAGCAAAACAGATCAGATACCAATCTCATGGGCCCTACTTGTTACAGCAGTGCATATGATAGAGACACTTTAATAGACAGTTACACTAATGATTCTGAAAGAACTGCTTACAATTTATCAACTGCTTGTAATTCTTTGCATGATGATACTTCTACTCCCTTGCAGGCCCATAACAATGTGTTAAATTTAGGTTTACGTGGTAGAGGGATGCATATAGGACATTTGAATATAAGGGGAATTCGTTCAGGAGAAAAACTGGACCAAATAAAAATAATGTTGCATTCCAATGAAAATGATATAAGCATGCTTGGTGTGAGTGAGAGTAAACTTGGTGAGAATATACCGGACAGTTTTATTCAAGTGGACAATTTTCAGGTTTTTAGAAAAGATAAAATACATGGATCTGGAGGATTACTTGTCTATGTTAGAAATGACATAACTTGTTCTAGGAGAAAAGATTTGGAGCATGAGCACTTTGAAAGTATTTGGACAGAAATGTTTCCCAAGAACAGTAAGTCTGTACTGATAGGCCACTTTTATAGAAACCCTACCTCAAGCACTGATTGGAATGATGTATTTGGTGACCAAATTGAAAAGGCAGCTGAGGAGGAAAAAGAAATATTTCTATTAGGGGACTTTAATAAAGATTTATTAAACCCACAAGTAAAAACACAATGGCTTGGTTATATAAACTCTCATGGTATGACCCAGCATGTAAATGAAGCAACTAGGGTTGTACCTCATGTCAGTTCAACCTTAATTGACCATATTTATTCAAATTATTCAGAAAATATTCATTTCGTTGATATTCCCAAGATAGGTTTGAGTGATCACTATCCTATATTCTTTACCCGTAAGGTCAATGGCCGTATTCCAAAGGCAACACACCATACCATTAAGTATCGCTCCTTCAAAAATTTTGATGAAAAAAAATTTAATGAGGATTTAAAGACCATTCCATGGGATGTCATTAAGGTTTTTGACACAGCGGATGATGCTTTAGATACTTGGTATTCTCTGTTCAGCGAAGTTCTTGACAAACATATTCCCATGAAGCAGCACCGAGTTAAAAAAGTTACTCAACCAAGCTGGCTTACCCATGAAATAATTGATGCTATTAAAACGAGGGACCATTTAAAAGCATTAGGCAACAATACTGAATTTAAACAATGGAGAAATAAGGTAGTAAAACTCATTAAAGAGTCTAAGAAGTTAAACTATGAAAAGATTATAGAAGAAGGTAGGAATCAGCCAACTACAATATGGAAAATGTTCAATGAACTAGGGGCTGGAAAGCGTAAATCCAATTCTGCAAGTTCAATTAACTCCTTAAAAGTAGGTAATTCAGATATTGATGATGCAGCAGAAATTGCAAATGCATTCAATGATTTTTTCATAAACATTGCAGACAATATCAAAGAACCCATTGAACTCTCAAATCATGAAAAACTTCAAGATTACTGTAAGGAAAGAATCCCTGAGAATGTAGTGTTTGATCTGCCCATGCTAACAGAAGATAAAGTATTAAAATATTTAAAAAATTTAGACATAAGGAAGTCTACAGGCACTGATGATATAGGGCCTAGGCTTTTAAGAATGTCATCTCCAATTATTGCTGAAAGTTTGACATACATTTGTAACTTAAGTATCAAAACAGGGTCTTTCCCTGAAAAGTGGAAAGAAGCTAAAGTTAAGCCACTGCATAAAGGAGGACCATCTAATGACCCAAACAACTTTCGGCCAATATCAATTTTACCTGTACTTTCGAAACTTTTTGAAAAACATGTCCATGAGGGTTTGATTACTTTTTTAGAAAGTTACAAACTTCTGCATGATACTCAGTCTGGCTTCAGGCGTAACCATTCTTGTGAGACTGCACTCATTCATATGGTTGAAAAATGGTTAAAAGCTTTAGACAATGGTGAATTAGTTGGTGTTATTTTCGTTGACTTTCGTAAAGCATTTGATCTAGTTGATCACAATATTTTATTGAAAAAGCTAGAAATCTACCAGTTTAGTCAGGTTACCCTTAACTGGTTCAAGTCCTACCTTTCTGAAAGAAAACAAATAGTAACATTTAAAAATGTAGATTCAGATAAGGAAACTGTTAAATGTGGTGTACCCCAAGGATCCATTTTAGGGCCTCTTTTATTTCTCTTGTTCATAAATGATCTTCCTCTGCATTTAAAGGTGATGACTGATTTATATGCAGATGACTCAACATTATATGAAATCAATAGTTCAAAGGAGGAAATTGAAAGAAAGCTCCAGTTAGCAATAAAAGATTTAGTTAGATGGTGTAAGCAAAATGGAATGATAATTAACACAGAAAAAACCAAAGTAATGCTAGTAACGACACGGCAGCGACGAACTAGAGTAAATGATGACCTAAACCTGTCACTTAATGATATTCAGTTACTGACTGTTTCCAATGAAAAAGTTCTGGGTGTTCAAATTGATAACAACCTTTCATGGGGGGAACATGTCAGGAAAGTTACCAAAAAGATGTCTACAAACATTTGGCTTTTGTCTAAAGTAAAGAATTATTTGTCTACTGAATACAGAGTGAAGTACTATAAAAGTTATATACAGCCACACCTTGATTACGCAAATATAGTCTGGAGTAGCATGTCAAAAACAAACCTGATGCAAGTAGAAAGACTCCAAAAAAGAGCATGCAGAATTATTCTTGACTATAATTGTGCCAATGTTTATCAGTCAATGAATGATTTAAAAATCATGACCATATCAGAAAGGATATTCTTTCGAAAGGCGAAATTCATGTTTAAGGTCTCTAATGGTATTACTCCAGAGTATATAAATGTAATGTTTACTAAACGACAGGACAACAGAAATGCTAATGATTCACTTGTCCTCCGTTCTGTCACCTCAGACAACTTTGTACTGCCCAAGCCAAACACAGAATTATTCAAGGGCAGTTTGGCATATTCAGGGCCAGTGATATGGAATTGTATTGACACTGCAGTAAAAAGTGCTCCTACTACCGAATCTTTTCATAATAGATGCATTAAGTGGTTGAAAGCTTGAAATATCATGTCTTTTTATTTATGTATGTATTTATATAAGTAAACAGTATTCATTCATTCATTCATTCATTCATTCATTCATTCATTCATTCAATTTTCATTCATTCATTCATTCATTCATTCATTCATTCATTCATTCATTCATTTGTATTATAATTCATACATTTTTTCTTTGTTGGCCTCTTTTAAAACATTGTTTTTGAGAGGTGTGTTTGTGTGTGTGTGTGTGTTCCATATTTAATTTCACATTCAATTGTTAATTTGTATCTGTTTGTATATATTTGAGGGCCGCAAGGGAGATTAGTTTTGTACTAATTGTGTTACCCTCTTGAAATAAAGACTTTATTATTATTATTATTATTATTATTACATTAATGTCATGCTATTTTAATGGTGTAGCAAAATCCCATTAAAAATAATTAAACAAGGATTAATGGCAAAAATTAATGGGTTTAGTCACTTTAATGTCATTTCAATGGAAAATTAATGCCTTTTTAATGGCAAATGAATACAGTAGTGCGGTGAGATAACAAGGGTGAGATAAGAATTTCTCACATGGGGCATGGAATTCTCACTTGGAATTTCTCACATGTAGGATTTCTCTATCTGGTGTGCAAGAACGCTTTATCCTAATCTATTATGGCATTGAAAGGCTATGATTTTTCAAGAGCAGGGTTATGCAAATAGCAGAAAAGAGTCACATGATTGTTAATATTTATTGCACAATGATGTAAATTTCACGTTTTTGAATTGCTCTTGCTTCTGCAGTGGGAAAAAGTGCTGCGTCGTGTTGCAGCAACTGGTGGCATTTAAATATTTGATCTGATCGCATGAATGGTGTACCAGTTGATTAAAACGTTTTTGTGACAAAATAAGAGCGTGTCATTCGCCTTAGTTATAATCGTAAAATAATTACAGGTTTTGCGATTTGATTTTGTTATTCTTGTTTAGAAAGATTGCTGACTCTTTTTGAAAAATGAGATTTTGTATTGACTGGAGCTAATGGTTTAAATGCTCAACAATAAACCAGCGATTTAAATGACAGTGTTTCAGCTTTTAAAAAAGTTTAAAATTAATGCATAGCTATGACTTGTCTCAGCACAGGGTTAAATGACAATAGACGAGAGATTACAGGTTTATCAATGTCGACAGAGCTGTCGCTAGTCGGTAATTGTCTCCGCTTGAGCATTTGGAAGCTCTTTAATCGGATTCGGAGCCTGTTGAAATTAAGAAAGAAAACAGCTTTATCAAGTTTGCTTGTTCTGCTATTAGATTATAATAGATCGCAGCAGTCGTTTTTCGGAATTTTAAAGTCGGTGTTGCTAGCCTTTAAATGTGGGACAGATTGATTTTCTCGATTAATGAGTGCCTCATGCATATGAAAAGAGTCTTAATTAACTTCTGCATTTGCATTTTATTGAGTTCATTGGAGCTGTGAATAATCATCACACAAAAATCCTCGCACAATTTTATTTGCACTGACAGTCTATCAGAGCCGCATTGTGAGATGCAATGGAAAAAATAGGTCTACAGATCAGCTTTCACACCGCTACACCAGATTTCTTTAAGATGGGATGTTCAGTATAAGACTAATCTTCCATGAGGGCCTCAATAACATATTGATAAATGAGCTGTTGCGTGACAAAACCAACAATTTGGGTTTCCGACCAGGTTCGACACAAACTGGCCTGTACAGTCTCAGAAGCAGGCTAGAACCTTGAAATTTAGGATTTAAGAAGAAGAGGGAATGTACTATCCGTATACCGAAAACAAAGGCGCTGATCAGCTTCGCAGGTACTGCGAAGCTGATCTGCGTCTTTGTTTTCGCATATGCAGATTGTTGGTTTCTCATGCTGCGGCTCAAATGGTTTCTTGAACTCTAACAAAAACTGTTGTTATTATAGATGAAGCCTATTGGTCACCCAGAAGACAACCACAGTGACACGTCGAGAGAGACTGTGACTAGTGATAGTGGGAGAGGAGGCAGCGAGGATGACCTGCCAGTGTCGCATAATAACAGCAATGGTAATGACTCTTTCAGCTTCATTACAAAAACTTGCCCATGCAATATACAGTGAGTTCTAATTTGTAATAACTGAAAATTTTCAGCAGAAAATTTTGGATATTTTTGCTCAAAACATAGATTGTGGGTACACGTTAGAATGGCGAGGCGGTTCTAATGAGTACCCACAATCTTTGTTTTGGAGCAAAAATAAGAAAAATAGGTATATCCCTGCATACCCTAGTTTTGCTATATAAAAGTGGGGTATAAGGGGGTTTATATAACACGGACATGTTTTCCTGATGGTATTTTAAGCAAAGTACATGTACACAATTATGATATTGCTTTAATCTAATTAAGTTTAAAAGTTCGTCTAAAATATTTGAGGAAACTAAGAACAAACCAGAAAAGGCAACAGAATATACACTAGGTACTGGTAAACTGTTGTTAAGTTAGTTGCAGCTGAAGTTTATATCCCATTACGAAAACTTGCCCATGCAAGATATAGAGAATTTTTTCAGTAGCAAAAATTGAAAATTTCATCAGAATTTTTTTTATATATTTTTCTTATTTTTGCTAAAAACATAGATTGTGGGTACACGTTAGAACCGCCTCGCCGAGGCGGTTCTAACGAGTACCCACAATCTATGTTTGGGAGCAAAAATAAGAAAAATAGGTATACCCCTGCGTACCCCAGTTTCGCTATATAAAAGTGGGGTTCAAGTGGGTATATATTACACAGACATGTTATCCTGATGATTAAGATTTTGCTTCTCAGAGGAAGATTTCATGCATACCCCACTTAAGGATGTTCGCTGCCAATGAAAAAGTATTCAAACTTTTTTTCTAACCACTCTTTTTTGATTCCAAAATACAACACAAGGCATTTGAAAATAAAATAAGTATAGGATAGTGTGCATTTTTTCAAGCTACAGGCTTCTGAATGAGACCTCTGACAACCATGTTTTAAATTTGGTAAAATTAATTTAATTTTTAATTCTTTGAAACAAACCTACAAAAATACACCTATGATGCTTTCAAAAGTCATAATATTTACGTAATGCAGACTATTTTGGACCAAAAGCATAGAAAAATCTGCAACTTGAAGTGGATGACAAAATTGTATGAGTCGTTTTCCAACCCTACCCCCATACTTGAAAAGTCGGAAAAAATCAATATTTTGAAATGTGTCAAACCCATATTTGTAGATTCAAACTTTTTCTTGTATTTTCACACAACATAGAACTTGGTAATATTGTTCGAATAAAAGAAAGAAATATATAGGGTAGTGTGCATATAAGAGAGATCCAACAACTTGAAAATCACCATTTTAAGACTTTTTTCGGCTGTTTTGTTTCTTAAAGCCTATTTCATAAAACCACTCAAAATTTTAAAATTAGCACACCAAAGACGTGCTTAGAAGACCGTGTACACATAAACTGCTGCAAATATAAACATTGAACTAGTGGAATTAATTTGAAGACGTGTAATATCCAAGTTAAATCTACCCTACCCTCTAAATTTTACTGACAACTAAAATTTTCCGAAATGTTGCAGAAAATGGGTGAAAAAATGAAGTTCCTTAGACTGACAATTTTCATGGCTCATTCAATGCATATCATCAATATGTATCCAAATATAAAATATTAGGAAAATATCTGCAACCGTTTACGAGATATTCAACAAAAGAAAAACCGAAAGTTCCGAAATGTCAAATGTTAGCAGCGAACATCGATATCCTTAAGGGTAGACTGATGTTGTTGTGGGTTTTTAAAATCTTTTTCAATAAGAAATAAATTTGTACTTTACCATAAAAGTTCTCATTCTTTTCTCATTTCAGAAGAGAAGGATCCACATCTCCTAGGGAAAAATAATTCTCACATTCTCCGCACAAACATGCCAAACAAACACAGGCGGGGTATCTCCCCCGACAGAACTCACTCACTAGCCATAGACGATAGAATTCCAATAAGGCCTGATAGACCTTTGACAAAAGTAAACAGTGAAAAGCCAAAATTCACCATCAGAAAGCCATATATAGATCGCGAAGTCAGAGACAAAAAAGCACACTCAGAAACTTGGGTCCCATCTTATGTTTGAAAAAAAAAAATGGCATAATTTTTATAATTTTCTATGCAAGGCCTTAAAATCTGTGATATTTCGTCATCCTGATATTTATTTTCACAAATTTGTGCTGCTTTACTTTTTCGTGCCAGTATACACAGTGTCATACCAAGGCTGTTCAAAATGGAGTTGGTCGAAACAGTTTTGAGTCGAAGTTTAAAAAGTGCTTGCTGTAAATATTCATTACCCGCATGAAAAAAACATTCCTGTAACCATAGTAACCATATACTGGACAAGAATCGTAATTCACCAGAATGATAGTAGTAGCATGTCAGCTGAGGAGACGGAGCGTCAGAGCTGTGGTGGTCCGAGACCAGATCAAGACAGTAGAGATGGTGTGGACAAGCTAGTCTGGCAGCTTGAAAAGGAGAACGTTATGGTAGGTATAGATGAGGCATTCCAAGAAATGTAAAGATCATAAGCCTTCCAGATATTCAGGAGACCCTCCATGGTTTTGCAGAAAACTTACCTTTCAGAATAAATTTTGTGAAGAGAGAGCAAAAACCATTTGCAGCACAATTAGTCTTGATTGATAATAATTGATATGAGCCACGTCTTGAGAAAATCAACATTTTGCATATTTGAACTTTTAGGCACAGATCAGCTCACAGTAACTGTAAAGCTGATCAGCGCCTTTGTTTTCGCTACACAGATAGTACAATTCTCCTTCTACATATATCCAAAATTTCAAGTATCTAGCATTCTTCTGTGCTCGTACAGCTCGGTTTGTGTCGGACCTGGTCGGAAACCACATTATTTGTTTCCTTATGACGTGGCTTGTATTGATATGTTTTGAGCTTTAAAGTTTATTGACCTGGCTTCTCATATAGTCAGAGGGCTGGGGAGCTGGAGTAAAAATCTTTTCAACCCGTCTGGTAGAAAAATTTCTTTGGTACCAGGCAAAAGTATACCTATATAGAAGTCAAATAAGGGTGGATGCCAGAAACAAAAGTGGTGCAGATTTTTTTCAGACGCCATTTTGTTACCCCACCCACTAAAAATACAATTATTTCACATTATCGAGAGTAATAAGGCTTATCTTGCACCTCCAACACCCAAATGCTACTTCTCATGGTTGTCAGTTTATTTCTTGAGACTCCCGAATTGCAATCAAAGTTTGTGTCTTAAATAAACTCAATATAGATAAATAAAATAACGGTTTCTAGGGCAATCCATTATGTGTTTCTCTAAATTGGTAGTGAATTGGTAGTGTGGCTACATAGCTCGTCATATTTCTGCTGCTTCTTTCCCTAGACCACCAAACTGGGTCTTATTTGAGAACCTAAACATGTACCACATCATGCAATTAAACAAATTTGCATATTCATTTTTATTTAATATAAGGACATTAAAATGTCAGAAAAATCATAAAATAAAAACAATGAATAAATAAAGGCCTGAACCATTGTGCAAAATTGATTTATGTACAAATACCATTTAACAAACTTTCTACTGAACATTATGCATCTTTTGACAATATCTAATTTGTATATGCATGAATATTAATAAAACAATCTAAAGAATTCAGAGAAAAATCATGAAAATCCAAGGTAATGTACCTACATGTATTTTATCACTGTATCTGGGTTGTAAATTGACCAAAATGTGCTAAAAGTGTCAATTAAATGCCAGTATAATAGATTTAAATATAATCATGTACTCTTATATATACTGACGATTTGTATGATCATAAATATTAATGAAAAGTGTAGGTTATGTAGGAAATTGACCGATAAATTCAAAAAATTATACCGTACATAGAAAATGGCCTTATCTAAGCAACATATTGCAACATAATCCTGAAATTATTGGTATAAGATGATTGCTAAGACTGCATCATAGCCCAATGGTTTGATGTATTTTTTACTTATTTATTTATACAATATTTAAAGAGGTCTACACTTTTAGCTGATACGCCATTCTACCAATTGGCCCTCTATAACAAAGTAAAACAATTAACATATCATACAATAATATACAAATTAACATTATGTCAATGAAGTGCATTAAGATTTAAAATGATCAAAATCTCTAAAACTGTTTGCATTTTGATATCTCTTTAAACATTAACACTGTTGATTTCTGTAGAGGATGCAATAAAACATGGCAAGTGAATTAAGAACTTAAAAGCTCCATAATAAAATGCATGTAATAGTGTTTTTAACATTTTAAAGTTTATCATTTTTAAAACATGATTTTAAATTAAAACGTCTTAAACTTTGAGTATAGTTGCATATAGATATACAGGACAGATGTATGAAAATATAAGTAATAATTGTTGGATATTATCAAATATAGTTTCTGAGGTAACTCTTGAACTCATTTAAGAAGCCTGCTGTTCTCAAATTAAGTGGTAACAAGTTCCATAGTTTTGAAGTAGAATAAGAAAATGAGCGATCAAATAGCGCAGACCGTGGCCTAGGGATTGACAAAAGGCTATTTTCGGACAATCTTAAGCACCGTGAATGTGTTTGTGAAATCGGTTTTAACAAGCTGGTTATGTATGTTGGTGTCAAATTATTAAGCGCTTTATATGCTAATATCGCTTTGTTATACATTAACCGTTTAGGTATTGATTGCCAACTTAACTGGCCGAACATATCTAGAGATGGTGTCATAAAGTTGGCTTTTAAAATAATACGTGCTGCTCGTTTTTGAAGCTTAGAAAGACGTTCAATATTAGGACCGGATGTTGTGCCCCACGTATTACTACCGTAGTCTATAAGAGGCAGGATATAAGCCTGATAAAATATCTTTTGTACATCTTGTGGTACGTATTCTGATATGTGTTTAAGCAGCGATATTTTGGATGACAAAATCGAACATAGATAATCTATTTGCGGTGTCCAAGAGAGGTTTTCATTTATGATTATTCCTAGATGAAAACCTCTCTTGGTTCAATTTTTAATCCCATGAATTTAAATGAAAACTTCCAATATCTGCGAAACATTGTGCCAAAAATATTGGGACGAACCTACAAAATCACTTGCATCTCAGATGCCAATTGTCATAGAGTGCTGGCAATGGTATTAAATAAATACAGTGCAATTTAATATAGACATGCAGTGTAAAATTTAAT
Source organism: Rugalucina vietnamica (assembly GCA_964017185.1). NCBI lineage: Eukaryota > Metazoa > Mollusca > Bivalvia > Lucinida > Lucinidae > Rugalucina > Rugalucina vietnamica. The sequence continues at coordinate 83,671,206 of OZ024869.1, read as the reverse complement.
TTATCTGATTTTGTTTTCATAAATATTAATGAAAATTGTAGATACTGTTGGGAAATGATGGACAAAATGGCGTTATCTACCCAGAAAATGACCTAAATCGTTGTAGCAAATTCCCTTAGATCGTTGAATTTTGTATAAAATGATTGCTAAGACATTGAACTATAGACTTGTGGTCTGATTTATAAATAAAAGGATTTTAATATTCGAATCTTATTGAAAACATCCGATATCAGTGCAAAAAAACTCAACAATATGGAAACGTACCTACAAAACCACTTGCATCTTGGCTAGGAATGGGTCTAGATTGCTAGAAGTGGAATCACATAATTACTAGGACAATATTCAAAGGCTATGCAGTCTTCCGATGGATAAATAATCTGATGTTTTGTTTCATAAGTATAAAGAGGAACTTTTGAAAATTAAGAACATTGGTAGAAATTTGAGGGAGATATACATTCCAAACAACTTTATCCCAGCTTCAAATATCCCCAAAGTGCAGCAAATGGTATCAAAAAATGGCTAGGACAACTTATTATTGTAAAGCTGTCCAATTTATTATCATATGAGTTTTAAGTTGCCGAGTAGTTACAAAAACTTTCGAAAAATTGGGGAAATGTCAGGAAATATCAAGGGGCTGCGCCTACAAATTCACGTCAATCTTCGCTACATATATAGTTCAAGAGTGCTGAAAAATACATCAAATGGCTGCCATGAAATAGTTTGATTTACATGAGGTCAGGTATACATTTAGGATAGGAGTTGGCAGACATGATTCAAAGACTTTGTTGGTATTTCTCCATACGTTTATGTTTCACCTGTTCATTATTCCTTACATTTTTAAAGTCTTCCTTTATATTCATGAAACTCAAGCATGTATGCTTTGTATATCAGACCGTCATCATGTGATAGTAGTTCCATGTCCTGGCAATCATTTTATATCATTTTCTGAGCCCTGTAGCTACAAGCATGCAAAAAGAAAGTGATTTTTAGGCATAACACCTTGATTTTTTTTTCATTTTTCATAAAACATACAACCATACAATCATTTGATATCACTTTAATCGCTCTAGGGCTATTGGCAACAACGAAACAAGTGTTTTGGTAGATAGTCCACACTTTTTTCATTTACTCATACATACAGACTTTTCATTAATATTAATGAACATTAACTAAATGAGACTGATGTCAGATAATAGCTCTATAGCAAATAATCCTAGCTATCATTAATTTTAATATCATCTTAAGTATTATTTGCTGACCTTCCTATTACTTTCTAAGAATACCATCAACATTTGTCCATATTTTTCCAATTCCAACAGTTGTCCAAAATATTCATGAAACACATACCAGATTCTTGAAATATCAGCCTACATTACAATAGTAAATTGCATTCCAATTTACTTGATAACATTTTGAGAACTGTATATCAGTTAACAGCCCATAAAAGAGGTTTAACACCTCACATTTTCCATGATTTTTCGCCATTTTCGTAAATATTTACTAATATTCATGAATATGCAAATAAGATAATTGTCATATATGTTCCTGATACAAGACAATTTACATCATTATTTCCTTATACCATTTTAATGACAAAATGTTGATTGCCTTCCCATAAACAAGAGGAATACCACCTCACAATTTCCATGCCTTTTTCTTTCGCCAACTTTTAAGGTTTCTATTCATGAATATTATGAATGTGCAAATGAGATAACTGTCATATATGTTCATGATACTAGAAAATATGCCAAGTGGTATCAACAGTGGAAAAGCACCATGCCAAACAATGATGGTTTGGACCTTTTGTAGCTATTTACCGGTTTAATGACTTTCTGTAATGCTTAATGCATTTAATCTTCATGATTATGCAAATTAGATTATTTGCAAAACATGCCAGTAAATGATAGAGCTACAATTAAGTGTAGTCTCATATATATATGAGATCAAGTTTAGAAGTCTAGCATACACCAAAGCTACATATATGTAGCGATATACCAGCATATATCAATGTTTCTCCTACTTAAAACTTTTGCATATTGTTTAAACTTGTCATTAATATTCATAGTTATGCAAATGAGGTGATGTTTATATGTCAATTGGAGAAAGAAGCTGTCAGTACCATTAATTATGTGATATAGATATGCCATAATAATGGTAAGTGGCTGAAATTAGTTTACCTGTGGTGTTTTATTGTTATCTCCACGTTTTAATATCTGTTTTATGATTTTTAACTTTTCATGATGATTAAAATTAATATTCAGGAACATGCAAATTAAATGTTTTGCATATATTACCCTAGGAAGTCAGGCCAATGTTTTAGCTGTAATTTGGTATATAGTTCAATGTTCTAAGTTAAGTGGCAGCTGAGTTATGACTGATTTTGTAGGGGTACCCCCATTTATCAGGGTCGCGTTAGCGAATATAGTGTTGGTGTGTTTGTTAGCTCGTAAAAAAAAATCTGCACCACTTTCAGATCTGGCATCCATGCTTAAAGTGCCTCTTATGGACTATACTAACCCACTGTACCACTGGGATTTTTCTACCAGATGGGTTGAAAAAAAATCTGAAATAGGGCTCTTTTTTTACTTGGCCCTTTGCCTAATAGAATTTCATGCCTTTTACCAGAAGACAAGACAATTAATCTAGAAAATATTTTAATATTTCTCAGTAAAATTGTGTTGTGGGTACTCATCAGAATCATCTCACAGAGACCATTCTTATGGGTACCCACTGCACATGACTTTATGGAGAACTAACAAATATCAATCCTCTGTTCTTTTCTGATCTATCCTCAAATATTTTCATGCAAAAGTTGTCATTTCCATTTTTTTCTGACAAGAAGAAGAAAGGCAATGGGAATTAAACTAATTGCTAGACTTTATGGTGTAAGCAAAGATATAAAACTAATGGAGTTTATGCCAAGACCTCTATGAGCTGTGAATACAATGTTGATTCCACTTCGGGAAGAATTTTCACTGTAATATGACAGCAGCATGCAAATAATGAATCAAATATCTCTGGGAAGAGCAAAAAGGGAACATATCGCTCTGTCGGTCTTTTCAATTTTCTGTTTGCCTTATTGATTAGCAGACATATTTGGACAGACTTATAATTGTTCAAAGCTGAGCAATCTGATCACAGTCTTCATTATTTGCATTTCATTCTTATTCTATTATTTGAGCCTTTGCATGAGAAAAAAAAACGCAATTTGAATTTCAGAACTGGTCTGACACAAACAGCTGTACATGCATGCACAGATCTGAAGATGGCTAGAGGCTGGAAAAACTCTGATTTAGAAAGTAGTGGAACTGTACTATCTGTGTAGCGAAAACAAACACGCCCGGTAAAGTGCAAATTGACCACCGCCGGTGGTCAACGTAAAAAAAGTTGATATACATCCGGTGGTCGTTTTGAGCGTTTCCTGTTATTAGTTTTCACGAGTTTGGTGGATGTGGAAGGTAAGATATTTTTTTATCAAAAACGTATTATAAAAATCAAAGAATGTCAGGCTATCAGTTTTTTGCCGTTGAATGTCTAGCCGAAGTGGTAGTTGAAAAAAATAAACCGTTTTACTGCAATCCTTTCCGGCCCGTTTGATCGGTAGTGAAAACGAAAGTAGAATCTGGTCAAACACAGGTTAAAATGCCCTGATCTTGCCTTTGCAAGCTTTCTGTAACCAATGGTTGTTGCAGTTAGTTAAATTGACACTAAATTAGCTTTTCAGACATAATTTTAAAATATTTCAAGCTTTCCTTTCAACACTTAGATCGATTTTGTACCGGCGGTCAACTTGAAGTTGCGGTGGTCGTATTGATCAATGGGGATTACAATGTAAATTTTCATCGTGAGAGAAAGCCAGAAAAAATGCAACTTGATGTCGTTTTCTGTTAGGGGGCACGGCAACATTAATGGAGATGCATTCTAGACACAACCAAATCCAAATCAATGCCGTCGGTGTCCTCATAGTTCAATTTCGTTTGTCCATTAACCATTCAGTCGCATAGTTTAGCAATATCGGATGTATTTATTACTAATTTTTGGTAACCCCAACAATAGAAATACTACCTCATGCAAGATGCATTGAATTTATGTACACAATTCGCATTGACTCGAAGAAAACCCACTAGAATAACAGTGTGGTCAATTTGCAAACTAGGTGGTCAATTTGACCTTAAAATGAGCAATTTTGAAATGATTTACTGACCAATTTAAAAAACATTGAAGGACATGCCTGCTGTTTAATGTTGAGCAGGCTCAGTCTTGCAGATTCGACAATTATAGGAGTAACACTAAGCAAAGCGTTCATTGTGCGTATGAAATCTATCTCCTGTTTTGCAATATCAATTCTTTGAATATGTAAAGGTGAATAATCACGTGGTTTATATCAATTTCAGACGAAATGTTTAGAAACATTGGTCATGATAAGATTGTCAATGCTAGATGAATTGGTGTGTAAAAATACACATGCATGTACCTCTTCATCACATTGTCACGAGCAGTTGGAATAATAGATTCATAATGTTTCTGGATTTTGCCAGCAGTCGATTGGCTCGCTGATTAAACCCAAACGCTAGTTCAAACGAGTCGAGATCACGTGATTGTCCACTGCAAAGTGTAGAATGAATGCATGTATTAATGCTGAAGAATAACTGGCCTTGTCAGTTCTAGTTGCGCCTACTGACCTTATGTTTTCTTTTATACGTTTCCAGGTGGGTCAATTTAAAGGGAAACGAACCGAGCGTCGTTACCTGACGAACAAAAAACCATATCTCTGGCGTGGACAGGAAATCCAAGACGTTGCCCAGAGTCTCTGTTCAAATCGCCATCTAAGAAAAAGCCAAAATACAGTTCATCACCCTATAGAGCTATTGATTCATCACCACAAAAGACAATTTGTTCTAAAATCTATACACCGAAAGGAAAGTTCGGATTTCCTAAGAAGAAAAACATAAAACTAGGGACTAAATCAAAAGTATTAAGGCCTGTCGATAAGACAACTGTAATGAGCTCGAAAAGCAAGAGTTATCATTATTAGGTTCTTGTAAAATTTGTATTGTTTAATATAGATTACACATATTATGAAGAAAATCATATGGTTGAAGAAATGTTCATATCCCATCAATAGAAGAAGTAAGAAGAATGGAAAATGAAAATGCATCGAAATTGCTTGTTTTGTTCTTTTTTTATTTAAAAATTATTAATAGTTGAACAGATGTTTTAAATTCTCTAACTAGAATGCCTCATCTGACACATATCCAGCCGGTATTGAAAGGGAAATAATAACTTTTTACATTCAAGTTGAAGCTTTTAAAAATGTTTCTATAGCATACTAATTGTCGGGACAATATGATCGTGGTGTACGACAAGTGGTGGTTTGGTCCTTATATCGCATCTAATATTTATTAGAATTTAATAATTTTGGTAAAAAGGTACAAGTAGGCAAAGATCAGGAAAAGGCGCAATCAGAAAAAGATTCCCACTCCAAAAACCGAGGTGGGAAAAAAACAAACTAACAATCAGGTACTTATACCATGAAACAATCGTAAGCCGAATGGGCAGCTATTTTCCCAATAGGTGGCCACTCAGTTACCTTAACTTAACTAAAAATATGAAAACATACATAAGGCGCCAACAGCACAAAAAATTTTTAAACACCAAGACATAAAACAAAAAGAACCACCACAGAAGTATCGACTTGGAACGATCAGTAACACAAAGTTACTGGCGGGCTTAAACCGGTTTTACATGGCCATAACCTCACCCTCAGCTTCTGCAGTGGTTCATAACATTTAGTTAGTTCTTCGGTCCTCGTGGTGAATCTCTAACTAGTCAATGAATCATCAAGAACAAACAAATAAATCATGATAAACATCCTGATGAATCAAAAACCAGGACTCACAGACTGAGTAAGCTGCCCGACGATGGAGATCCCTGGGCGCCGAATAACCTACTAACTCCGGAGCAAAAGAAAAACACCAGTTGGACCCCGGTGAGCCAAGCAACAGACAAGAAGCTCCGGCCCCAACCAACTAAAATGAATAGCTTTATGTCGGGGCCATCATAGAGTCTGACGCCCGACCCACCGGCGTGCAATTAAAGAAGGCAGCATAGTTATCAACAATGATTGGGTTAAAAACTAAGCATGCAGACTGTCGCATAACATTCAAGTTATAACCTATACGTTTGTAACGTGTTATGATTTTTCTGAACTGAAAAGAAAAATCATTAATTCCTTTAAGTTTCTTAAATTTGTAAACCAAGTCACCATAAAATTCAGGTTCCGAAAGGCCCTCACTTAAAAGCGTCTTTAACCCAACATTATATTTGGAAATCAATTCATAGTGTCTACGATAAAATTTAGAAAATGTTTTTCGAAGTTTATGATACCGATAGCCCTGTTGGAGAAGTTTTGCCGTTAAACATTTATTTCGAGCGTTGAAGTCTGTAACATGATTGCAGACTCTAGCAAACCTAATAAGTTGCGAAATGTATACACCATAAGAAGCACGACGAGGAACGTCACCATCCAAAAAAGGAAAATTTACTATATCAAAATCAAAGTCATCGCGCTTATCATAAATTTTAGAAGAAACAAATCCATTTGCAACAGAAAGATGTAGATCTAAAAAGGGGGCTTCAGTATCTGAGATATTGGCTTTGTTCAACTGAAGTTCAGGTGGATAAATTTGATTGACCATACCTTCAAAATAAGGGTTGTCAATGTTCAATAGGTCATCGAGGTACCTAGATGTGGAATTAAAAGCCTCGATAACATCAGCTTGATTATCATGGTTAAGAGAATCCATGAAATCTCTTTCGTAGCAGTATAAAAATAAATCAGCTACGAGAGGTGCGCAATTTGTACCCATCTTCACATTGGCAATTTCCGAATCTAAACATCCATATATAACCAGCTTTAAAAAATATTTTTGAAAAAAATTTTATGAGGTTGCCGGGATATGCACCTTTGTGAGGGGTGGGTGTGGGAAAATGCTTATAGCAGCTTAAAAAGCGTGGAAACAGCTATCAATTTATGCATTATCTTATTTGATAATCATTACCATGTTTAAAAATCAGTTTTTTGTTATTCTAAGTATATTCTCGGAGATGTACTGGACAAATATGTTCAAAAATTTAATAAAAATATCAGTTTCTGCAAAAAAAAATGTATTTTGCCCTAGAATGCATATACATGTATTCATTTTTACCTTTCAATTTTGTTATTTGCCGCTTAGCTTGTGAATACATTTACAGTTTAAAACACATTCCGTTTACATATTTTAGATCTATTCCGTGAAGAATAAAATTGAAAATATTTCAAAAAGTATATTTTTCTCAATTTTGAAGTCCGTAACTTTTTAAAAAGCATGGATACCCCCACAAATATTTTGCTGTTTGAGTAGCATTCCACCTATATTTAAACCTGTCTAAAAATTATAGATTTATTTATCAACAAAAATTGGTATCGAGCCACCTTAAGTCCGTACATGTATACTAGCACCCCAAAGAAATCAAAACGAAGTTTGATTTTATGATAGACCATAGCTATGCAAAAGCACAAGCTAATACAGAATCTATTGGCACCAGCAATTCACAAGCTGTTGTTCCCGGAGAACTTCTGATATATTTGATATAAACCACGTGATTATTCACCTTTACATATTCAAAGAATTGATATTGTAAATCAGGAGATAGATTTCATACAAACAACACAATGAACGCTTTGCTTAGTGTTACTCCTATAATTGTCGAATCTGCCAGACTGAGCCTGCTCAACATTAAACAGCAGGGATGTCCTTCAATACTTTCCAAATTGGACAGTAAATCATTTCAAAATTGCTCATTTTTAAGGTCAAATTGACCACCTAGTTTGCAAATTGACCACACTGTTATTCTAGTGGGTTTTCTGCGAGTCAATGCGAATTATGTACATAAATTCAATGCATCTTGCATGAGGTAGTATTTGTATTGTTGGGGTTACCAAAAATTAGTAATAAATACATCCGATATTGCTAAACTATGTGACTGAATGGCTAATGGACAAACAAAATTGAATTATGAGGACACCGACGGCATTGATTTGAATTTGGTTGTGTCTAGAATGCATCTCCATTAATGTTGCCGTGCCCCCTAACAGAAAACGACATCAAGTTGTATTTTTTCTGGCTTTCTCTCACGATGAAAATTTACATTGTAATTCCGATTGATCAATACGACCACCGCAACTTCAAGTTGACCGCCGGTACAAAATCGATCTAAGTGTTGAAAGGAAAGCTTGAAATATTTTAAAATTATGTCTGAAAAGCTAATTTAGTGTCAATTTAACTAACTGCAACGACCATTGGGTACAGAAAGCTTGCAAATGCACGATCAGGGCATTTTAACCTGTGTTTGACCAGATTCTACTTTCGTTTTCACTACCGATCAAACGGGCCGGAAAGGATTGCAGTAAAACTGTTTATTTTTTTCAACTACCACTTCGGCTAGACATTAAATGGCAAAAAACTGATAGCCTGACATTCTTTGATTTTTATAATACGTTTTTGATCAAAAAATATCTTACCTTCCACATCCACCAAACTCGCGAAAACTAATAACAGGAAACGCTCAAAACGACCACCGGATGTATATCAACTTTTTTAGCTCAATTGAGCCGTCAGGCTCACAAGGTGAGCTTATAGTATACCCATGCTCCGTCGTCCGTCCGTCGTCCGTCCGTCGTCCGTCGTCCACCATTTTCAAAGATCTTCTCCTCTGAAACCGCTTGGCCAATCAAAGCCAAATTTTACATGAAGCATCTATGGGAAGGGGGAACCAATGTGTATATAAATAATCCAGGTCACATGACCAAGATGGCCGCCATGCCCATATATGGTAAAAACCCTTCAAAAATCTTCTTCTCCGGAACCACTGGACCGATTTCAACCAAACTTGGCATGAAGCATTAATGGCTCAAGCACTACAATGTGTATATAAATCATGACCCTATGATGACCTTGACCTATTTTACGGCAAGGTCAACATAGGTCGTGAATGCATTTGAATGGGAAAAATTGTTAAATTGTCATTTAAAGGAAAAATCTTGCAGAAAATGAGCAGCAGGACTGAATATTAATGATTCTGAAAAAAATTGGGCACCAGGGGCTCATCCGCCCCCACCCTGGGGCAATATACATGTATATCTCCATAATATTCAAACATCTTCTCCTCTGAAACCGCTTGGCCAATCAAAGCGAAATTTTATGTGAAGCATCAATAGGAAGGGGTAACAAATATGTATATAAAAAATCCAGGTCACATGACCAAGATGGCCGCCATGCCCATGTATGGTAAAAACCGTTAAAAAATCTTCTTCTCCAGAACCGGTTGACCGATTTCAACAAAACTTGGCACTAAGCATTGATGGCTCAAGCACTACAATGTGTATATAAATCATGACCCTGTGATGACCTTGACCTATTTTACGGGAAGGTCAACATAGGTCACCAATGCATTTGAATGGGGAAAACTTTTAAAATGTCATTTAAAGTGAAAGTCTTGCAGGAAATGGGCAGTAGGACTGGATATTAATGATTCTGAAAAAAATTGGACCCCAGGGGCTCATGTGCCCCCACCCTGGGGCAATAATCATGTATATTTCCATAATATTCAAATGTCTTCTCCTCTGAAACCGCTTGGCCAAACAAAGCCAAATTTTAAGTGAAGCATCTATAGAATGGGGGAATCAATGTGTATATAAATAATCTAGGTCACATGACCAAGATGGCCGCCATGCCCATATATGGTAAAAACCCATCAAAAATCATCTTCTCTGAAACCAATAGACTGATTTCAAGGAAACTTGGCGTGAGGCATCGATGGCTAAAGTACTCCAATGTATATATAAATCATGACCCTGTGATGACCTTGACCAAGTTTATGGCAAGGTCAACATGGGTTGCCTGTGCATCTGAATTGGGAAAACTGTTAAAATGTCATTTGAAGGAAAAAGCCAACAGGAAATTGGCAAATGGACAGAATATTGAAGATTCTGAAAAAAGAAAATGGCCCAAGGGCTTACCTGCCCCTGCACTGGAGTTAAATACCATAATATTCAAACATGTTTATTGGTATATGCAGCTGATCTCAGGTGAGCGTTTACAGGACCATTGGTCCTCTGGTTTACGTTGACCACCGGCGGTGGTCAATTTGCACTTTACCGGGCGTGACAAAGGTGCAGGTCAGCTGTGCAGTTACTGCACAGCTGATCTGCGCCTTTGTTTTCGCCAATGCATCTTGTTGGTTTTCTTATCGGGCGGCTCATTTGTATGTCATTTGGTCAGATTGTTGAGAAAAATTACATCAAATTATAGTGGTGTCTGAAAAATGAAGGAAAACTATTTTTTTTGTTGTATGTATAGCACACAGTTGGTTCGTTTGCTATTTGCTCTGTGTCTCAAAATATAGTAGAATGTATTTTGATGACACAAATTGTCTTCATTATTTGTCTGGTGGAGGCACTTTATTCTCTGGAATTCTGAAATCTCTGATTGAGTGGGAAATCATAATGACTTTATGTGACCCTCTATTAACCTTCTAACTAATGCAATGTATCATTATTGCCATATGCTGAAATCATTATTTCAGAGAAAAATATTCTCTTATTGTCTAGGAGATATAATCATTATGAGAGATTTGATAGATGCTTATTTTTGCCCAGAAATTCCAATTCACAAAGAATGATAAGTGAGTCTTTGCATGATAAAACCAACAGTCTGGGTTTCCCACAAGGTCAGACACAAACCAGCCTGTACAGTCACAGAAGAAGGCTAGCAGCTTCAGATTTTTGATCTAAGAGGAAGAGGGATTGTAATATCTGTGAAGCAAAACAATGGCACTGAACAGCTTCACGGTTAACGCGAAGCTGGTCTGCGACTTTCTTTTCACCTATGCAAAATGTTTGTTTTCTCATGTGGCAGCTCAAGTTCAAAGGAGATCTTCCTTGCCTTGTCCCACATTGAATTGGAAGAGTTTTTGTTTCTAGGAGCTTGGTTTATACTGTTTCCAGGGTGGGAGTGAGGCATTCGTCATATGTCTGAAATCCAAAATAATTTTGCATGTGTCCTGGAGTTTGCAGGAATCCTTTGAGCAAAGAAGCTGAGTACAAAGGCCGGTACAAAAAATTCAAGAGAATTCTTACATTCTATGCAATCAAATTAAGGAAATTAACCTTCTCATGAATATTATTGAATAATTAGCGATCTTTGATAGTTTGATTGAGCAGGCAGCTGCTCTAATACATGTAACAGTAATATTTTCCTTTTTATTCTGTCGAAATTCTCTCTAAATACTGGAAACTTATGCTGCTTTGCTTCTTGTCAGAAACTTACTTTGGATTTGAGCCACCTCATGAGAAATCAACAATGTGGTGTTTTGAACAGGTCTGATGCAAACCAAGCTGTACAAGCACAGAAAGTGGCTAGAAGCTTGAAATTTCAGATTTAAGAAGAGGGATTGTACTTACCGATGGAGTAGCGGTTACCGCGAAGCTGATCTGCGTCTTTGTTTTCGCATATGTAGATTGTTGGTTTTCTGATGATATGGCTCATTTGTTAATTAGCAATTGTTTCGTTGCCTCCCTGCCTATTGTCTGTCAGTTCGGGAAATTGAATCTTGAAAACCTTCTTGACGAGAACAAGGGCGCTTAATTAGTCTTTAATTATCTACCTTTATATGAGCCACCTCGTGGGAAAACCAACAATGTGGTTTCCGAACAGGTCTGACACAAACCGGCCTGTACAAGCACAGAAAACAGCTAGAAGCTTGAAATTTCGGATTTAAGTAGGAGAGGAATTGTACTATCCGAGTAGCGAAAACAAAGGCGCTGATCAGCTTCGCGGTTACCGCGAAGCTGATCTGCGTCTTTGTTTTCGCCTATGCAGATTGTTGGTTTTCCCATGGGGCGGCTCATATCGCATCATTGCTTCATGCCAGACTTAGGGTGGAGACAAACATTTTGACATGCTTTGTTTATCCAATTTCCAGCAACTTCGCATATTACATTTGAGCCTCCGCATCAAAAGACCAATCTGCATATGCGAAAACAAAGGTGCAGACCAGCTTTGCGGTAACCGCAAAGCTGATCAGAGCCTTTGTTATGTCCCCCCAACCGAAGGTGGGGGACATATTGTTTTTGGTGCGGTTCCCGTCGGCGTCGGCGTCGGCGTCGGCGTCGGCGTCGGCGTCCGCGTCGGCGTCCGCGTCCGCGTAGCTTCTTTCTTACGCGATATCTTTTGAACCAGTGGATGGATTTTAACCAAACTTGCATAGATACATGGTTGGGAGGGGGGAAAGAGTTGATTAGATTTTGGTGACCTTGACCTCATTTTCAAGGTCACCAGCCCATGAAAACTGATCAAATTAGGTTTTCTGACGCGATATCTTCTGAACAAATGAATGGATTTTGAGCAAACTTGCACAAGAGCATTGTTGGGAGGAGGCTCAGAGTTGATTAGATTTTGGTGACCTTGACCTAATTTTCAAGGTCACGAGTCCATAAAAACTGTTGAAATTAGTCTTTCCAACTCAATATCTTGAAAACCAATTGATGGATTTTGACCAAACTTGCACAGAAGCATTGTTGGGAGGAGGCTCAGAGTTGATAAGATTTTGGTGACCTTGACCTAATTTTCAAGGTCACAAGTCCATAAAGAATGTTGAAATTAGTCTTTCCAATGCAATATCTTGTAAACCGATTGATGGATTTTGACTAAACTTGCACAGAAGCATTGTTGCGAGAAGGCTCAGAGTTGATTAGATTTTGGTGACCTTGACCTAATTTTCAAGGTCACGAGTCCATAAAAAATGTTGAAATTAGTCTTTCCAACGCAATATCTTATAAACCAATTGATGGATTTTGACCAAACTTGCACAGAAGCATTGTTGGGAGAAGGCTCAGAGTTGGTTAGATTTTGATGACCTTGACCTAATTCTGAAGGTCACGAGTCTATAAAACTGTTGAAATTAGTTTTTCCGATACGATATCTTGTAAACAAATTGATGGACTTTGACCAAACTTGCACAAAAGCATTGTTGGGAGGAGGCTCAGAGTTGATTAGATTTTGGTGACCTTGACCTAATTTTCAAGGTCACGAGTCCATAAAAACTGTTGAAATTAGTCTTTCCAATGCAATATCTTGTGAACCAAATGATGGTTTTTGACCAAACTTGCACAGAAGCATTGTTGGGAGGAGGCTCAGAGTTGATTAGATTTTGGTGACCTTGACAGAATTTTCAAGGTCACGAGTCCATAAAAACTGTTGAAATTAGTCTTTCCAACTCAATATCTTGAAAACCAATAGATGGATTTTGACCAAACTTGCACAGAAGCATTGTTGCAAGAAGGCTCAGAGTTGATTAGATTTTGGTGACCTTGATCTAATTTTCAAGGTCACGAGTCCATAAAAAATGTTGAAATTAGTCTTTCCAATGCAGTATCTTGTAAACCAATCGATGGATTTTGACCAAACTTGCACAGAAGCATTGTTGGGAGGAGGCTCAGAGTTGATTATATTTTGGTGACCTTGACCTAATAATCAAGGTCACGAGTCCATAAAAAATGTTAAAATTAGTCTTTCCAACGCGATAACTTGTAAACGAATGGATGGATTTTGACCAAACTTGTACAGAAGCATTGTTGCGAGAAGGCGCAGAGTCGGCTAGATTTTGGTGACCTTGATCTAATTTTCAAGGTCACAAGTCCATAAAAAATGTTGAAATTAGTCTTTCCAACGCAGTATCTTGTAAATCAATTGACAGATTTTGACCAAACTTGCACAGAAGCATTGTTGGGAGGAGGCTCAGAGTTGATTAGATTTTGGTGATCTTGACCTAATTTTCAAGGTCACGAGTCCATAAAAAATGTTGAAATTAATCTTTCCAACTCGATAACTTGTAAACCAATTGATGGATTTTGACCAAACTTGCACAGAAGCATTGTTGCGAGAGGGCTCAGAGTTGATTAGATTTCGGTGACCTTGACCTAATTTTCAAGGTCACGAGTCCATAAAAAAATGTTGAAATTAGTCTTTTCACTGCAATATCTTGTAAACCAGTTGATGGATTTTGACCAAACTTGCACAGAAGCATTGTTTGGAGGAGGCTCAAAGTTGATTAGATTTTGATGACCTTGACCTAATTTCCAAGGTCACGGGTCCATAAAAACTGTTGAAATTAGTTTTTCCGATACGATATCTTGTAAACTAATTGATGGATTTTGACCAAACTTGCTCAGAAGCATTGTTGTGAGGAGGTTCAGAGTTTATAAGAATTTGGTGATTGTGACCCAATTTTAGACAGGGTCCAAAACAAGTTTAAACTATCACACCTTACATGGTGTCTTCCCTAGAAAACTTCATATCACAAGGTAACTACACTTCAATTACTAAACGGTTGGGGGGACATAGTTTTCCTCAGAAAACATTGTTTTAATTTTCCTACATGTTCAATCACTCTACTTCTTACGTCCAAGATCTCAATCTTCTAGCTTGCTTCTGTGATGGTACAGCCTGGTTTGTGTCGGACCTGCTCGGAACCCTAAATTGTTGGTTTTCTCATACGGTGGCTCATTTCATTTTGTTTACTTTTTGGTTCTCTGTATTTTTTGCTTAACAACAAATACCTTTTTACATTTGTTGTAGTAAAGCTGGACTAGAAAATATCAGTGTAATATGTAACTTCAAAAGCTAAGCCTTCTTTTTCATTCATTCTAAAACAGTTGATAAAATCTTGTTTTTCTTCTATTTTCTCTCATTTTTCTGACCCAGTTTCTTTTATGTATGGCTGATTAGGTTATTATACATTGTTTTTGTACTTAAACTGATTCGTAAATAATGAGAGTTGTCCTGAAGGTGATAGGCAAATTAGTTTTTGTCTCTTACCTTGTTACACTAATGGACACACATGTTGTTACATAACATTGTCAAAATAAACAAATATACAGACATGTAATGCAAAATTAAGAAAACAAAGAAAAACACCAAACATATTTGAAGGAAAATGAAGAAATGACTGTATAGTATCATCCATGCATCTCACTTAATGTACATGTATTGATCGGTGAAATGTACTTGTGAATTTGATTGACAATATTGTACATCTTTAAGTGTATATTGCAAGCTCTCACGAACCATATGAACCATTATGATCATTTATACCTGTCGTTATTTCCTATGTTTGTCCATTTCTAAGACCATTACCTTAATGAGCCTCTTGGTCAGAAAAATTGTTTAGCCTGGGTTCTCAACCAAGAAAGTCTCTGGGGCAAACCAGACCCAAGAACCACAGATACCTCAGGTGATGTTTGATCTTGATTAACAAAAAATTATATGAGCCTGTGCGCGAGAAAACCAACAGTTTGGGTTCCGACAAGGTCCCACACAAACCGACCTGTACAGTCACAGAAGATGGCTAGAAGCTTGAAATTTCGGATTTAGGAAGAAGAGGAGTTGTACTATCCGTGTAGCGAAAACAAAGGTGCTGATCAGCTTCGCAGTTACTGCGAAGCTGATCTGCGTCTTTGTTTTTGCCTATACAGATTGTTGGTTTTCCCATGCGGCTGCTCATATTGTTTGCTTTAAGACAACAAAGCAGCCAGTATGTGTTGCAGTAACTATGTTTTTAGTAGAAAGCAGGATTTCTAATGTTTTTTTTTTTCCTTTTTGTCTTTTGCAGAATGAAGTGAGGAAGAAGAGAGAATAACTACCTTCGACAAATTACACAGTTGAGAAATGGACTTCATATATTCTTAATTGGAAATAAATGTTAGCAAACAAAAACTTAAATATTGTCACCTGAGTCAGTATATAGTGTTATAATGTGTTAATGGGTTCCAGTTAAAGAGACTAGATAAAAAAGGTATCTGGCTATAATTCAAGAGTATGCCTGTGGGTATTTTTCCGAATCATTTCAAGAAATTGATTTCAGTATGTACACATGACCTGATTTTAAGAGCAACGATAAAATTAAGGGAAGGGCCACTTGTTTTGCAAATATAATGAATGATTCAAACTTTTTTTGAGTCCTTTGAAGACAAATGATTCAGAGCACCTACCCATATTTCCCTCCACATGCAGAACAATGCCCAAAATGGTGGCACTATTATATCCAGAACTCTTTTTATCTTGTCATCAGTTCTATTGTTAATTCTGTTATTATGTTGAGTTCTGAAGTTTTGTTAATTTGTTTTTAAGTTAGTTTCTAACACCTAAAAGTACTCTGAAAAGGTTGCGCATGAGAAGGCAGAGGTAATATTGCATGAAGGCATACAAATACATGTATATATGAAGTTTACAATTGTAAGAATTCTTCTTATAGTTAATTAAAGCCCAAATTGAATTTGTGAGTAGATCATGCCTTTAAAACATTACGAAAACATGCCTATGCTATATACAGAGATGTTTTAGCTTTGAAAATTAAAATTTTTATTTGCAAAATTTTGATATTTTTCTTATTTTTGCTCAAAACATAGATTGTGGGTACACGTTAGAACCGCCTCGCCGAGGCGGTTCTAACGAGTACCCACAATCTATGTTTTGAAGCAAAAATAAGAAAAATAGGTATACCCCAGTTTTGCTGTATAAAAGTGGGGTTCAAGGGGGTATACATTACACGGACATATTTTCATGATGGTTAATGACATCAAAATTCATATCACTTTGATGTTTAATTGGAAATCATTACAGAAAAAAGGCGGACTTTTTCTCAAGTGGTCAAATCATTTAACAAGGCATTTTGTTTGTCCTTGTGTTGTTCCAGTCTAAAAAGATCATTATAATCAAGCTTAGTTTCAAACAAACCTGCTGTCTTTGAAATTTTTCCACTATAATCCGCGCACTGTTGATTGTCATGTCAATAGGTCGCGCATTCCATTTACAGCGTCGAAATAGGTAAACATGTTATAAATAGCAATCCGGAAAGTGTACGCCTTTTTCCAGAGAATCAAGAGTTTTCCTTTTTATGCTAAATACATTTAGAATCCAGAAAAAGTTAACGATACAGTCATAGTCGTGATAGTATGACCGTGGGTCACAAAGTGTTTAGGTATCGATTATATTTTGGTAGGCGTTCGAATCCCATGTTTGCATTTTTTTTTTTTTTTTTTTTTCTCTCTTATAAGTACACTATTGCCTGTATTTATTTTATAATATTTTATGTCCCGCAAAACTCTCCAGATTCTACGCCTATTGACCCCTGTCATGAGCTACTCAGTCTTCAAGGATATGGACATGCCGCTTTTTCTCTTCTTTCCTAGAAGACTCGTGTATATTCTTTGCTGGTATGTCGCCCTGTCTTCCACTTAGCAGAATGATGTGAATAACATTGGATACTGGATAGGTCGATTTTGAAAGCAAAATGAGTGTTTTATTAAAATAAATCACACAAGTAAAACGTGCATGTGCATGTAATGCACCAGTCATTTATATCCACGGCCCCTAAGGGACCGGGAAATAGCGACGCTAAATTAACTTTTCAATTTTAAAACCCCGCTAAAAGCCCGATACTGCGGGGTCATATTTGTGATCATGAAGTCCCTGCTAATAGCCACGGACCCCTTAGGCTGACAATACTGAGGCAAATCTCCGGTACTGCCGGGACTCGTCCAATGTTTAATCCCGGCACTTCAGTCCCACTTTGCCCCCGCTATACCGGGGATACGAATGACTGGTCCATAATACAAGTGCCACGTAGATATATACATGTATGCACACATCACCCATGTTAATACAGAAACTGAATAACTATTTTAATTAACTATTGCTTACTAGTTATGTATAAATTATATATTAAAATCGAAGTTAAACTTTTGTGAGAGAATACAAATAAAATTCAGAAGATAATAATAAATAAATGCATATTGGTTTCGGACCTCAGTTCCCATCCTAATACCAGTACAATATGTTGTAATGCACTACGGACTCGTAGCAACATGGTTAGTGTTTAACTGGAAATCAATACATGTAGAAAACGCCAATGTTTACCTCACGAGGCCTCATGGAAGATTAGCTATTGCACATATTTTATTTGTATGTGTACATGGATATATGCTAAATGTAGATACCCTCTTTACATAAAGTCTTTACTTACTTATAACGGACTTCCCGAAAATCTCCGGTACTATGCGTCTAATTTCGTCAGCTCACCTGCACGCCCGTTTTCGAGGATTAGTCGATATTTAAAAGTACAAAAACATGACATGTTTACAAAATTGGATTATACCAGAATTGGTTGTCAATTGCCACTTTTGTTGACCAATTTACATACACATATCCTGAAGACATGTTTTCTCAAGACAAGACCCATACTGTCATTTAGCTTTAAGACAACTTCGCTAATGATTTAATGCACCTTTGTTGTTCGGTTGTTTTTACAAAGTGTCACTGTTTACTTGAGAATCTCACTTTGCAATGTGTGTCTGCTTCAATTGTTTGACGATGTTTGACGATCTTTCTCAAGCACCTGGACACATTCAAATATCAAAGAGCGGGTAACTCCCACTTGCATTTCGCCAACAGCAGTACTAAATTCCTGTGGATATGAACAAAGATCATCCAATTATCCAAAAATTAAGGGACAACTTAGAAAAATACTTGAACTAAAAGTTCTTCAGAAAGTGGGAATTTTTCTCCTAATTGCACCCTAGGTTTGATTGAATTGACAAAGTTAGATGATCGGTGAACCATTCAAAAGTTAGTTTGACCGAAACCATACTGTTTGGGGTTTTATTCCAATTGTCGTTTAATTTAGTCGGAAATGGCAAATTGCACGGTTTATACCAAAGTTAGTGTTTGCTCAGCATGATAGTGTTATAGAAGAATTTGTCCAATTTTTGTACTGAGTTGTAACATATGAGCCGCCTCGTGGGAAAACCAACAATCTGCATATGCGAAAACAAAGGCGCAGACCGCGAAGCTGATCAGCGCCTTTGTTTTCGCTACATGGATAGTACAATTCCTCTACTTTCTAAATCCAAAATTTCAAGCTTCTTGCTCTTTTCTGTGCTTGTACAGCCTGGTTTGTGTCGGACCTGTTCGGAAACCACATTGTTGGTTTTCCCACGAGGCGGCTCATATGCAACACTATTCAGTTGTGTTTGCGGGTGTCCATTTTTAGTACTAAAACACAATAATTAGGGACATAACTTTACCTTATTTGTACAATAAAAGTTTGGCATATGTTGTATTTAGCGGAAAGTCGAATAAATCTTTTTATTTAATCAAAGGGACAAAAATCTCATTTTAAAAATTAAAGGGGAACTCCTTACTAATGTGCATTTAGAACAAAAGCACAACCAATTAATGACCGCCTAATTAAGGGTTTGTTTGTCAAAATACCCTGTTTGATAAAATAGATAAAATTACCGAACTGTCATTAAAAAGATGCTATCTGCTGACTTTTGAGATAATTTAAGAGAATGAAATTATTCTGTAACACTTCTTTGACAAGGGAAATATTTTAGCTTACTGCAAAAAAACATATAATTGAAATGCTTTTCAGCAGCATAATTAACCTTATGCAAGCACATACAGATTGAAAACAGCTGCGAAATAAGAGGTTCTCTAGAATTTCTTGCTTCCATCAAAAAGTTTGGTACAGTTAGTTTAAATGCTTGTAGGCGTTTCTAATGAAAATGAAATTGAAGAAATAAAAAAAGATCATTGCTAAAATGAATTGCGAATTAAGACGAGCAGCCCTCCCTGATTACTACTTAATTAATCATGAAAAATGTTGGTTTATAAAGGCACTAAGCAGCTGTTGATTATTTGCAATTTTTACATTAAGCAAAATAGCTGACTTGCATTTTATATTATGCTGATATGATATGCAGAAGTGAATGAACGGTGCTTAAGGCCTGATCTTCACACATAAGTGAAAATCCCTTGACACAGACTTGCATTTTATTGCGAATAGAGATTTTTGTTTGTTTGATTTATTGCTTTACGTCCCTTTTAACATCTAACATCCTGACATGACCATAGCTGTTGATAGGGATGTAAAGAAATACATCAGACAAACAAAAAAACTATTTTTCACAATTCAATGCAAGTCTACATGGAGAGATTTAAGGAGCAGTTTTGTTTTAAAATGGTTTCATAGAATGAGAATTATTCATTTATTTTGTCATATTGTCCCATATAAATATTTTCCTAGGCCAATACAATGATATTACACTGCTATACGATATTCACAATTTTTCTACAAAATTGAACACAAATATTTTGACACAATTTTATTACTTGCAAAAGATGCTGCGGAGCTTTATCATTGCTCAAACTTTCACCGCTGGCCTATTATCTTTGAAATGAACACCTCACTTGTACCGCCATCCGACACACAGGTACTGAGGTTGTTACAGAGAGGCGTGAAGAGCGTCAGTTTCGGGTTCAATTAGTTTCGTTTAATTACTCCATTCATTGGATAATGAAGTGAAAAAATTGCTCAGACATTCTTAAGTGAAATTTGAGGTGATGAAAACATCGTGACAATAATATAAACAAGATCGAAGTCTTCTGTAAACAAAATTTTGAACAGACCAGTTGCGCTCGAGGGGTTCTTTGAAGCTGCGAGACGGACAGACTCACCTGTCAACGAGGCTTTGCCGAACGAAAACAAAATTCAATTAGCAGCTTTTGTGTGAGAACAGCGAGCGATTTCAACTTTTTAAATAAGATTATTGTTGTTGTAAACAGTTTCTCGGTTACCTTGTGAATTCTTAACTGAAACCTTGCCTTGAAATTCGATACTGAAACTTTGTTGAACAACAAGCACTAGCTTTCAAAGATGAATTTTGTAAAAAAAAACAAAAACAATATGAATGTACCATTTGTTCTTTTTTCATTCACCTGAAACTTCTTTTACTTAAATGTTTCTACATAATTGACGGTCTGACAAATCATTTCTAGTCAAATAGTAGCGTGCTGCTTAGTTTATTTTTTACATGTTTGTGATTTTTTTTTAGTTTTTTTTTTTTTTTGTATTTCGAAAAGCCTTTGATATGAATTTTGATTTATGAAATATTTTCACTTCACTTGTTTTGTATGTTGATGTAACTATTTATTTCTGCATTTATAGGCAAAGTTTTTTGTAAGTTTGACTGTAGATACTTTGTAAACCGAAGAGAAATTTTGTGGATTATCTCCCTTCACACATTTAAAAACCCTTTGAAGAATCAGCTGATTTTTTTCACCCTAACCACTATAACATATAGTAGACAAACAACTTCTAAAATGCCAATAGAATTAGCAAACAGTTCAAATCCTGATCAGACCACCATTGGCCTGCTCTGTAGGCAAAGGCTGAAATAAAAAAAAAGCAGTGAAATAAGATTTTATACAACTTTTTTGTAAAGGGAGATAATCTTTAAATATACCCAAAGTTCCTTAATTCTTAATTGCCATGTCAACATTCTTATGAAACCCATGAGTAATCAAAATGTATGTCAGATATATACATGTATGCTGTTGGAAGTGAGCCGCCGCATGGGAAAACCAACAATCTGCATTAGCGAAAACAAAGGTGCAGATCAGCTGATCAGCGCCTTTGTTTTCACTACTCGGATAGAACAATTACTCATCTACTTAAATCTGAAATTTCAAGCTTCTAGCTCTTTTCTGTGCTTGTACAGGCCGGTTTGTGTCGGACCTGTTCGGAAACCACATTGTTGGCTTTCCCACAAGGCGGCTCAATTATGTGAGATATACATGTATGCTGTTGGAAGTATCTAATGTAGATACAGTTTATATGATGAAATACTACAAAACTGAAGAAAAAATACATTTATAAACCCTATAGATTGCTTGCTTGTTTATTACTATACCTAATGATAGTTCCAGAATTCATGGAGATGTTTTATGGCATGGTGGTAAGTTACTTGCCTTGACATTGTAAGTCAGGTGTCATGGATTTGTTTGTTCCTAGGCTTCTCCAGACTTTTTGGATGAGACTATTGACCAAGGGGCTGTCACCATATGAGCCCCCTCGTGGGAAAACCAACAATGTGGTTTCCGAACAGGTCCGATACAAACCGGCCTGTACAAGCACAGAAAAGAACTAGAAGCTTGCAATTTCGGATTTAAGTAGAAGAGGAATTGTACTATCCGGGTAGTGAAAACAAAGGCGCTGATCAGCTTGCGCCTTTGTTTTCGCCTATGCAGATTGTTGGTTTTCCCATGAGGCGGCTCATATCTAAGAAACCATTGCATACATATTGTATTGTGTCCCAGGAAGCAAAACAGATTTAAATGACCAGCAAAAACCAAACAACTAATAAATGTACCAGTCATTTACTCAGGGTTGAGACTGAGGTTAGTGCATGTGATTAATGGCCAGTATGTCCCAGACTGACCATAGGTAGTCCAGCTCAGTGTCAAAACAGGATGATTTGTTGTCCCAGACATGTTACCATTAATCTTTTACATATGTTACCTGCCCTGTATGACATATGTTCACCTCACTGCAAAGGTTCGGACAAGTAAAATCTTCAATTTTGGTGATATATTTTAATTAGTAAAAGCATAGTGGTAAACACTGCTGCACAGATTTTGCATTATGTCAAACCAAGCTTCAGATTTCTTATTTGGGAGTGGAACTGGCTCAGAGTAATAACTACTATTTATCATATGACGTCGCTGTTTTCCAGTGGATAACGTCATGTCATAAAAATCGTATGACCGCACATGTATTAACACTTGCGGGAATACGTAACGTCATTGATGACGTCCGTAACAACAATGTAAATTTTCATTGAAAATATGTCCCACTTCGAAGGCGATAAAATCCTATTTTAAAAGTCATATGATAAAATGAATCTTACACTCGTGGTCATTCCATATGAAATTTATTAAACTTGCCAAAGGCTCGTTTAATAAATTTCATATGAAATGACCACGAGTGTAAGATCCTTTATGTAGTGATAGAGAATTGAGAATCAACACTTTTTGCAGAGGCCTGAATCCAAAAAGTTACTGTTTTGTGTCCTAGAACAGATTACTTATTATCCCCAACTTTGGTACAAGTTACATACCAAGGAAGCAATGACTGAAAAATTGTTAACTGGGATGTTATGGTTCAGAAGTAGGAAAAAATATTACAGGCCAGCCTCATTATAATGCTGTCTTTGGAGTCCATGCAAACAGACCATGTTGTAAGTGAAGCCATGATATAATGAGTTGTTTACAATAGACATACATGTCACTGAATATGCCACTTTCTTCCAAAAATTCTCTGAGGGAGCTAACTGTTTCCCCTAATAAATCTGTCAGCAGGAGATGTAATTATGTTGATGCAGACCACATTAAATCAACAAACACATGGGGCAGGGTTTCTCAGATTCTTAGATAAATTATCAAAATGTTTCAGTGCAAGAAGCTTGTACTGATAAAATGTGCCTTCATTGTTTCCAACTAGTTCATGTACAGACAAGTCTGCACAGCTTATCTGAGAGTTTTCAATTTTGAACAGAATGAGATGCTACTTTGTACAACAAATCAAAATACAAAATCATTATTTCACAAAGACCTCACTTTGTCTTAGCCTACAATAAAACAAAAGAGATTTTTTATGATGCGGCTCACACATTATAAATTTGATTCTTGTAGCAGAAAGGCTAAGATTTTCTTGAATGTGAAACTCTACAATATGATGACACAAAACATTTGTATTAGTTCCAGTCTGATCATGACATGTTTTGTTTCCACAAGTCTAACTTTGAAACTACATGTTTAAAGTGACTTTATTTCAAGAGGGTGATTACGTACATAGATGAGAAAATGTAAAATAGGTAATCTTCCATGAGGCCCTAATAATATAAACAATACTATTATAATAATGTTACTACTAATCTCCATCTTTGAGGAGGATAACCAAGGCTTTTAGCATGAATGCCAGTGCATTTATGGACCTCTAGGAATCAGACATTGATTCATATGATCAGACTTTTTATTAATGCGACCCATACCAGACCTGTTAGCTCAAGCAGTAAAGTGTACAATTTATGATCAGGAGGTCATTGGTTCGGACCCTGGTTGTGCCATACAAAAAGCATTAAAATGGTACCAGTTGCTACCATATGTCTTGCGCTCGGGATCTTCCAGCAAAAACGAAACGCATTCAACTAGTAAGTCCGATATAGTGTCTGCATTTACCAGAGGATCGTATGGAAGACTGACATTCAGGCTAAATATATCCTCCCAAAACATGGAAATTATCATTATTATTAGCTCACCTGAGCCGAAGGCTCACAGGTGAGCTTATAGGATAGGCAGGCATCCGTCGTCCGTCGTCGTCGTCGTCCGTCGTCGTCGTCCGTCGTCGTCGTCGTCCGTCCACAATTTCAAAGAAGAATATTTCTGAAGCTAGTAGGCCGATCTTGATCAAATTTAATGTGAACCATAATTGGGTTGGGGGATTGATGGCATTAGGTTTTGGAGCAGATTGTATCAAAATTGTGGTTTCCATGGCAACAGATAGGTCCCATAGACTTACAATGGGAAAAACTAAAAAAATCTTCTTCTCTGAAACCACTAGGCCCACAGCTTTGATATTTGGTATGTAGCAATGGCTAATGGTCCTCTACATAAATTGTGCCATTCATGCCCCTCGGGTCAAATTTGGCCACGCCCCGGGGGGTCGATAGTCTCCATAGACTTACTATGGGAAAAAAATTAAAAAATCTTCTTCTCTGAAACCACAGGGCCCACAGCTTTGATATTTGGTATGTGGCAATGGCTAATGGTCCTTTACATAAATTATGCCAGCCATGCCCCTGGGGTCAAATTTGGCCACGCCCCGGGGGTGGATAGTCTCCATAGACTTACAATTGGAAAAACTAAAAAAATCTTCTTCTCTGAAACCACTAGGCCCACAGCTTTGATATTTGGTATGTAGCAATGGCTAATGGTCCTCTACATAAATTGTGCCATTCATGCCCCTGGGGTCAAATTTGGCCACGCCCCGGGGGTTGATAGTCTCCATAGACTTACTATGGGAAAAAAATTAAAAAATCTTCTTCTCTGAAACCACAGGGCCCACAGCTTTGATATTTTGTACGTGGCAATGGCTAATGGTCCTCTACATAAATTGTGCCAATCATGTCCCCGGGGTCAAATTTGGCCACGCCCCGGGGGTCGATAGTCTGCATAGACCTACAATAGGAAAAACTAAAAAAATCTTCTTCTCTGAAACCACTAGGCCCACAACTTTGATATTTGGTATATAGCAATGGCTAATGGTCCTCTACATAAATTGTGCCATTCATGCCCTGGGGTCAAATTTGGCCAGGTCCCGGAGGTTGATAGTCTCAATAAACTTGCTATGGGAAAAAAATTCAAAAATCTTCTTCTCTGAAACCACAGGGCACACAGCTTTGATATTTTGTATGTGGCAATGGCTAATGGTCCTCTACATAAATTGTGCCAGCCATGCCCCTGGGGTCAATTTGGCCACGCCCCGGGGGTAGATAGTCTCCATAGACTTACAATGGGAAAAACTAAAAAAAACTTCTTCTCTGAAACCAAAAGGCCCAGAGCTTCTATATTTTGTATGTAGCAATGTTTGGTAGTCCCCATTATAAATTGTGCCAGTCATGCCCCTGGGTCAAATTTGGCCATGCCCCGTGGGTCAGTAGTGTCCATGCATAGACTTTCATTGGTCGATTCTCAATTAATTTAAATCTCATGAGCTTACAATGTGATAATCTCTCAGGTGAGCTACAGGACCAATCATCATCATCATCATCATCATCATCATCATCATCATCATCATCATCATCATCATTATTATATTAAGGTTGCTATATTTCTTGGGTAAGAGAAATTGGGCTCTATCGGAGCTGTCTGCTCTGTGTGTATTGTCATTGGCTATATATCTGTTGATGCATTGGCTGACATATCCAACCATTAAAGACTTCACTGACTTTTGTTTAAAAAATCACCACATAATCATGGGCACCTAGTAGACTTGGATCAGGCTTGGCACATGTGAGACATGCACTTTATTAGAGGGTCCTTTCTGTCTGTCTAATGTTTAAGTTAAAAATGTTGAAAATGAGTGAATTAATATGTTGAGGGGCCGTAAATTTTAAACTAGCAATAGAAACCATATCCTTGCACATGTTTTAAAACTTGCTGGCTAATTTATTGCCCCCTTGCTGTGCTGGTCTTAATTTCTTGAACTGTGGTGTAATTGATATCATGATCCTGCTGATAAGGGCTATAAAATCTAACAGTTTCTGGATTCTCAGCGCTGAGGAAAATTTTGTCATAAAAGAAGAGAGTGTATAAGCGTATAAAAAGTTATTAGCATTTATGAAGGTGATTTGTTGGCGTTTTTGGAATGGGGACCATAGATCTTGGATGTTGAAGGATGGCCACATCCTGCCACATGCCACATATAGTATATATATTGAATAAAATTTGTCAGGAAAAAAAGGGGACAAAAACAGAAAGGTCATCAGAAGTTTGGCATGTATGGATGCAAGCCGACTGAAAAGGTAACAAAAATATTGTTCACCCCCTGTCTGTGAAAGTTGTTAATTCCCTTGTTTATTACTCGCAGTAAATTTAACTCGCAAGTCCAGAAAAATATTTTATTGACTTCCAAATATTCAAACCCTTTTGATCGTTTAGAAAATAATTTATTAGCTATTGAAGATAAATTGGCCAAAAATGGCATTTTGTAGCCGTGTAGCGCGTGGTCATTAGCAGGCAGACTAATGGTCATTTCTTTCACGTTGACCGCGGACTGCCTGGTCAAGAGAGGAAAAGTCAATGGTTAGCATGTTAACAAATGGTTATGGTCAGAAAATTTGATGTTTTGCAAAGTTTAATGTTTTGATGTTGAAACTAATATGCTCCAGGTCATAAATGCTTCACTGCAGTCTGTGGACAGCTGGTGTTTATGTCCTTAATGAATTGATGTACATGTATTTGTATTTTCTAATATTTTCACAGTAAAGGAGAATGGGCTTCTCAAATCATCAGGAAAACATGTCCGTGTAATATATACCCCCTTATACCCCACTTTTATATAGCAAAACTGGGGTTTGCAGGGGTATACCTATTTTTCTTATTTTTGCTCCAAAACATAGACTGTGTACCCACAATCTATGTTTGGAGCAAAAATAAGAAAAATATAAACAATTTTCAGCTGAAAATTTTCAAATTTTAAAGCTCAAAAAATCTCTGTATATTGCATGGGCAAGTTTTCGTAATGTGCTTTTCCATAGAAGGATGTGTTGCCGGCCAAACCCATTCTATGGTTTTGAAGAATGTTTGACATTACCAGGTTGCACGAAAACAGAAGCAAAATTCATGTCGTACAAACAAAACTTTGGTAAACAATGCTAACCTTTAATGGGGGTGTGATGGCCCAGTGACTGTGTGTAGAACTGTGAATCGAGAGACAATACTCAGCCAGGTTCTGTCCTTGGATTTTGTTTGAAGTGGGCAGTAAACAACAACACAAAAAAAAAACGTTTGATACACTGACTATCAAGAGCTTTTCCATTGCTGACCATACAAAGGGAGACTACTAGTACAAGACCAATTGACCAAATGATGTATGCTTGTTCTGAGTGGCCACAATTAAAAGCTATTCAAACCAACGCTTGTCCTAAGCATGATACAGACCCAGATTAGTTAATGAGAGTGGGCTGTCTGTATAACATTTGTTGTGTTTTTTCTTTCAATAGAAATGCCTTACCAGGTAATTATCATTGGTAACTTTATGCTTTAAATATTTTTTTCAGGCTGTGACTGTAAGATGTAGTTTTTCACGATGCCATACTCGGGGAGTCCAAGATGCTCTGTCATGCTTGTAAGGTAGAAACTTATATTTAAAAACAACTTGTAGAAATAACTACATTTTTAAAGAGAAGGAACAACCATAAAATTAAAGATACAGTTGTTAGGCTGGCAAGTAGTACAGATCCTGATAAGTCAGGTTGAATAGAAGAAAACAAAAAAAAAAAACATGACTTGATGGTCAATGAAAAAACAGAATATGCTTCAGATGATTTCAGTCTGATTTTATGCATATGCCAGTAATGTTTGTCAGTAAGACTAAGAGAAGGCACAATATGGCCTCCAGCCTCATCACAGTCATTGCAGGTCATATGTCTTTATAATAGTCATTTCTCTTCAAGCATTGCCAATGTCTGTGAGAATCGGACCATGTCTCGAGATTATAAAACTTTTCTCATGTTCAGCTCAGCCGAGACTAAAATTAATCCTGCTCATAAATGTTAAAATGCTAACAATTGTTGGCATTTTAACATTTATTAGCTGGATAAATTACCAACTTTGCCAGTCTAAACCGAAAATTTTAATTAGTTTGGGCTATTTCAGTATTTATGAGTAGTTAAAATTTCGGTCTCAACTGAGTTGAGCATGAAAAATGTTTTATAACCTTAGGGCATGGTTGGATGGTCTACAGGAGCCTGTGTTGGAACCATCGGCAAGCTCTTCAAACCCTTGTCACAACAGCTGCTAAGAAGACCTGCTGTCAAGGTGCAGAAGTACAACAGAGAAACAGACAGAATAAACAGGCAATGTAAATCGATGCACGACATTTCATTGAAAATGTGTTTTGTCGAAAATTTTGTAACTTCAAAAATATTCACCGCAAAATTTTGAGATTTATTCCGTAGAAGACTAGCCTATAGGTCCACATTTTGAGCCACCAACCACTAGGGTTAGGGTAAAGGTCTGGGCATGGGGACATTTTCGACAAATGTAATTTTCGACGAAATGTCGCGGAGGCAATGTAAATATACATCACAGGAGAGCCACCTTGGAAGGTCCTGTTGAACCTATTTAACCTTTTTTAAAATATACTCATATATCATACCTTGAACAATTCAAAAACATCAAAATTATTGTATTGAGTTTCTTAATTATTGCTTTTGCAATGTGTTGAAAAATTACTGTAATTTTACTTTTTCTTCTAGCTGACTAAATATAATGAATGAAAAGTGAAATTCTGACACTAACATATGAACTGCATTATGAAAAAAAAGTTAAGGCATGGCAAAAAATAGAAAAGAGGCACGAATGAGCTATGCAGAAATCACACAGCTGACCTGGTCAGAGCCTTTGCTTTTTTCTGCATGAGCAATACACCTACTGCCTAAACTTAGAATTGAAAGCCTTTGACTGTACAGCTGCTCATTGGTATTCAGATTTAGAGGAAATTCTAAATGTTGGTTTTGCTACAATGTGCCTTGTAATACTTTCAGTTTTGATTTCAGTGAGTTATAGAATGTTCAACCATCAGGAAAACATGTCCGTGCAATAAATACCCCCTCAAACCCCACTTTATATAGTAAAACTAGGGTTGTTGCAGTGGTATACCTGTTTTTCTTATTTTTGCTCCAAAACATAGATTGTGGGTACTCGTGTAACGTGTACCCACAATCTATGTTTTGAGCAAAGCGAGGCGGTTCTAACGAGTACCCACAATCTATGTTTTGGAGCAAAAATAAGAAAAATAACAAAAATTTTCCAATGAAATTTTCAATTATTAGATCTGAAAAAAAAAATCTCTGTATATTGCATGGGCATGTTTTCGTAATGTTCAGATATGATTTCAGTGAGTTATAGAATGTTTGACTCCTTGCTGAAGCTCTCTCCATCACTGTATCAGGGGGATGTCACCGCCTCGTACTCCGACACAAGATACCAGACTACCATCTAAGCCAGGTATGAATTTTTCATTGAACCAACTTGTATCATCATCAAGGCCATGTAAGCCATCTAATTTTTGCTTATGCAAAAATTAGAGCACTGAATAATGTAATAATAATCCCTTTCCCCTGAAAATATGCCCGTGCAATATACAGAGATTTTTAAAGTTGTAAAAATGAAAAAAATTCAGTAGAAAAAATTGATATTTTTCGTTTTTTGGCTCCAAACATAGATTGTGGGTGCACTTTACATTACTCGCCAAGGCAATTTTAACCAGTACCCACAATCTTTGTTTTGGAGCAAAAATAAGAAAAATAGGTTTACCCCTGCATACCCCAGTTTTACTGTATGAAAGTGGGGTTTAAGGGGGTATTTATGTTTTCATATATCATGTTTTCCTGATGCTTTAGTTGTATAGTCTCGCTTTTGAATTTCTAAAGCTCTAGTCATCCAGAGTTGTACAGCCTGGTTTTTGTCAGACCTAGTCGAAGAGTAAGCATGCAGCTCTATGCACATGCAAACCGATTGATACTGAGATAAAAAGGTGCAACTGAATGTTTCAAAATGAAAACACTTGTTAAATTATAATAATTATTTTCATGCACTGTAATGAAGTTACACTCCAACACTTTCCTAAAGACCACGGCCATAGTGTGAACAAGTAGAAAAATGCTGATTTTTATCAGAAACCAGACTTCAAACAAAGCATTGTTCAAAAAGTTTCAGATTTAGCAGTATTTTTGACAGATCTCAAGTTTTTGATGATTATCAGGCTAACCTTTGACAAATTCTGTAAAAAGCCATCAATAGCATAGTGTTTAATTGCACAGAAATTAAGAAACAAAGCTAATTGGATGTTAAATGTGAGCTAAATAAGCCATGCCACAAAACACCTAACTGATGACTTCTTTTCATTCTGAGCGTTCTCTATACAATTTAAAAGCCTTTTCCTCAAAATGATGAAGAAGTCTTCATGGGGAAGTGGTTAAGCAATGAACTCGCCCTGTAAACCAGGATTGCAAAAAAGTACAAGTAGGCAAAGATCAGGAAAAGGCGCAATCAGAAAAAGACTCCCACTCCAAAAACCAAGGTGGGAAAAAACCAAACTAACAATCAGGTACTTATACCATGAAAACATTTCGTAAGCCGAATGAGCAGCTATTTTCCCAATAGGTGGCCACTCAGTTACCTTAACTTAACTAAAAATATGCAAACATACATAAGGCGCCAACAGCACAAAAATACAAGTTTGATCCTGGTCTTCTCCAGTCTTTCTGTCGAGACATTTACACTGAAGTTCTGTCCCCATATGACCCTAGCTGTTGTGTGGGACATATAATACCGTCACAGTCTAACATTGCAATCAAAATTATAAAACCCTCAGAATCATACACAGAGTTACCAAGCTTGGTAGACGCCCAGGTTGATCTCATTCTATGCTGGGCACTTTTTATAGGTTTTCTGCAGCGGCTCTCTCTCTCTCAAAAAAAAAAATATGTTTCATGTTTCAAATCATTAGCTTGCAAAGCCTTTGGTAACTCGGTGTCAAAATTGTACCGATATGATTTAATGACCCGTTTAAGATTTGTTTGTTTCATCAAATAATGTTTAAGCATCGATATAACAGAGCTAAAATTTTGACATTTCGGCTGTCCATACAAAAGCACTAGCCCTTGACTAGTTACGGACAAAAGTAGTGGATAAACTCCTACCCCTGTGTAATATATCAGCACATGTCACTGGTCGTACAGCTCTCCAGCAATTAATTCGGATGATTATATCCTTTAGTTTGATGCTCCAGCCGTTACATCAAGACCCTAAACATTCTGACTGTGAAAACTGTTATCTAAACATGGATTAATATTTTTTATTCCAGATTGAAATTGAGGCTTGCTGTATTTTGCCCTTTACTGATTTATGGTATGTATTATGCTTTGTAGATGTTTCTTTTGTTTTTTCTTTCGAATTTGTTAATTCCTTATTATTTCTGATTCACCCAGAATCATGTTTTGAGGTTTCTAAGATTTTGTCCCTATGGGTTTTTATCAAGAATGAATAATTTTACATGCAAAAATGGAGAAAAAAATAGACATTGAAAGTATTACAAATCATTGTTAAATTGCAGCCTGAGAATACATCAAAGTAGACCTGTACACTCTCTTCTTTTATGACAAAATTTTCCTCAGCGCTGAGAATCCAGAAACTGTTAGATTTTATAGCCCTTATCAGCAGGATCATGATATCAATTACACCACAGTTCAAGAAATTAAGACCAGCACAGCAAGGGGGCAATAAATTAGCCAGCAAGTTTTAAAACATGTGCAAGGATATGGTTTCTATTGCTAGTTTAAAATTTACGGCCCCTCAACATATTAATTCACTCATTTTCAACATTTTTAACTTAAACATTAGACAGACAGAAAGGACCCTCTAATAAAGTGCATGTCTCACATGTGCCAAGCCTGATCCAAGTCTACTAGGTGCCCATGATTATGTGGTGATTTTTTAAACAAAAGTCAGTGAAGTCTTTAATGGTTGGATATGTCAGCCAATGCATCAACAGATATATAGCCAATGACAATACACACAGAGCAGACAGCTCCGATAGAGCCCAATTTCTCTTACCCAAGAAATATAGCAACCTTAATATAATAATGATGATGATGATGATGATGATGATGATGATGATGATGATGATGATGATGATGATTGGTCCTGTAGCTCACCTGAGAGATTATCACATTGTAAGCTCATGAGATTTAAATTAATTGAGAATCGACCAATGAAAGTCTATGCATGGACACTACTGACCCACGGGGCATGGCCAAATTTGACCCAGGGGCATGACTGGCACAATTTATAATGGGGACTACCAAACATTGCTACATACAAAATATAGAAGCTCTGGGCCTTTTGGTTTCAGAGAAGAAGTTTTTTTTAGTTTTTCCCATTGTAAGTCTATGGAGACTATCTACCCCCGGGGCGTGGCCAAATTGACCCCAGGGGCATGGCTGGCACAATTTATGTAGAGGACCATTAGCCATTGCCACATACAAAATATCAAAGCTGTGTGCCCTGTGGTTTCAGAGAAGAAGATTTTTGAATTTTTTTCCCATAGCAAGTTTATTGAGACTATCAACCTCCGGGACCTGGCCAAATTTGACCCCAGGGCATGAATGGCACAATTTATGTAGAGGACCATTAGCCATTGCTATATACCAAATATCAAAGTTGTGGGCCTAGTGGTTTCAGAGAAGAAGATTTTTTTAGTTTTTCCTATTGTAGGTCTATGCAGACTATCGACCCCCGGGGCGTGGCCAAATTTGACCCCGGGGACATGATTGGCACAATTTATGTAGAGGACCATTAGCCATTGCCACGTACAAAATATCAAAGCTGTGGGCCCTGTGGTTTCAGAGAAGAAGATTTTTTAATTTTTTTCCCATAGTAAGTCTATGGAGACTATCAACCCCCGGGGCGTGGCCAAATTTGACCCCAGGGGCATGAATGGCACAATTTATGTAGAGGACCATTAGCCATTGCTACATACCAAATATCAAAGCTGTGGGCCTAGTGGTTTCAGAGAAGAAGATTTTTTTAGTTTTTCCAATTGTAAGTCTATGGAGACTATCCACCCCCGGGGCGTGGCCAAATTTGACCCCAGGGGCATGGCTGGCATAATTTATGTAAAGGACCATTAGCCATTGCCACATACCAAATATCAAAGCTGTGGGCCCTGTGGTTTCAGAGAAGAAGATTTTTTAATTTTTTTCCCATAGTAAGTCTATGGAGACTATCGACCCCCCGGGGCGTGGCCAAATTTGACCCGAGGGGCATGAATGGCACAATTTATGTAGAGGACCATTAGCCATTGCTACATACCAAATATCAAAGCTGTGGGCCTAGTGGTTTCAGAGAAGAAGATTTTTTTAGTTTTTCCCATTGTAAGTCTATGGGACCTATCTGTTGCCATGGAAACCACAATTTTGATACAATCTGCTCCAAAACCTAATGCCATCAATCCCCCAACCCAATTATGGTTCACATTAAATTTGATCAAGATCGGCCTACTAGCTTCAGAAATATTCTTCTTTGAAATTGTGGACGGACGACGACGACGACGGACGACGACGACGGACGACGACGACGACGGACGACGGATGCCTGCCTATCCTATAAGCTCACCTGTGAGCCTTCGGCTCAGGTGAGCTAATAATAATGATAATTTCCATGTTTTGGGAGGATATATTTAGCCTGAATGTCAGTCTTCCATACGATCCTCTGGTAAATGCAGACACTATATCGGACTTACTAGTTGAATGCGTTTCGTTTTTGCTGGAAGATCCCGAGCGCAAGACATATGGTAGCAACTGGTACCATTTTAATGCTTTTTGTATGGCACAACCAGGGTCCGAACCAATGACCTCCTGATCATAAATTGTACACTTTACTGCTTGAGCTAACAGGTCTGGTATGGGTCGCATTAATAAAAAGTCTGATCATATGAATCAATGTCTGATTCCTAGAGGTCCATAAATGCACTGGCATTCATGCTAAAAGCCTTGGTTATCCTCCTCAAAGATGGAGATTAGTAGTAACATTATTATAATAGTATTGTTTATATTATTAGGGCCTCATGGAAGATTACCTATTTTACATTTTCTCATCTATGTACGTAATCACCCTCTTGAAATAAAGTCACTTTAAACATGTAGTTTCAAAGTTAGACTTGTGGAAACAAAACATGTCATGATCAGACTGGAACTAATACAAATGTTTTGTGTCATCATATTGTAGAGTTTCACATTCAAGAAAATCTTAGCCTTTCTGCTACAAGAATCAAATTTATAATGTGTGAGCCGCATCATAAAAAATCTCTTTTGTTTTATTGTAGGCTAAGACAAAGTGAGGTCTTTGTGAAATAATGATTTTGTATTTTGATTTGTTGTACAAAGTAGCATCTCATTCTGTTCAAAATTGAAAACTCTCAGATAAGCTGTGCAGACTTGTCTGTACATGAACTAGTTGGAAACAATGAAGGCACATTTTATCAGTACAAGCTTCTTGCACTGAAACATTTTGATAATTTATCTAAGAATCTGAGAAACCCTGCCCCATGTGTTTGTTGATTTAATGTGGTCTGCATCAACATAATTACATCTCCTGCTGACAGATTTATTAGGGGAAACAGTTAGCTCCCTCAGAGAATTTTTGGAAGAAAGTGGCATATTCAGTGAGAGTGTGTAAATGCAGTGAGCAAAACATTCTTTATGCAAATGTCAAATTGATAATAACAAAATTGAGGTCTTTTGAAGATCTTCAAAGCTGGAACTATCTCAGTCTCTTTGGACCATTTTATTTGGCAGAATCGTAATATCTTTACCCAGAGAGAGGCTTTAAAGAAAAATCAGAAAGTGATTTAACTAAACACACTTATGTTTATTTGCTTATACGAAAGCAATTATTGCAAAAACACACTTACATTAAATAAACAGACAGCTGTTGTGAGTATTTGAAGGAAATGTTTCTATTTTATTTCTCATTTCCAGTTATATTTTGATTGAAGCACCACTTATAGTATACAAATCATGAACCAATGCTCTAAAAACACTTTTCATTACGAAAACATGCCCATGTAATATACAGTGATTTTTAAAGTTGTAAAAAATGAAAACTTTCAGTGGAAAACCTTTGATATTTTTCTTATTTTTGCTCAAAACATAGATTGTGGGTACACGTTAGAACCGCCTCGGCAAGGCGGTTCTAACGAGTACTCACAATCTATGTTTTGAAGCAAAAATAAGAAAAATAGGTATACCCCTGCGCACCCCAGTTTTGCTATATAAAAGTGGGGTATAGGGGGGTATACATTACACAGACATGTTTGCGTGATGTGCAAAAAAAACATGGAGTAATTATTTGTTGAAGGCTTGGAGTAATAAACACTTAAGTTTGATGCAACCTCAAAACTTCAAAATAACCGAGTAGCTCATGCATTGAACAAACAGTTTATAAGCCAAAGCAGTAATGCATTCATTTCAGCATCAGTGGCATCACAGATCTGAAGCTTAGCCATGCCATACTCATTGCATTAAAATGGTACAAATAGCTCCCATGTTTCATCTGTATTCACTAGAGGACTGTATGGAAGACTTTCATTCATG
Organism: Rugalucina vietnamica; assembly: GCA_964017185.1. Taxonomy (NCBI): domain Eukaryota; kingdom Metazoa; phylum Mollusca; class Bivalvia; order Lucinida; family Lucinidae; genus Rugalucina; species Rugalucina vietnamica. Next base: position 83,635,325 of record OZ024869.1, on the reverse strand, counting down.
TTGAATATGCTAATTTCTAAAAAATATACAGATTATTTTATTTTACTAATAATTAATATTACAAACAACATTTTTGAATAAAGCCTGTAGACATTTCCTTAACTGTTTCTACTTCTGAAGTTGTTCCAGATGTAAAGCACTTGGGAGTCAATGAGGGAGGGAGACCCATAAATTCTGTTTTACTGTAAATTAGGGCCATCATGAGAACATTCTAGCTCAGAGGTAAAAGACTTATGTCCGCTTGTCTGCATAACTTTGAGGCCAGTTGTGGTATTAAAGTTTAGAACATAGAAATTGATGAAATTTCCCCATCACACGATGCAGTTAAGTCACAGCTCCACCTGCTTGTGTGCTCAGTTGGGTCAAAATTCATTTATTTTACCATGGGAATATAACAAGTTTTCTCCTGACAATGCTAAAATTAGGTAAAAATGGAATTTTAATTTGATTATGTGAAGTCTTCCAAAACTTTTAAGTTTAAATTATCTCCAGTGGGTTGGGATGGAGATGTCTATTACCACAAGGGTATCATACTGATGCAGAAACACGAAAGAATTATTATGTTACATGGAGTTGCAGACATTCTCTAATTTTGGTTCTTCGATGATTAAAGCTGCACTGCTGGAGAAGTCTGCATGCTTCCATTGTTGTTTGCATTTTTGAACATGAAAAAAAAGCCTGAGAATGAATGTTGGCAGGATCCTACCTCTAACAGTGAGCTGCCCTTGAGTGTCTGAAAAATCTTGGTTGCTTTATAAACTTTTGGTCTTTTTGGTTTTCGGGTGAGCAATTATTGCCCTTTTGGTTACTTGTTCAAGACATAAGCAGGCAGCACTGATGCTTAAGATCGAATCTTGCAGCCTTTTTAGGAAATTCTTTTGAAAAATGAATAAAAATGCAGAATATTACCAAATCTGAATGGCATACATGTGATATCTCCCTATTTTGGAGGGATCTCCCTATTTTGGAGCAAGTCTCCCTATTTGAAATAAAGAATTTCATTATAGGGATCAACCATGGTTTTCAGTGTTCAAACATTCGCTGGATCACTCGAAAGGTGTTTGAACACGCGGCCTGCGGCCTTGTTATCAAACACCTTTCGAGTGATCCAGCGAATGTTTGAACACTGAAACAAACCATGATTGATAGCTATTCTTGCATTTTCACTCTTATCCACTTAAAATCTCATGAAAATAACATTAACAACGTAAAAACTCACCGAAAATCGCGGAGCTTCTTCAACGTCGGCCATTTTGTTTCTACAAAACACATGACGTCACGTCGCATTGACCAATGACGTTGGCCAAAACCCATGTTCAAATGGCACATGAATTTCATGATTTGAACATAGGTTTTGCTGTTTGAACATGGCTTTCCACCAATCGAAAACGGCCTCAAACAACTATGCGCATAGATATCTATGCAAGAATCTTTGTTAAATCATTCTCCCTATTTCGAAAAGTAAATCTCTCTGTTTGGCTTCTCAGGTGTATCGCATGACTTTGTGTGCCGAATGGATTTGTCCAGAATGGGAAAAACAACAGAGCCGTCGCATGGGAAAACCAACAATATGCATATGCGAAAAAAATTTCAGTCTTCTATCTATTTTCTTTGCATTTGCAGCCTGGTTTGTGTGCACCTCGTTAGAAATCCAGATTGTTTGTTTTCTCACATGATGGCTCAAATTTGCTAAGAATGAATAGGCAACAGAATTTATCAGTAGGTGTGAAGTTTATTGAGATGATAAGCAGGTTTGAATCCTTGACACCTTCCCATACACTGGTATCAGCTACCCAACACAAACACTTTCATTCACAAAACCACTTTCATTCACTAAACAATTAGAAAACGCACAAAAGTTCAATTTGATGACATTTGACAGTTATCGAAACATATGCATACCCCTTATCACCTTCATATCTAAATTGTCGGTCTTTCTAATCCCAACGCAAACACAGATTGAGATTTTGTAAGGGCTACAAGCTTGTTATGGCCATAGACATAACTTTGGTGGGTTTAGTTATCTGCGTAGTCAAGGGTGTGTAATTATGGGGGCCGAACTTCACTGACGCTTGACACCTGTATTAAGGCAGGGTGCCGTTGTTTGTCCTCAAACTATTATCTTCGCTTATAGCAT